>CM052885.1:13571277-13625661 GCA_028534135.1 Potos flavus | reverse complement strand
AGCCTTGTGTCCTCTTACCAACACCAGGCAGTTCATCTCAGCATGTGGCAGGAGAATCCTGGAAGCCACTTCTACAATAGGACAGCTAACTACAACTCATGTCTGCAAAGTAGTAGTAGCTGTCAACTACAAAACCCCAGTTTACTGTAACCTCGAGGCAATTCCTCCTCAGCTGGATCCCAAAAAAGTCCATAGCTACTTCACCAGCAACAAAACAATAGGAATGTTTAGAGAAGTGGGAGAGAAAGAAAGAATGGTCTTAACTAATCATGGTTAAAATATTTTGATTTTGCAAATTTAAAAAAGGACCATTTGAACATATTGCCAAGACCCCTAATATATCTTGAAAGGACCTATGCAAGTGTAAAATCCTAAATGTAAGCCTCACTGTCTTCATCAAGCCACCTCTGTGCCCATCTTCAACCTCCCTGCCCCAGCAAGAGTGGGGAGCCAGGAAGAAGTCCAGAGGATATCTTCATCTCTAACACAATGGGGGTTATGATTCTCTAAAGCACCTGGACTCTAATCACAGGTAAGGCAGAAACTCTGTCCCAAGCATGGTCTTGTCTGAACAGACATTCATTACACTAGATCACCATCCATACAGCACATCTGGTATACATCCGCAGCCTGGATTCCATACCACTTTCCCAGGACCAAGTAGATTCACTCATATCTCTTACAACCATACTCTTTCAGGAGGAAGCCTAGAAGTGCATGTCCGGTATCTAAATGATGTAGCCCCAAACTTGAATCTTTATTTGGTACCTGATGATCTGGTTGCATAAATAATAGAATTGCAGGTTCATGAAACTCAGCTCTAACATTAGTCCCCAGGCTCTATGTACCATAACATGCCAGCCCCAGTATGAACAAATATATGAATGTCATACAACATAAGAGTATTCTATTCAAACAAAGTGGAATCATCCCTTCAGGAAAGCGGAAGCACTTTTAGGGTTCTCAACCTTCCCCATAGTCATACTATGAATTTTATTAAAGGCAGAGAATTTAAATAGCTGGACATCTACTGATATGCTTCTCTTTTATTTCTGTATTTAGTTAATTAAGTAGTTCCCACCAGGAATACAAGGAATACGACATAGGATTGTACTTTTTTTTTTTAAAAGATTTTATTTATTTATTTGTCAGAGAGAGACAGAGAGACAGAGAGACACAGCGAGAGAGGGAACACAACCAGGGGGAGTGGGAGAGGGAGACGCGGGCTCCCCGCTGAGCAGGAAGCCCGATGCGGGGCTCGATCCCAGGACCCTGGGATCATGACCTGAGCCAAAGGCAGACGCTTAACGACTGAGCCACCCAGGCGCCCCAGGATTGTACTTTTAAAACCTTATATATTTTATGAGTAGTATAAAAGATTTTCATGTGTAATTTTAACTATATATGATTTTCACCCTACTCGTTGATTTTTGAACCTAACCCACACAGATGTGACTTCACAGAATTTTTGTTCATTAAATCAGGAAAGTAAATAATTTTCTTTTTAATGGATACTTATGTGGTAGACACTTTAGTGCTATAACCTGGGAGTGGGGAGGAGC
Source organism: Potos flavus (assembly GCA_028534135.1). NCBI lineage: Eukaryota > Metazoa > Chordata > Mammalia > Carnivora > Procyonidae > Potos > Potos flavus. The sequence goes on along the minus strand of CM052885.1, from coordinate 13,624,099 downwards.
AGAATGGAAGCAGCATCCGGATAAACTTCTCTAGACACAAAAGGAAATTGCATCTCTAATCTCCAAATCTGATTAAATATGAAAGAGAAGGGAGGTGGTGAAAAAGCTTCACATAGTCTTGAGTAACTCTTGAAGGCTTCTGAGCTCTATATCATAAGGCTTTTAATTTGTATTCCACATTTCTCTTATAAATATGAACCTGAATATTACTCAAAGTGATTGCATTTGGTTATAAACACTGAAAAGACTTGAGCTTTTATTTTTTAATATCTATGTTATTCAGATGGGAATGAAAACCAAAAATTTCAAGCTTACAAATAGCAGCTAGGAAGGATGCTGTAGGGACCCCAGAAATCAATGCTTATGCAGCTGTCTGGTCAAATCTCATGAAGGCAACTCCCAGAGACCATTCCCTGCCTCCAGTCACTCTCTCCCCTTTCTAACAGGTTCTAAATTCAGGTTTCTGTTTATTTTCATTCTGAATTCTTTTGGTTATTCAGATGTGGTTTTTTAAAATTCTCATCCAAAGTTGTCCTACTTATCTTCGATGATTGGTTTCCAACTTGAATTCATTAATTTATTCCATCAACAAATAATTATTAAGCACCTACTATGGACCAGATACTATTCTAGGCATTGGACAGACAACTGTGGGCAAAAATCTCTGGGACATCCTATTACATTGAATCATATGAAACTGATACTCATATTGGTCAAATGGTCAAGTATCAACAATCTCATGTGGTTCAGCCCATGTTGGGGAGACAGAAAATAAACATAATTATAAGAACCTTGATAGTATGTTAGAATCTCTTGCTGAGGGTAGAGCCCTTGACACCGCCCTCTTATTACACTCATCATTTTGGATGGACTCTTGACTTTACCTCCTGTCCCAGCCTTGAAAACGGAAGTTCCTGGTGCCCGGGAGTCAGCAAAAGGCCTCAGAAAACAATCTACATTCAGCGATTCCCCTGCCCTCTATCTTCTGCTTTTACTGACTTTTTGGCCTATGATGAAACCTAACTTTCTTACTGGCTCAATGATGTGTTAAAAAACTATTTATCATTCTTTGGTCAAGAGCATTAGTTATTTTTAATGGGAGGTTTGACAAAAGACTGGTTCATTTAATAACAGCTGAAATAAAGTAAGTCATTGGTAAGTATTTGGAAGCATTTTCTTTATCTTATTATGCTCAGTATAATCACACCTGATAAGGTGGAATTTACTCAGTTCTGATGCTTATGGCTTTTAGTGTGGTGTTCTAACAGAATTGTGAAATAAAGCTCTCCTGAGATTTTAGGCACTTGTATGACCTGCTGGTGTACAAATCTCTATGAACCTTCTCAGATTTATAAACATCCATATACTGCCTAGAGGAAACTGTGTCTGGTACCAAGAGGCATCCTGATAAAGGAAGAAAATGGAAAATATGGCCTCACAGAATTGACAGATATTTAGAGCCCCATGCAGTACTGAAACAGTGGGAAAAAGCCTCGAAGCTTGAGACAAGTACCTCTTCCACTTATCAGTGTGTTAGTTTTGATACAGTATTATCTACCTGAGCCTCAGTTTCCCACAGAAAAAAATGGGGCTCTACCCCAAGACTGTTGAGAGAACATAAAAGCATAAGAAGAAAGTATAAGTGCTTTATAAACTACATAATACAATTTTCAAAATGAGGAAACAAAATTAAAACTAGAACAAAAAAACTAATATATCCCAGAAACTAAAGGCAAAGTCCCCAGATGGCTAGATAGAGGATTTCTAGGCAGTTTTGAGGGAAGGGAAGATCAGTACATTTTGGCACAAATTCACTAAGAAGAGCACAGAACCTATATTTATACACTGTTGGCATTTTGGGGTTTACAATGCACCATGGCAAAATGGAAACATGACAAAGGAAAAAACACTGGTTTGCTAATAAATCAGCTGGAGTTCACATCCTGGCTCCACCTCCTAACAGTATGTGCTGGAGCAAGTTAAAGGACTTATCAGAACCTTTGTTCCTCATCTGTTAACAGGTGATAAAGGTGTATAGGGATTCGTACTCATATTCATAGTGTCTGCATCTATAAGGGGCTGTATAGCAATAAATTCCTTACTCCATTGTACAAATCATCACACGTAGTCCTCATGCCAATCCTGTAAGTTGTATTTTTGTCTTTCTCATCTTAAAGATGAAGAAACTGGCCTGTTTAAGAAAACATATAGGCATAAGTAGCAAAACTATGGCAAAAACCTAGCTCATTTCCAATACTGACTCAGTTATCTCCACTACACTACTCTTGCCTCCACTGTAACAGATCAGGGCCAGTAGGGGCTAGTAGGAGTGAGAGAAGATCATTTTAAATAGAGTAACCAGCTTTCACCCTCCTGGAGCAATTGAGCCTAGAAGTGCTATCCAGATATTTAGATGATAGAGCACCTGACCCCAATGGTATAGACGATTGGCCTGAAGTCATCTTACACATGGGATTTATTTGTTGCTCTCAGGCACACATGTTTCTCACCAACATAGCTTGGGTTATTGCTATATTTAAGTCGCCAGGTTCAAACACTATAATATTGTCAATGCACTGAACAAGCATGATCTGCCTGAGAACTAGATTATGACATATGGCTGGAGAGCTGAGTGAAGTAGTAACATGAAGGTGTACCATTGGCCCCACTGGATGGAAGCCAATTTCTAATGATTTAGTAACAGGTATAGAGAAAAGGGCATTTTCCTGATCAACAGTTACAGACTAGGGGCTAAGGAATGTACTGATTTGCTCTAGGAATGAAACTACATCTGACAGAGCAGCTGCAATTAGAGTCACTACCTGACTGAGTGTATGATAATCCACTGTCAGTCCCCAAGACCCATCCATCTTCTGCAAAGCCCAAGAAACAAGCTGAATGAAGATCTAGTGGGAAGCACAACCCTGTCATCTCTCAGGTCCTCAGTGATGGCACTAATCTCTGAAATCTCTCCAGAAATGTATTATGCTCTAAATCAGCAAGCAATATACAGTATTATTTCTCCCTCAGCCAGAGCTTACACAGCCTCAAATCAAGGGTTTTGAAAATGAGAGTGGCTCCTTTCATTGATAATCCTAGTGATCCACAAGAGAAAGTTTTGCTTTATTCCCACTTTGGCCTTTCTGGTCTATAGTATCTAACTCCCAAGGAAGGATGCATCCAACAGAGGACACAACGCTTTACTGATGCTGGGAGCTGAGATAGCCACTGACCACTCTGAGCTCCTCCTCGCATTAATTCAACAGGTAAAGCAGGGAGTTACTGTGGTGACGGGGATATTGATGTCTCCAAGGTGATACAGAGTTGCTACTGCATATTAGAAGTAAAGAAGGAAAAAAAAAAAAGAAGAGTAAGTAAAGGAGAGTTCATCCATGATTTACGAAGTTCCTGGTGCATCTCTTAGTACTCCAGGTCCTGCCATTAAAGTCAATGGAAAATTTCAACAACTCAATGCAAGAAGTTATAGCAATACATCAGAACCTTCATGAATAAAGAGTTGGGTCACCCCGCCAGACAAAGAACCAAAGCCAGCAAAAGTACCTTGTTGAGCTAAAGGAAATGCAAATACAGAAGTGTGCAGTAGAAAAAAGCAACTAAAAATACCAGCTATAACCACATGGTCAGTTGCAGAAATAAGGACTATCATGATTTTACTACTTCTTCATTATTTTAATATACATATGTTTCAGTACAATAATAACCTACTTTTTTTTCTCTTCATTTCTCCCATTCCCCTATTATCTAACATAAGATATGGTAATGGTAGTTAAGTTTATCTCAGTACCTAAATTACAAAATATCAAAAGAGGAATGTGATTCAGCAAGAAGAGGAGTACACATTACCCAAAGATGAATAAAAATAATGTGTATTCACTTTTGGAAAAAGGATGAGTTTTCCGTTATACAAGGGATATATGCATTATGTTAGGCTGAAACATGGTCTTTCGATTTTATTCACCTACAAAATAAGTGTAGTTAAAAGACGTATATGCTAATGACACACAGAGAGGGTGTGTCAATTCAGCTAAGCTAAAATGATGTTTCCCAGAATTCCCTTTCCTGCATAGCTTCAGGGTAGCATGGGCTGAAGGAGAAATCTGCAAAAGATTTGGAAAGCCGCATAAAGCAGTAGACAGAAGACCAGCGCTGGCAGCTCATGTGGCTCATTGCTGATCTGTTGGCTCACCTGGCTGCCATGGGGCAGTGGCCAGACTCGCAGTAACTCCAGCTCCCACCACATCTCCCCTTGCACCTTCTGACTCTCGAGCCAGGTGTGGGTCTACCTCTGTGAGGAAGGTGCCAGCTTCTCCTGCAGGTTACCTGCATCATCAAAGATGCAGTACTGGAGGTAAATAAGAGACTTGGGATCCAATGTGGATTCCAACCCATTCTGTGGGCTCCAGGACATCCTCCTAGGTTCTCATTTGTCCTTGCTCTCCTCTATTTCATACCCATATTTTCTTCCCAACTAATTATCCTGCTGCTTCAGGCCCCAGAAATACACATAGAAGTAACAGCCTTTCATACTTTTAATCCCACAAATGCACAGTTCAAATCTCTATGACAAATTCTTTTTATGTACTTATATATATAAACCACTCCTCGTGTTTCTGCTTCTCTGATTCGCCCTAACTGAATGGTACACAGATGGAAATGGCAGAGCTGGAACTCCCACCTAGCTCATTTCTAATACTGATTCAGGGTACTTTCCACTAAACAACAGCTGCTTCTGACATAATAATTCAAGGCCATGTAACTGGAGGGCATTGGTGGTTTACAACAGCATACTTACCATCACCCTCCCTCTTGGGGAAATGGAAGACATGTAGGCTGCTCCAAGAACTTAAAGATATTGAGATGATTGAATACCTGGTGCAAAGGTACAGATTAATGAACTGAAGTCAGCCTGCAGAACAGGTCCCTGGGAGCAAGTCCCATCCCAGGGCTAACTTCCACTTTGGCCCATTCAGCACTTTTACCTATAAATTGCTTAATAAAGACAGAAGGTATGTTGATCAAATTTTCAGATGACACAGGGCTGGGCTAGCTAGCAAATGTGCTGAGTGACAGAATCAAGAATCCAAAAGATTTGACAGGATGAATAATGAGTCATGGCTAACAAGATGAAATTTAACAGGATGGATATCAAATTTTACTTTCCACAGCCCTGCCCTGGATAGTGTAGGTGCCAACACCCTCCCTACACTTGAGCTTGGTGTAGGGGTGTCACTTGAGCTTGGTGTGGGAAGAAACACATGATGCTGATGAGAGAGAGAGGTCTTCTTCAAGGGAATGCCCCTGAGTTCAAAAATCATCTTCAGAGACTTAGACAGACTTGGCTTAATAAAAGCCTTTGTGAAAAAGACATTGAGCTCAATACCAATCACCACTGTGACTGGGTTAAAGGATTCGTTAGCTGCTCAGGCTTCATTATTCAAAGTACGGTGTTCCAATCCAGGCTGAAGACAGACTTACAACTCTGCCCTGCTCGAAACCACATAGCTGACGTTTGGGATACAATCCTGCAGGGTACGTCTTAGTTACAAACCAGAATGTGACTCATATGGTGAAGATATATAATAAAGGTCATAGGAAGGCTATGTTAAGGAGGGTGATCATGCGACTTGGTTGCAAATAATTTAAGAGTTTTCACACGGGGGAAAAATAGTTTTAGTTGTACTTCTAGAATACAGATGGAGAGCAACTATAGAAAGGAACAATTTAATCACTATGAAGAATAAGCCTATAATGGTTAAGTCATGTTCTGGAGCCAAACTACTGAGGTTAGAGCTAAAAATACACTCTCCAGCCATTGGACTTGAGCAAATTACTTGATTTCTTGGTTTCAGCTTTCTCGTCGATAAAATGGGAAAGACAAGAATATCCCCCTCATACATTTGTTATGGGGATTAATTAAGTAAAAACAAATAGTATCTACCTCACCTGAATGTTTTGAGTATTAAGTGGTACACTTATAAGTGGTACACTTATAAAGCATCTAGGAGTGCCACATGGTTGGAGGTCAATAAATATTTGCCAGTCTTAGTATTATTTATTAGTAAATACATTCTGATGCTTAGAGCTATCTCCACATTGAATGCCCTGGAATATGAGGAAACAGCATCTTAGATCTGAATGTGTTTAAACTAAAATGGGGATATCTTAGAATAGTATTTCTCAAACTTTAACGTACATGTGAATCCACTTGACATCGTATTAAAATGTGAGTTCTGAAAAAAATAAATAAATAAATAAAATAAAATGTGAGTTCTGACTCAGCAGGTCTGGATTGGGGCCTGAGTGTCTGCATTTCTCATAAGCTCCTGGGCACTGCTGGAGCTGCTATGTAATTACCACACTCTGAGTAGCAAGGCTGGAGAACTCTTCCACTGGGAGGGGAAGGAAAGGTGCTTTCAATTCTACAACAGTCATACTTTATGATGTTACCAATCTGAGAACAATAACTACATTGAAGCTACATTAAAACTGAGTAATCTAGAGCAAACAACTTAACCTCACCTTATTTTGGTATATTCTGTAAAGCACTTTTTAAGAAATGAGTACTTTTTACATCAAAATTCAAAGTCCTCAGATGGAAGCTGATCTACTTCAGCAGAGGGCTTCATTTCCTAATTGGCTAAACATCTGTTCCAGTTCTGAGCACAGATTTATCTTTATCAAACACTGATTGGTCCTTGGCTCCTGCCAGCTGTTTTGTCCTGGTGTGATAGGGAACAAAGCAGGGCAGCTGTGTGATGTCAGGAAGCCTCAGGAGGAAGGCAAAGGAGGGCCAGAGAAGCAGAAAAGAAGGAGATACTGACAGGCTACTGGAAGGGGAAAAGCAATAGCAAACACCACTGGTTTCAAGGTTGGCTAGAACCAGATCTTGTGCTAGGAGGACCCTTAGGGATCACCTGACCCATTCATTTCAGTTTTCACATAGTGAGACGCTCCAACTTTCTAAAAGTAACACATGGAAGGAGGATTAGTACTGGAAGCCAGGCCCCACAGTTTAGACCAGTGCTCAGCCCACTGGCCCTGCCTGCCTCCCATCTCCTCCTAGGACTCCTTCCCCAGCAATGCTGCTTGGTCAACCCGTGGTTTCTTTTCATGTTTCAGTTGCCCCCTAGGGTAAGGAGGGGTGAGGAAGATTCTGAGGATAGAGAGCACAGAGCTGTTTTTCACTCAAGTTAATTTCTCAGGATGAAACTGCTCCAAAAGATCTGACGAGTGTTTCCCTATCATTCACATTGTTCCCTGTCTCTGCTCTATGAATACATAAAACAGCAAAGGTAACACAAAGACCAATGACCTTGACAAGTTTTCAATAGCCAAGAGGCCAGAGTCAAGCACTAATTTCCAGTATTTCCCCCCTGAAGATCTCTTGATTCTCTCCTATCTCCTCTTTCATTCATGAACTTCCCTCATTGCAGTAAGAGTTTGAATCAAAAGGGAACAAACTCACTTTCCTTTCCATGAGGATCAGCTTGGGAAAACTCAGAAGCTTTGGCCAAGAAAGGAGGGAACTTGAAAGGCCACATGGAATTATTTCAAACCCCCAATCCCTCATTTCTCCAATTCTTATATCTTGATACTAGTTGAGAGCTCAGACATTCTTGGTGGAGGACTAAAAGTCATTAATTCATACCAACATGAAATAACTAGCACCAGTGCTTCTCCTGTGGCTAGGTTCTAGAATGGTCTCCACTTAACTGCCAAGCCTCTTCTCCTACATGGGAGAGGTTGTCTGTTTTGGTTTTCTACAATTCCTTGATCACCAAAAAGTGGAGTTTTCTCACGCTTAACCTCCAACATCCTGTGCAGCAGTTTATTATAAAGTGTCGTCTCTGTATGTGACCTGAACTCCACCCTCTACTACATTGGCTCCATTTCTCTCTTTATAAATTTGTTGAAAATAAAAATAACAGTATTAACCACCCATCACTTATGAGAAGATGCATTATTTCTGGCCATAAATAAACTTGTAGCAACAGATAATTACATATCGGCAAAAGGAAAACCCCAACTACTGCTCTTGAGAGACTTCCAGGATCATGCATTTATTTGTCACTGTCACACAGCACTGATGATCCAACCTTTAGCATGCAGCCAAAATCAGAAATTCAGGGGCTGCTGCTCAATGGTGAGGTGACATATGGTTCTCTGTATTTAGTTGTTTGGGTAATTTTTCACTGTTTCTATAAAAACGAAGGGCTGCCATTCATTTATAAATCTACCCAGATATACATGAGTAGGTAGCAAAGACAACTACAGGCAGCAGGAACATTCTGAGCAGGCAACTGGCATCTTCCAAGTGATTACATAGGACTTGAAAAGCAGAAAGTGTCTTGGGGGAACTACACAGTACACATCTTTGCCTTTTGCTGAGACATCTCTCCAACATTACTCTAGGTTAAAAACCACTTCCATGTTTAGACTATGAATAGAAGTGGCAGAGTAAACACTTAAGCCTACAAATTTGTAACAGCAAATGTGTTAAGCATTTGGGACAGATTGTGTTGGCTAGACAAACACAACCTAGCAAGTCCTGCTGCCAAATTGAAGTCCGGTGTTTATCGGCTCACTCTGGACCTTGATGTCCACAATAGTAGGCAGTATCAGGGCCAGTGTCAGAACAAGTTCCCAGAGAGAGGAGAGACTCATGTAGTTGAGTTTAAAGAACTAAAGCTTTCCTCAGTATTTAGGCATTCCCTTATAGGTATTTTTCACAGAAGCCTTGGTATCTTTCTTCCTCTCTTAAGACAGGCCAAGTCTTATAGAGTGGCAGCAGGAAGGAAGACTGTATAGAATGATCTATGTGAAATGGCCACTATAGGTTTGCTTATAGCTATAAAGTTAGAACTAAGAACCCTCTTATCCATATTTGCATGCAATTTTCTGAGTTTGCTTTAATGGATATGACATTTCATTAATTCTAGTTGTGTGCACAAGCCAAAACACATGCAGTTTAGTCCCATTTACCGACAAAAAATATAGAAGCTCAAAAATTCTAAGTCAGAGTAATAACTGAAGGTATGTAATTACTCATTACCCAATCAGCTACCAGGTTCAGAGGGCAAGAATGGTTTAGAGATAAATTGCAACTTTTTTGAGTAAATCTGACAGGCTGGGTTAGTAGGTATATTTCTTTTGATTAATGACACAAGGAAGAGAGGTTTAGGAAAGGTATTTCTACTGATTCTGCTACTTCTAGGCTGACCCTTAAATGTTTCTACCAGTTACCAAGGAAAACATAAATTATAGTGAGCAAAATTTGAATTTTGTAAAAAAAACATACAAAAATGTTACATCTGTAACTTCTCTGCTGTAATTCAAAATAAAATCAAAATAATAAGTCCCAGAAAATGCCAGAATGGGTCATTTCTCAACTTTCTCAGAAAATTCACTTATTTAAATAGAGAAAAAACAAATACAATTAGAGCTATTCATCATGGCCAATTACACAAGAGTTTGAATAGAGTATAGTTACTGCATGGGTTTTGACATCTTTAATATTCTCCAACAGATCAGACTTCTGGATATAGAGCATACATTTGCCTCGTTACTCATGAGGTGGATCCAAAAGAACCTTTCCAGGTCCCTGCCCTCCATAAGCAGCCCCCCAACACACACACACTAAAGAGCATAATCTCATAACATCCAGTAAACTGACATAGTAAGGGCACAAAGAGTGCTGAGAAAGAAAGAAATCTTTTTTTTTTTTTTAAGATTTTATTTATTTATTTGACAGAGAGAGAGATCACAAGCAGGCAGAGAGGCAGGCAGAGAGAGAGGGGGAAGCAGGCTCCCTGCCGAGCAGAGACCCCGATGCGGGGCTCGATCCCAGGACCCTGAGATCATGACCTGAGCCGAAGGCAGAGGCTTTAACCCACTGAGCCACCCAGGCGCCCCAAGAAAGAAATCTTTTGATATTGAAATTGTTTCAGAGGATTTCACAAAGGGGTAAGGACTAGGGGCCTCAAGGATGAGCTGATATGGGTTCCAGAGAGAGAACAGCTTGAACAGTATGGTGGCAGAAACGATCATGATTTGGGAAGGAGAATTATAACAGTCAGGTGACAGCAAGAAAATTCTTATTATAAAGATCAGATGGGGTCTACTGTGGAGTGGAGGGACAGAAGGAAGGAGATTCTGATGTGAAGACCATTAGTTTAATGCAGAGCCATCAGAGTGTTAACTCCGGGTACTGATATCCTACATTTTTGTTTTGTTTTGTTTTTCAGAAACATTCGCCCCAAACACTCTCCATTAAGGATTGGAGTAAAGGAAGAATCATAAAGACTTGTTATGCATTTGTGATAGCTGCGAGATGATGAGAGACTGAACTAGAAGGATGGAAAAGGCAGAAGATAAATGGAAGCAAGAAGCAATAAAAAGGAGACTTGTCAGGATTTGGGGGACTGGATAGGTATTTGAGGTGAAGAAGGGAGAGGATACAGATGGCTCTAGTTGTTCAGTCTGAACAAGAAGTCAGGAAAAAGAATGAGCTTTAAGGTAAGAAAATGAATTCTTGGCAGGAAAATATGCTATAGAGAATGGAAAGTATGTGGTAGATATGCAAACAGAAATCTGAAGCGGGAAGATGTGGATGTAGGTCTGGAGCGGGAGTGAGTATCCAGGTCTAGGTCTGAGGTATAGACAATGATTAGCTAAGAGAGATTAAAGTGCAGCACCAAGTACACTTCCCCTAATGCTGTTGCTGAAATAAGTCCTACATATATTCTGCATGGTGGGAGCTCATTCTCCAATCCATCCTTACTATGCAACCTTTGTCCTAACCAAACACAGGACTGGCAACCAGGAAGGATGCCAGTATCCATCTGTTTACACAGGATGAGAAGAGCTATGTGTGCAGGTAAAGTGTCTCAGTCTGTTCAGGCTGCTATAGCAAAAACACCATCCACTGGTTGCCATATAAAAAACAAACATTTCCTTCTCACAATTCTGGAGGTTAGAAAGTCAAAGATCATACTGCCAGGGTACTCTGTGTCTGGTGAGGGCCCACTTTCTCACTGATGGACATCTTTTCACGGTACTATCACATGGCAGAAGAGAGGAGAGATCTTTCTGGGGACTCTTGTATAATGGCACTAAGCCCACCTATCTCCCAAGGCCCACACCTCCTAATATCACCTTGGTGGAGGTAGATTTCAACATATGAGAATTTGGGGGGAACACAAACATCCAGTCTATGACAGAAAGAGTCCTGTTAATATTCTTTTGTGGAACTCCAGCAGCTGGTCTGCTGAGTCAGAGGCTGGTTTAGGAGCCACTACAGTAGATTGTGATGAACATAATCATCAAATTTGAGAGTCAAAGGGAAAGAATCCAGTAGAGTGTTTTAAATCTTTTTAGTGTGGAAAAGGGTTCTTTTGTTCGTTTTTTTTTGGGCGGGGAGGGGGGTTTGCTGTGTTTTTTTTTTTTTAATAAAAACTTAGGGTCTAAAATGAGTCTTGTAAGCAGCATACAGATGGGTCTTTTTGTTTGTTTGTTTTAATCCATTCTGATACTCTTTTCTTTTGATTTAAAGTGAGGGGGTAGAGAACCATTTACCGTATTAATGGACATCAAGAGAATGCTGGAATAGCCATCCTTAAATCAGACAAACTAGATTTTAAACCAAAGACTAATAAGAGATGAAGAAGGACAATATATCATAATAAAGGGGTCTATCCAACAAGCAGATCTAATAATTATAAATATTAGTGTCCCCAACATGGGAGCTGCCAAATATATAAATCAATTAATAACAAAATCAAAGAAACTCATTGATAATAATACATAATAGTAGGGGACTTTAACACCCCATTCACAGCAATGGACAGATCATCTAAGCAGATCAACGAGGAAACAAAGGCTTTGAATGACACACTGGACCAGATAGACTTACAGATATATTCAGAGCATTTCATCCTTAAACAGCAGAACACACATTATTTTCAAGGGTACATGGAACATTCTCCAGAATAGATCATGTCCTGGGTCATAAATTAGGTCTCAACCAGTACAAAAAGATTAAGATCATACCATGAATATTTTCAGACCACAAAGCTATGAAACTTGAAGTCAATCATAAGAAAAATTTGGAATGACCACAAATACATGGAGGTTAAAGAATATCCTACTAAAGAATGAATGGGTCAACCAGAAAATTAAAGGAAAATTTAAAAAATACATGGAGGCAAATAAAAATGAAAACACAGCAGTTCAAAACCTTTGGGATGCAGCAAAGGCAGTCCTAAGAGGGAAGCATATAGCAATACAGGCCTTCCTCATAGCACTGGGTGTTATACACAAACAATGAATCATGGAACACTGCATTAAAAACTAATGATGTACTGTATGGTGACTAACATAACTTTAAAAAAAAAAAAAAGAGAACCAAGAAAAGTCTCAAATATACAACCTAACCTTATACCTAAAGGAGCTAGAGGAGAACAGCAAATAAAGCCTAAAGCCAGCAAGAGAAATAATAAAGATTAAAGTAGAAATAAATGATGTAGAAATAGGAAAAAAAAAAAAAAAAAAAAACAGAACAGATCAATGAAATTAGGAGCTGGTTCTTTGAAATAATTAAAAGATTCATAAACCTCTAGCCACACTAATCAAAAAGAAAAGAGAAAGGATCCAAATAAATAAAATCATGAATGAAACAGAGATCACAACTAAAACTGAAGAAATACAATTATAAGAGAATATTATGAGCAATTATATGACAAAAAATTAGGCAATCTGGAAGAAATGGATAAATTCCTAGAAACATAAAAACTACCAAAACTGAAACAGGAAGAAATAGAAAACCTGAACAGACCCATAACCAGCAAAGAAATTCTGAAACTGGATTATTCACCATGATGAAGTGAGATTCATTCCTGGGCTGCAGGGGTAGTTCAACATCCACAAATCAATCAACATGATACACCACATTAATACAAGAAAGAATCAGAACCATATGATCCTCTCAATAGATGCAGAAAAAGCATTTGACAAAATACTGCTTCCTTTCTTGATAAAAACCCTCTACAAGATAGGGATAGAGGGAACATACCTCAACATCATAGAAGCCATATATGAAAGACCAACAGTGGATATCATCCTCAATGGAGAAACACTGAGAGCTCTTCCCCTCAGGTCAGGAGCATGACAGGGATGTCCATTCTCACCACTATTGTTCAACATAGTATTTGAAGCCCTAGCTTCAGCAATCAGACAAGAAATAAAAGGCATCCAAAAGGCAAAGAAGTCAAACCTTCACTCTTCACAAATGACATGATATTCTATGTGGAAACCCCAAAAGACTCCACCAAAAAAATGCTAGAACTCGGACGCCTGGGTGGTGCAGTCAGTTGGGTGTCTGCCTTTGGCTCAGGTCATGATCCCAGGGTCCTGGGATTGAGTCCCACGTCAGGCTCCTTGCTCAGCAGAGAGACTGCTTCTCCCTCTGCCTGCTGCTCCCCCTGTTTATGCTCTCTCTCTCTCTTCCTCTCTCTCTCTCAAATAAATATATATTTATTTTAATTGCTGGAACTCACACAGGAATTCAGCAAAGTGGCAGGATATAATATCAATGCACAGAAATGAGTTGCATTTCTATACACTAATAATGAAGATGCAGAAGGACTAATCAAGGAATTGATTCCATTTAAAATTTCACCAAAAACCATAAAATATTTAGGAATAAATCTAACAAAAGGGGTAAAATATCAGTACTCTGAAAACTGTAGAGTACTTATGAAAGAAATTAAAGAAGACACAAAGAAATGGAAAAACATTCCATGCTTATGGACTAGAAGAACAAATATTGTTATAATGTCAATGCTACCTAAAGCAATCTACACATTCAATTCAATCCCTATCAAAATACTACCAGCATTTTCACAGAGTTGTAACAAACAATTCTAAAATTTATATGGAACCAGAAAAGGCCCTGAATAGCCAAAGGAATGTTGAAAAAGAAAATCAAAGCTGGAGGTATCACAGTTCCAGACTGCAAGCTATATTACAAAGTTGTAATCATCAAGACAATATAGTACTGGCACAAAAACAGACAGAGAGATCAATGGAACAGAATACAGAACCCAGAAATGGACCCTCAACTCTATGGTTAACTATCTTCGACAAATCAGGAAAGAATAGCCATTGGAAAAAAAGTCTCTTCAAAAAATGGTGTTGGGAAAATTGAACAGCCACATGTAGAACAATGAAACTGGACCACTTTCTTACACCATAAACAAAAATGATTTCAAAATGGATGAAAGACCTAAATGTGAGACAAGAATCCACCAAATTCCTAGGTAAGAACACAGGCAGACACCTCTTTCACCTAGGCTGCAGTAACTTCTTGGTAGACATGTCTCCAGAGGTAAGGGAAACAAAAGCAAAAATGAACCATTGGGACTTCATCAGGATAAGAAGATTTTGTATAGCAAAGAAAACAATCAACAAAACTAAAAGACAACCTACAAAATGGGAGAAGACATTCACAAATAACACATCAGATAAAGGGCTAGCATCCAAAATCTATAAAGAAGTTATCAAACTCAGGGCACCTGGGTGGCTCAGTCAGTTAAGCATCTGCCTTCAGCTCAGGTCATGATCCGGGAGTTCCGGGATCAAGCCCTGCATCGATCTCCCTGCTCAGCAAGGAGTCTGCTTCTCCCTTTGCTTCTCACCCCGCTTGTGCTCTCTCTTTCACTCTTTCTCTCTCTCAAATAAATAAAAAATCTTTAAAAAAAAAAAAACAAAAACGTTACCAAACTGAACACCCAAAAAACAAAAAATTCTAGTCAAAAAATGGTCAGAAGACATGAACAGACATTTCTCCAAAGACATGCAAATGGCTAACAGCACATGAAAAAATGTCCAACATCATTTGGCATCAGGGAAATACAAATCAAAATCACAATGAGACACTACTTCACATGCATCAGAATGGCTAAAATTAACAAATCAGGAAACAACAGATGTTGGTGAGGATGCAGAGAAGGGGAACCCTCTTACACTGTTGGTAGGAATGTAAACTGGTGCAGCCACTCTGGAGAACAGTATGGAGGTTCCTCAAAAAGTTAAAAATAGAGCTACCTTATGATCCAGCAATTGCACAACTAGGTATTTATCCAAAGGATACAAAGATAGTGATTCAAAGGGGAACATGCATCCCAATACTTATAATAGGAATGTCTACAATAGCCAAAATATGGAAACAGTCCAGATGTCCACCAACAGATGAAGGATAAAGAAGATGTGGTATATATGTATATATGATGGAATATTAGCCATCAAAAAAAATTAAATCTTGTCATTTCCAATGACATAGACAGAACTAGAGAGTATTATGCTAAGCAAAATAAGTCAGTCATAGAAAGACAAATACCATACAATTTCACTCCTACATGGAATTTAAGAAACAAAACAAATGAACATAGGGGAAAGGAAGGAAAAATAAAATAAGACAAAAATAGAGAGGAAAGCAAACCATAAAAAACTCTTAACTAGGGGTGCCTGGGTAGCTCAGTTGGTTAAGCAGCTACCTTCAGCTCAAGTCATAATCTCTAGGTCCTGGGATCTAGCCCTGCATCAGGATTCCTGCTCAGCGGGGAGTCTCCTCTCTCTCTCTCCCTCTGTCCCTCCTCACCACTCATTCTCTCTCTCTCTCCCTCAAATAAATAAATAAATCTTAAAAAAAAAAAAACAGACTCTTAACTATAGGGAACCAACTGAGGGTTCCTAGAGGGAAGGTGGGGAGGGTAGGGGATGGGGTAACTGGATGATAGGCATTAAGGAGAGCACCTGATGTAATGAGCACTGGGTATTATATGCAACTGATAAATCACTAAATTCTACCCCCAAAACTAATAATACACTATATGTTAACTAAATTGAATTTAAATAAAAGTATAAAAATAAATAAAATGAAAAAAAAATGAAAATTTAAATGGAATGTAAATAGCTAAGTTGTCCCATGAGGGACTGGGGGTAGGGTCTATGGGAGTCCAGAAGACATCAAGAAGTTTGTTCTAGGCCAGCTGCCTTGTTTTATACATCTGGGTACTGAAGCCCAGATTAGGGAGCTCAGAAAACAGTTAAGTTGAGACTGTGACATAGGGCTACAGGAGCCCAGACCGGGAATGCTATGCTGCTCTAGGGAAAGAGAGAGAGGGCCCAAAACTACTCTATATTGCATCATCCATTGTTGAGAGCATACTTATAAAATCAATAAGAGTGCATTGAGTATCTTTACCCAGCATCCATCACTACCACCTCCCCTCCCCCACACACACACACACAAAGGGGTCATCCTCAGTGATTAGGGACAAGCTGCGAGGAGGGAGCATCAGGTAAGGGCAACAGCTCTACAGTTCAAGTCTACCTCCAGTGCTAGATCAAATGAAGACAACATCTGCAGAATCCTCAGGCTGCCCCAGGCAGGGGCCATGCCTCCTTTTGTTCCCTTAACTCCAGTAGGTAGTTCTCAGCATTCAACCTCCAAGTAGCCTTTGCACATTTCATAGAAGATCCCTCCATGCACAATACCTGCTCCAAATTTCATCCCCACAGAGTATTCTGCAGAGCTAATTCTCGGGCTCCAGGGAGAAGCTGCCTGGGGCCTTCTCCCACTTTGAAAAGAAAGCAAGAGTCTAATTTGCTGTGAACTGTCATGATCAATAAAACGTTCATTAACTTTAATTGTAAACACTTTAAGTCCCAATCATTGTAATGAAAGGATAAATTGAAAAATCAAGAGTTAAGTACCCTTTTAAAATTTCATATCTTCTATATTCACCTGGTGTCTTAAACCAGACATAGTCAAATTAAACAGAACACGGACTGAATGCCCTCCCCAATTCTATCTGACAAAACCTTACCCATCTTGCAAAGGCCCAGCTCAGCATCTCTGATCTTCCTCAACTGCAAAGAATCTGCCCACTTATGGCCCCACAAAGTGCTTTTAGATTATTCCTGATAATAGCACTTGTTTTGATGATATGTTTTATTCGTTCCAAGCATTCAGAGTTACTTGCCAATCAGTATCACATTTTGAGCATCCCTATCATTTCAGCCCCAGAAATAGTTTTTCCTGCCCAGGAATTCTCCAAGATAATTGTAACTGGGATGAATGAATGGGTTAAATCTTTTTGAAAATCCAGTGAACGGGCGCCTGGGTGGCTCAGTGGGTTAAAGCCTCTGCCTTCGGCCCAGGTCATGATCTCGGGGTCCTGGGATCGAGCCCCACATCAGGCTCTCTGCTCGGCGGGGAGCCTGTTTCCTCCTCTCTCTCTGCCTGCCTCTCTGCCTACTTGTGATCTCTCTGTCAAATAAATGAATAAAATATTAAAAAAAAAAAAAAAAAAAGAAAATCCAGTGAAAATTCACTACAAGAGACTCAAAGGTACGTTAATTTGTTTAGCCTATATCTGCATTCCTATTATACATCATATTGACAATTCTAATATTACATACATCATTTTGCTATGCAATCTCACACCTAACATTGCCTTATTATCTACATATTTGCTAGCTGTGATGCATACTGTTGTGGAGTACCTGGGTTAAGATAACCAATTTTGGGGCCACCTGAGAGGCTCAGTCAGTTAAGTGTCTGCCTTTGGCTCAGGTCATGATCCCAGGGTCCTGGGATCAAGCCCCACATTAGACTCCCTGCCCAGCAGGGAGTCTGCTTCTCCTTCTCCCCCTGCTCGTGCATTCTCTCTCTCTCTCTCTCTCTCTCTCTCACTTGCTCACTCTCTATCTCAAATAAATAAAATATTAAAAAAAAAAAAAGAAAACCTCCCTTTTTCCTTACCTCCCCATAGTATATAATCAGCCATCCCTCACAACCCCGGTATAGCACCTTTCTGCCCACAGGTCCTGTTCCCATGCTTTAATAAACCACCATTTTGCACCAAAAACAAAAACAAGCAAAAAAAAAAAAAAAAAAAGATACCCAATTTTATACTTTAAAGTCACCTCTAATGCTTCATACAGGTTTCAGAAAAAGTCATGATCTATGTCACTGAAGGAAAAGATGACTTGGGACAAATGTTTAAAATCTGTGTTTCTAAGGCAAAAGTATGCATTCATTTTTTTCATTTTTTTTTAAATTTAAATTCAAATTAACCAACATACAGTATATCATTAGTTTCAGATGTGGTGCATGCAAATTATCAGAAAAGAAATTCATTTTATTTTTTTGTTCATGAAGAAAAAAATACCGGAAAGTTTATAAAACCTTGGTCACTGCCATTATCATTCAGCGGCTTTGGGGCAGAGTGGGCTAGCAGTTTATGGGCTGCCTCAGGGTAAGCCCCAGGTCACAGAGGTAGGCAGCTGACCAGCTTTTTGAGAGTTTCCCTCAGTCCACATGCCCACCCCTACAGCCTCTGGAGGACAGGGCACAGGTTTCACCTTTTGAGTCCCACACTCCCAGTGTAATGGGCATCATACTGACACACCTGAGGACTCCCCAAGATCAGTGAAAGGTGACCTAGATTCTACTTAGGGTATGGGGGAACTCTGGTGGATTGGTCTAGAACCCTCAGAAAAGTGGCTCATCAGTCCAGCCTGAAAGACGCATTTCTGGACTGATTGTTCCTGTCCTCCCTAAGAGTCATACAAATTAAATACTGCTGATGACAGAGGGCAGAGTGGGGTGAAAAGAAATTTGTTTTAATCCCTTTTGATGAACAAAGTGGGAATGGGCCCAGGAGCTAGGCCTAGTCTTAGCCTCTCAGCCAGATCAAAGGGCACGTCATATAATTCTGGTTTTATTCTTACTGTGGTTAGAATAGTAATTAAAAACTCTCTGTCCATAGGTTGCAATGTCTTCATTTGTGTAAATGATGACTCTGACTTTTTCTGCCCTGAAACTACTAAGATTAATTATCTATGATGACTAGCCTGAATGATCCCTAACAAACCAGCTTGCTTTTGTGCTGGTGTAACTAGTCCTATAAAAGTAGAGTTGTTGTGGCTTCCAGGGAAGATGGCAGAGGAGGAGGATGCTGGACTCACCTCCCATGGATACAACTAGATAACACCACATCCGTGTAAATAAATCAGAAAATGATGTAAAAACTAGCAGAACTCTCCACAGCTAAATGCAGAGAAGAGGTCACATCAAAGAGAACAGGAAGGGCAGAGACTGGGTCAGGAGACAAACTAACCCTCAGGGCTGTCCCCAGGAGGGAGGGACACTGCAGGCATGGAAAGGGGAGAGGAGGAGACCCAGCAGCAGGCACCCAAGGCATTGGCGACCTGCACTGGGAAGATGAATCCCTATAATACTCAGCTTTGAAAACCAGAGGGGCTTCTCAAGTTCTTACAATCAGTGCTCCTTAACACCCGGAACTGTATAAATCAGTGGGCACAGCTCTAGGAGAGGCAGAGGGCAATAGGAAACTGAGTCCCCACCTAAAGAGATAGCATAACAAACAGCCCCACTGAGACGCAGCTTAGAAGTGGCAGTTTGAAAAATGTCTGGGATACAGAGGAGGCAGATTTCTTTGCTAATCTCAGAACATATGCTAAAGGGGCAGGGATCTTTGAAAGACTTCTCCGAAAATAAAAGAGCTGGTGAGTGCCATTTCCCTCCCCTCCTTCCTCCAGCCTAGATACACTGACACCTGCAGGAACCAGCACAGGGGCAAATAGCAGCTACAGGTCCCCTAGTGCAGCAACTTGCACACACGTTGACAACAATGGGTGCCATGCCCCCATGTCCTCCTGTAAACCCTCCCCCTCCCACCTGGTCTCAAGGAATCCAACCAAAGTGGTGCTACAAGCATAGCAGTGTGCAAGCAGCCCCAACATGAGTCAGTACCACTCCAAAGTGACTCCTGCCCTGGGGAGACTGGAAGATAACCACACATACCAGTTTCTCTGCGACCCTAGCAGTGGGCTGGGGGCAGACAACTGATCTGACTGCAGAACCTGCCCACCAACAAAAACTTCTCAGGGAACAACACAGGGAGAATGCCCTGCAGTTCTACAACACACACACACACACACACACACACACACACACACACACACACAAATAAACAAACAAAAAACAATTAAAAATGGGCAGAATGAGGCATGTGGGTGGCTCAGTCAGTTAAGCGGCTACCTTCAGCTCAGGTCATGATATCAGGGTCCTGGGATTGAGACCCACGTTGGGCTCCCTGCTCAGCAGGGAGTCTGCTTCTGCCTCTCACTCTCCCTATGTGTTTTCCCTCTCTCTCTCTCAAATGAATAAATAAAATCTTTTTTAAAAATGGACAGAAGACATGATCAAATATTTCTCCAAGGAAGACAGGTGATCAAAAGTTACATGAAAAGATACTCAACATCACTCATTATCAAAGAAATACAAATTAAAACTACAATGAGGTATCACCTCACATCCACCAAAAGGGCTAAAATCAAAAACACAAGAAACAACAAGCATTGGCAAGATGTGAAGGAAAAGGAACTCTCACGTATTATTGGTGGGAATGCAAACTGGTGCAGCCACTGCAGAAAAAAGTATGGAGGTTCCTCAAAAAATTAAAAATACAATTACCATATGATCCAGTAATTCCACAACTGGGTATTTACACAAAAAATATGATAACCCTAATTGCAAAAGATATATGTACCCCTATATTTATTGCATTATTTACAATAGCCAAATTATGGAAGCAGCCCAAGTGTCCATCAATAGATGAATGGATAAAGTGGTATATATAAAAACAATGGAATAATACTGAGCCATAAAAAAGAATGAAATCTTGCCATTCACAACAACATGTGTGGATCTAGAGGATATAATGCTAAGTGAAATGAGTCAGTTAGAGAAAGACAAATACTATATGATGTCACTCATGTGCAATTTAAGAAACAAATGAACAAAGAAAAAAAGAGATAAAAAACCCAACTCTTAACTATAGAGAACAAACTAATGGCTACCAGAGGGGAGATGGGTAGGTCAATGATAAGGGGATTAAGAGTACACTCACAAAAATAAATAAATAAATAAATAAATAAATAAATAAATAAATAAATAAATAAATAAATAAATAAATAAATAAAAAGAGAGTACACTCACTGTGATAAATATTGAGTAATGCATAGAATTGCTGAGTCACTGTTGTACACCTGAAACTAATAAAACACTGTATGTAAGTTATACTGGAATAAAAATAATTATGGCTGCTGTATGTTATCAGAATGGTAATTATTCTGCTTAAGGAAAAGGTCTTATGGTTTTGTGATGTGTTGACATAAGCAGGTGAAACTACATTTCCAGAATCTTCAGGAGATTCCCTAAGGAGGGTAGAAGGGAGACAGGAGTCATTTCATAGCATACATAGACTTTTACTGATGTGGTGATTCATCTCCAATGTGAAGCAGCATCATGACCAGGTATGTGTGTAGGTCCATGACTAAGGAAGGACTCTAGTCTCTGCAAGATACCCTCATCACAAAAGTCAGAGGCAACAAAAACAGATCAAGGTTTCAGGTCCTCCTAGTGAGAATCTAGGTCATGCTTCTAGGGTTTAAGCTTGTGCCTACAGAATTTCAGCCTCTTTGTGATCTTCCCTTCCTGATCTGTCTGCCCTATGGACTTTAAAATCTAGAGTCAGATATGGAGACAGCCTTACAGGAACTGCTTAAACAGCCCCACAACTGTATAAGCAATTCTCTGTAACAAATTCATAGATCAATGGTAGATAAATGGAGAGAGAGGAGATCTACTTCTGGTTCCACTGACAATTTGGTTGAACCCTGGCTGACACAGAAGCCTTCTTCAAAATCTCATGCTCGTGATGACCACATGGAACTATAAATGGGTATACGTGGTGCTGTTTCTCTTTTTACACAACATACAAATGACAATATGCTATCAGCGAAAGAAAAAAAAAAGCTATCAAAATTCTACCTTCCTGGTTGATATCAAAAGTCTATTTTCCTGATGGACTTTGCAGTCAGTTCTAGATTCAAGCCCTGGTTGTGGAAGTATGTTAATCTGTGTAACTTTTGAATCCATGCCACTTAATTTCTAGTGCTCAATTTTCTCATCAGTAGAGGTAATAATTTACTGACTTATAGAGCTAAAATGAAGATTAGTGCCACAATGTATATAAAGTTTCAAGTGCACTGCCAAGAACAGTAGGAGCTTCCTGATCTTCCTTTCCCATCTTTAAAGTCCCATCTATTATTTCATTCGCTGCCTAAAGCCATCCCCAACAAACACAGCCCCCATTGGTCTCCTTCCTCCTTTCCTTCTATTCCACTGCACTACCGATGTTAACATCTTCATACTGTATATGTTACCCACCCTATCAGCTAGATTTTGTTTCCAGATCAGGAAGCAAGTGTTATGCTTCCATATTAATAAAAAAAGAATTGCATTTGCCTAGTACTTCACCTCTTACCATACACTAAGACAAACATTTCCTCATTGGATCCCCACAGTGAGTACCATTAACACTCATGGATACAATAAAATGGCCACAGTGTCTGTAATCAACCTGTATTTTCAAAATCATTCATTTTATTCCATTGCTTATAGTCAGGTACAATTTGAGTGGCCATGAACAAGGTAAAGCTACTAATAGATGGGCTGGTTATTTAAAAAGAGATACAAGTGATTCAGTCTATACCTAATTTGATGCACAGAAACTAGCATTCATCCAGATTTTGGAGGAAAACAAGTAACAAAAGGGTGTGGTTAAGAATCCCTAGTGGAAGGATACTGCTGAGTTGCCATGAGACTTGCACCTGTTATAGGACAAATTCTGAAGAGCCACAGAGTAGAATGTTGTCTTCCACTTCCTTGATCATCAATTTAGAGTCCACCTGCTAAACCAGTATTTGTCACCAACTACTAAAACCAGCACAGACTTTTAAATAAAAGCAATATTGTCATTCCAGGGCAGAGATGCCACCTTCGGGTGGGGGGGGGGGGGAGGATAGGCTCCTTTAAAATGCCCCAAATGCAAAGACTTTCTCTGAGTTTTAATATTTGTTAATATATGCATTCTATTTAAACAAATCCTATGAAAACAATTTGAATTTTAGTAATCACACATTTATCAACATTCATTTTAAAAAATCATAGTGTGTGGATGTGCAAGAGAATTTATTTCCCATCTATGGAAAATGCCAGAAGGGTATGTGGATTTACAGACTCCTTGCTAAATTTTCTATGTCCTTTTGGGGTCCTCAGCACTCTCACTGGAAACCAGTGCTCCAAGGCAAATTACCCTGACCTGAGGTGACTAAAAGGGAATGACTGGAAATACATTTTTTAAGCCACTTAGAAGTGTTCACATCAAAGGCCACTGAAAATGGATTAACCCTGGGTTTGAAGGAATTGTTTGTCAGGGATCAAGAATTGATTTTAAGACTGAAACACAGAGTGGGGATAGATGGGCAATTCTTTCTGCATGTAGGTGTAAAGTGTAACATAACCAAGGGTTCTGTACTAAGTGTAAATCTTATTTAACATGCTATGAATGGTAATGAAAGAAGAAATTTAGTGAGATCTCATGTTTCAATTGACTAAATGTCTTTTGGTGTTAAAGCCAACTTGATAAAAAAAAATATTCAGGGGCTGCAGGAGTAGACAAGAGTGTAGACAGTTAAAATTCAGTGTGAGAAGTATTATGTAAAACAATTGGAGAAATTATCAAAATTTGCTTTAAAGGGTGGTGACTCTTGGACATCAGTTATGTCTCATAACAAGAGTCTGGGAGGTTTTTTTTTTTTAATTTTAAGATTTTATTTATTTATTTGACAGAGAGAGAGAGAGAGATCACAAGTAGGCAGAGAGGCAGGCAGAGAGAGAGGGGGAAGCAGGCTCCCCGCTGAGCAGAGAGCCTGATGCGGGGCTCAATTCCAGGACCCCGAGATCACGACCTGAGCCAAAGGTAGAGGCCCCAACCCACTGAGCCACCCAGGCGCCCCAAGAGCCTGGGAGTTTCTAAAAAACATTTCCTAAAATCCATTATCCTTACAGACAGCTCAAGGAAAAATGGTTGATTAAATGTTGGACACTGTCATACAAGGGCCTGGAATCCTAACAGAAAATAGATACCTGCCTGGGGTGAAGTGTCCGAGGCAGTCCGAGGCAGTCACACCTAGGTACTGTTACTGTTACCACATTCAGAAGCTCAGAATTCTAAAAACAGATCTGGTCAGTAAAAGCCTGAAAGTTTCAGCTGGGCAGAAAAATTCATATACACTAGCCACTTCCCTCACGAGAATAATATATAATAATATAATAATAATATGTCCACATGGCTTCACTATCACCTCATGTGAAATGAAGATCCAACCAAGGATGTATTTATGAAATGGTGGCTAAACCTCCTTAAAGATGATCTGCATTTGGGCATTCCTATTTAACATGCAGGACTGGTTTTTATCCCCTGAAGAAGACTAGACCTCAAATAAGGAAGGTAGGTCTCAATTCTCAGAGAAAGATCTGCATTGGGAAGATTATTTATAATTCCTCTGAGTCTTAACTTTCTCTTTGACAAACACCCTTCATTAAGCCTTTGTTTCCATGGGAAGTACTTTGTCTCTCCAGGCAGACAGAGAACAAGGCCTATTCAGATATGGAAAACAATGTGTATTCAAATTCCCATTGAATATAATCAAGAGGCCTTGTTTCACATTTCACAGTGATGATTCTGAACTAACTGTAAGATATTTGGGACATTTTCTTAAACCTACTCAAGACATGTGTGGTTTTGGGAGAGCTCATTAGATTACCCAATTTGACCTCTCAACTTTCTCAGTGAGTACTCAGGCATAACTCAATATTAGTTCTTTTTAATGGCTGTTGTTCTCCGGCCCTAGATACTCATTGAGAATGTGACACTGGATGCTAGTGGCAAGTTTGGCTGTTCAAATCACACACTATAGCAAAAAAATATGTTAACTGACAAAGAAGTTGGGAGCTGGTGTATTTAGCCCCAGTTCGTTATTCAGAAATATTTTAGGGATTAGAAAGCTTATTTTTTTAAAGATTTTATTTATTTATTTGAGAGAGAGAGAGAGAAGTGGGGAGCAGAGACAGAGAGAGAGAAGCAGACTCCCTGCTTAGCAGGAAGCCCTATGCAGAGCTCGATCCCAGGACCCTGGGGTCATAACCTGAGCCTAAGGCAGACACTTAACTGACTGAACCACCCAGGCACCTCAGGGATTAGAAAGTTGAGAGAAAAAGTGGGGTGAAGGGAGTGACACAAGACAATTACACAGAAACTTCGTACCTCTATTCCTGTGAACACAAAGGCTGTCTAACTATAAAGTCCTCTTCCCAGATTTCTGAAAGTCCCCAGAGCAATTTGAAATCTAAAAGTCTTCTCACCTAGTTTTCTAATCATTTTCACCAGCATCAATTATTAGTCACTCAAATGCAAAGTTCAGGGCCAGAGGCCACCAAGGGAAGAACATGCTATCTCAGCTATGTTCAGAAGAGATGCAAACAGCTTGATGAGCCTTGCTGAGATCTATATTTTCTTTTGGATAGAGCTTTCAGGAGAAAATAAAAGGGTAGGTAACATTCAACAAGCACACTTGCCCCATCAAGTGATTTCCAAGATAACGTAATCTTGAAGGGAAAAAGGAGGTCAATGAAGTATGGCCAGAAATAGCAGAGGATGGATGAGGGGTGCAGTCTTCCCTGTTTTGCTTGGTAGTGGTGAAAAGAACTAGGAATGTGTATCATTGAGGGTCTCAGACTATAATAGATGGCACATGCAAATTGAGTAATTAAAGGAACAATTAATAAAGGAACCATCTGCAAGAGTGCTGGCAGAGTATAGGGAAAAGACATAGGATGGTGCTGGGGCTAGTATACTGGGGCTAAAGAGAATGAGTCTTCCCTCCCCTAGGCCTGAAGCAGCAAGAGAAAGAAACAGGTTCCATAACCTGGAGAAAGAGGCTATGTGGAGAAAACTGTCAGACAGGAGCTGTGACCTTTCCCCTCAACACCAACCAAATCTAAGATGATGCTGCAAGTCAGAAGGGGAATAACACTCACATCACATATTTTTCTTCCTCCTGCAGAGCTCATTCCAAGGTCCCCACTGGCTGAACCGAACCCCAAACCAGAGAGTATGGGAGCCAGTGGAGGGAGTCCATACACGCCAGCCTCCAGGAGCACAAAGTAGGAGCAAAGAGGATAGAGAATGAATTTAATTGGAGAGTTAAATGGAAGATACTCAACTTGGAGACTAAGGAAGGCCCATTTCTTAAAAATCCTCAGATAATAATATTCATTATATGGTTATGAAGACAACGGAGATTTATGCTAAACCAGTATACATGTATTAGTTCATGTAATCAAATCTTTTTTTTTTTTTTTTTTTTAAGCTCAGATGGCTGAGTTGTCTCTTTCTCCCTAGCTAATTCCTTCCCTGAAGTAGCTCAGAACCCTCAATGCATGAGACCATGGGACGACATATTTATCAGGCAGAGGAACCGTAGCTACGAATCAGAAGTGAGCGTCATATAGTCAGGAATGCCTGCAGGAAATTAGTCTGCAACAACCATTGTCCAAAGCATCAGATCTAATGCAGAGAGACAGCTCTTTAAGGGAGTGGTGGTTTAAAACCCCCAAACATCTGCTGCCACTGTGAAGAATGTATTTGCTTACTTTAGCATAAAATAGCTATTCCAGACCAATCCTTTTTCTCACTACTTTAAATGGTATATTCTAAGCCACAAAGCTCCAGAGAGCAGTGACAGGTTGGTTAGCCATGTTGTGGGAGCTTGGGTTCTGTGTAGGACACAAGAGTAGTGAGTAGGCACTGCACTGCTGGAAAGCTAATACCAGAGCTAGATTGTAGATCCCTAGCAATGGAATCCTTGGTTTATAGTGACGGCTGGAGTAAAGTGCTGGTCCCCTTTAGATCCATGCACCTTGCCTAGGATACCTCAAAGAAGGCCAGAATGACAACTGATGCTGACCTCCAGAGCATGATTAGAGACTCTTCCAGGCAAAGCAGGAGATTCCACTTCTGATGTAATATCTAAAGGAAGAGCTTGAAATGATTTAACTAAAATTATGCAGGAAGTTAAAGAAATGGGCCACCTGAACTCCAGATGGCCTTTATATTTCCTTAGTTCATTCCTGCCAAGGGGCCAGGAATGGCACCTATTATGACTAGAGCTATGGATTATACATCTTATCCACAGCATAAGTGTTGAAAACAACTCTGAGAGATGTAGTATACATTTCTTCCCCAAAACTCTGGGCCATATCTGTGCCTATGTTTGCAATTTTAATGACCTGCATACTCACTGAGTTACAAAATATCATAAATTTCTTTTCAAATGAGAAAGATCATAATTCTCAAAACCAAATACTCAGTTCTGAAATTAGACTTCCTTGACAATTTAGATTTTTTTCATTGCCTTATGCTTTGTTTCCATGAAAAACTTTCTAACTCAATCTCCAGAGATTCCAAGCTTTCACCATATTGCCCCCCAAATTATTAACGTTTTAATCTTGCTTTAATTAACTTTTGCTCCAATGGGATAAAACTGACAGGATCTGAGTTTGCAAACCAGAAGCTGAAAATCTGGCATACTCGATTAGCAGCTCAGAACAACTGTGGAGAGCAAGGCAAACCTCCAGGCACATGCAACCACAGTGGGAGGAGACACATGAAAATTGTCAGTTCTCCTGCCACCATGTCCATACCACCACCTTCCAGAGCCCTGTTCTCCACTGTTACACATCCCCAAAATCTGAAATCAGGAGACTTTCACCTAATGGGGAAAGGCCATCAGGATGTTTTCTATCATTCAGATGCTGAAGAGGCTAACGCAGTTCTTCAAAAATGTAGAGTATTAAAAGAACTGACACTCCATTTCTCCACTTAGCTTCCAGGACACTAAATATTTTTGCCTCCTACTTCACCGAGTTCTCTTAGCCTCCTTTGCTAGTTCCTCCATTTTCCCTAGAGCTGTAATTCTTAATGCCCATGTGTCCTGGAGTTCATTCCTTTGTTTCTTCATCTTTTCCCTATTTATAATCACTCCAATGGTGATATCTTAGTCTGTGGCTTCAGATAGCATCTTTTAAAAGATTTATTTTTATTTATTTGAGAGGGAGAGAGAGAGAGCAGAGGAGAGGAGCAGAGGAAGAGGGAGAGAGAATCTTAAGCAGACTCGGCGTTGAGCACAGAGCCCAACACAGGGCTCAGTGTCACAACCCTGAGATCATGACCTGAGCTGAAACCAAGTGACCCTGAATTGGTCACTTAACAAACTGCACCACCAAGGCACCCCTCAAATAGCACCTTAATGTCAATGACTCCCAAAACTATACTGGAGCCTAGACAGTTCTCTTGAACTTCAGACTCTTATATGAGATTGTCTACTCAGTGAGTACACTTAGATATCTAATAGACATCTCAGCATTATACATGCCAGAAACTGAACTTTGGACCTCCCCTTTCCCCATCTTGCTCTACCCCTGGTCTTCCCCATCTCAGTTGACTCATGGCTTCTCAGGTCTAAAAACACTGGAGGTCTAAAAACACTTCACTTTCTCTCAATTTAAATTGTAATATATGGCTGCAAAATATATCTAGATTCTGACCACTTTTTAATAAATTCACTGTTACCAAGTTGTACAAGCCATCATTACCTCTTGCCTGGATTTTCATACTCACCTCCTAAGTGGTTTCTCTCCATCCTACCTTGTTCCTCTGCTATCTATTCTTCAAATAGCAACCAACCTGGTTTTTTTTAGTATAGTTGACACACAATGCTACATTAGTTTCAGGTGTACAACATAGTGATTTGACAAGTTTATACATTATGCTATGTTCACCCCAAGTGTAGCTACTACCATCTGTCACCATACACTGCTTACAATATCACTGACTGTATTCCTTATGTTGTGCCCTTTGTTTCAATGACTTATTCATTCCATAACTAAAGGCCTGTATCTCCCATTATCTTTCACCTATTTTTTGCAAATCCCCTACCCCCCCCCGGCAATAATCAGTTTATTCTCTGTATTTATAGATCTGATTCTGCTTTTTGTTTGTTTATGCATTTTCTTTTAGATTACATATATAAGTGAATTCATATGGTATTCGTCTTTCTCACTCTAACTTATTTCATTTAGCATAATACCCTCTAGGTTCATCCACATTGTCTCAAATGACATGATCTCATCCTTTCTTGTGGCTGTATAATATTTCATTGCATATATACACCACATCATTATCCATTCATCTATTGATGGATACTTAGGTTTCTTCCATATCTTGTCTACTGTAAATAATGCTGAAATAAACATAGGAGTGCATATGTTTTCATTTTTCTTAGGTAAATACCCACTAGTGGAATTATTACATCCTACAGTATTACTACTTCTAATTTTTTGAGCAACCTCCACACTGTTTTTCTAGATATGTCTTCTAAGGTAAGGCAAACAAAAGCAAAAATAAACTTGGGACTACATAAAAATAAAATTCCTTCACATAGCAAAGGAAACTATCTACAAAACAAAAAGGCAACTTAATGAATAGCAGAAGAAATCTGCAAATGATACATCTGATAAGGGGTGAATATCCAAAATATATAAACAATTTAGCTATAAAA
The DNA here is from genome assembly GCA_028534135.1 of Potos flavus. Classification (NCBI taxonomy): domain Eukaryota; kingdom Metazoa; phylum Chordata; class Mammalia; order Carnivora; family Procyonidae; genus Potos; species Potos flavus. The sequence continues at coordinate 13,594,462 of CM052885.1, read as the reverse complement.
AACAATGAGATCTTGCCATTTGTGACAACATGGGTAGACCTATAGGGTATTATGCTAAGTGAAATAAGTCAGAGAAAGACAGATATCCTATGTTTTCACTTATATGTGAATCTAAAAAACAAAGCAAATGAACAAACGAACAAAAAATAAAACCAGATTCATAAATACAGAGAACTGGTATTTGCCAGAGGGGAGGTAGTTGGGGGTGGGGTGGGGGATGAGTGAAATAAGTGAAGGAGATTAAGAGGTACAAACTTTTAGTTACAAAAGTGAGTCACAGAGATGAAAAACAGAACATAGGAAATAAAGTTGATAATATTGTAATAGCATTGTATGGTGACAGATGGTAACTATACTTATCATGGTAAGCACTGAGTTATGCATAGAATCACTATGAATTGTTGAATTACTATGTTGTATACCTGAAACTAATATAACATTGTATGCCAGCTATACATCAATAATAAAAATTATAAGAAAAAGAAAATCCTAAAAAAACCCACAAAAATTTTTTCTAGAGCTAAAGAAGGAGTCCAATCTTATTTCTAAACATTAACATTGAATGATACAGAACTGAAATTAGGAAAATAATTTCAATTATGGTAGTATAAACAACAATAAAATATCTAGAACTAAATTTGAGTTTAAAAGAAATACAAGACTGCACATGGAAAATGAAAAGGTGTCATTATAAGAAATTAAAGGAGACCTAAGTAAATGGAAAGATACCTTATGTTCATGGAACAGGAGACAGTACTGTTAAATACAGCAATAATCCATAAATTGATGTAGAGATTTGACCCAACCCCTATCAAAATCCAAGTTGCCTTTTTTGCAGAAATTAGCAAGCTTATCCTAAAATTCATAGAGATACACAAGGAATCCAGAATAGTCAAAATGATGTAGGAAAGAAGAACATTTCCTAATTTTAAAATTTATTACAAAGCTATAGTAATCAGGGGCACCTGGGTGGCTCAGTCAGTTAAGTGTCTGCCTTCAGCTTGGGTCATGATCCCTGGGTCCTGGGATGGAGCCCCACATTGGGCTCCCTGCTCAGTGGGGATCTTGCTTCTCCCTCTCCCTCTGCTGCTCCCCCTACTTGTGCTCTCTCTCTCTCTCTCTCTAATAAATAAATAAAATCCTTTTTTAAAAAAGGTATAGTAATCAAAAAACTGTAGTACTGGCACAAGGACAGACATGTAGATCAATGGAAGGGAATTGAGAGTCCAGAAATAAACCCATATACCTATTGTCAACAGATTTTCAATAAGAGTCCCAAGACAAATGGTGAAGGAACAGTCTTTCATCAAATGTGCTGGGACAACAGGATACCCACATGCACAAAAATTAGCTTGAAATTAATCAAAGACCTAAATATAAAGAAAACGTCAGTCTAACTCTTCAGGACCTTGGATTAAAAAATGGTTTCTTAGATAGAATACCAAAAGCACAAGCAACAAAAGAAAAAAAAAAAACACAAAACTGGACTTAAAATTTAAAATTTTGTGCTTCAAAAGACACAATCATGAAAGTGAAAATACAACCCTCCGAATGGGAGAAAATATTTGTAGGACATTATATCTGATAAGAGTCTAGTATCTAAAATATATAAGGAACTCTTACAGCATAACAGTAAAAACACACTCTGTGAAAAGAAAAACTATATTATTTTAATAGGCAAAGAGTTAGAAAAGACCTTTCTCCAAAGATATATAAATGGCTGATAAGCACAGGAAAAGACGCTCACCATTACTAGTCATTAAGGAAATGCAAATCGCAAACACAATAAGATACCACTAGGATGGCTAGAAGAAAAAAGACAATAACAAGTGCTCTTGAGAATATGGAGAAATTGGAACCCTCACACATTCCTGCTGGGAATGTAAGACAGTGCAATGGCTTTGTAAGACAGTTTGACAGTTCCACAAAAAAGTTAAACAGAGAGTTACCATTTGACCCAGCAATTCCACTACTAGGTACATACTCAAGAAAACTGAAAACATATGGCCATAGATGTTCATCAATACATTGGACTATCATACAGCCACAAAAAACTTAATGAATCTTGAAAGCATTATAAGAAGCCAGATACAATAGGGAACACTCTGTATGATTCCATTAATATGAAATGTCCAGAAGAGGCAAATCCATAGAAATACAGAAGGTTTATTAGTGGTTTCAAGGAGCCAGAGGAAAGGAGGCATGGGTAGTGACTATTCATAGGTGCAGGGATTTTTAAGGTGATGATGAAAATGTTCTGGAATTAGATAGATAGTGCTGATGAAATACATACTTTAAAAGGGTAAATTTTATGGCATATTAATATCTTGATTAAAATTACAGGATAAAATATAAAATGCATCAGCAAAACAATGACATTTCCCTTACCTTAATGTACCTACTCCCTTAAAGTGCTTGTTTCCTTTTTCTTGTCATTTATCACCTTCTAACATATTACAAAAGTTACTTGTTAACTCTATTAAAAATAGTGTTTCTCTCCATTGCAGATAGAAAATAATCTGTACAAGCACAGGGATTTTTGTCTGTTTCTTTCACTGTGTACTCAGTGCCTAGAACAATGCCTGACACATGAGACCCTCAGAAATATTTAATGAATGAATGAGTAGGCTAAACTTTGTTAAGGCCTTGAAAAAAAAAAAAAAATACTTGGCTTCACTCAAAAGAGAAATACGATGATCATGTCCCTTCACAAAAACAAGTTAGAAAAACCTCAGCTACAGAAACATGTTAGATGGGCTCTTAAAGAATTCTTCCTGTTTTTTATTTCTCCTTTTATTTGGGGGAGTTCTGAGAAATCCAGGTACACTGTCCACTTTCCCTAAATATACCGGGCTCAACAAACAGGTAAGTTAATACTTAATCTGCTTTGGTCTGCCATATGCTAAGTGCTAGGGATGCAGAGAAGACTTCCAAACCAGCATTCCAGTGGTCATTCTGACTTAAAGTGCCAGACCAGACTATTTTCTCAGCTTTAAAGCTCCTCTCCACCTCCCTATCTTATCCATTCTCCCATGCCTAGGCCCATTGCTACCTTTTCCAAGAAGTCTTCCCAGCTACAGAAGTCCACAGTCATCTCCCTTGTCTTTGAAGACCAGGTGATATTAATGACTTACAGCACCTGCCATCAATATGTGTGCGTGTGTGTATGTGCACATGTGCCCATGACTCTCCATTATTTAATGACCCTCCCCCTGCAGTAACTAGCAGTGAGCTGACATACAGTAGGTCCCTAACTGATATGGATGGGCGAAAAAGTAGTTGAAGATGGTGATTTGTAAGTTTTGTGTTCAGACAATGTTGGAAATCAGCCTTTTGACAGCAAAAGAAAAAAGAAAAAAAGAAAAGAAAAAGAAGAATCTCCATGGTCTGCATAAAAGTGTGACTATTACAGGTGGCCCAATTCCCAGTTCCTTTGTTCCTGACACCAGAGCCCTGTTTTTCAATCAAAATCACAGCAGCTGTGAAGCTGTAACACTGGGCTGGCACCTGGGTCAGAGGTTCCCCATTAGTGCTGGCAGATTTTTCATAATAAAGACACTTCTGAAATGCTGAACCCTACTCAGTGCCAAAGGTTAACGATTCAGTGTGCCGGGACTGAAGCGCAAAGCAGGGCAGCAGACAGCTCAGAAAGAGATGCCACCAGTGGACCTGCTCTCAATGCTTTCGTTACATTCTTGAATCTATTGGACATTTGCCTTCTTGCTGAGAAGCCATTCAGCAGAGAACATTCATTAAGCAGACTGCATTAATCCTGTTTTTCTAACCCTGGTTCATGTTTACGAATTTGACAGCCAACATTTTTGAGCAGTCCCTCTATCCACCATTGCGTCTAGTTATGCACAAGCAAAGAGAACTGGAAAGTGAAAGGGTCACCTACTGAGTTCAGTGTACACAAGCAATCTGGATAATTCTGCATAACAATTACAACGTGCTTTCAGTTGCAAAACATTAGTAGTGTATGAGAGACTTCATTCCACTTCATTCCCACTAGCAGGCTATTTCATGAGTATAGAGCAAAATAAACTATAATTTTTATGAAAATCTGCTAGCATTCCGTAAGAACACTGATAACCCGTGGTGTCAGAGATGGCGATACTGGTTTAAACAACCAACCTATCTGTAACAGGTTAGACTTCCACATACTTCCCCCCCCCCCCATTCAAGGAACATTACTGAGGACTTTTTATAGCTAACTCTCCAACTTCTCTTGGATATCTTGTCATTGTCTCCAACGTGACATATTCCAAAGAGAACTAGCCAATCTTCTCCTTCTACCCCATCATTCCTGGCCTTCTATGTTTTCCCATATCTGTAAGTAATTTTATCTTTTAGCTTAAAAGCCTCTGTTTACTTCATCCATCATACCAGCTCAGTCTTTTAAGTCTAATAAAAGTCTGATAGCTTTTCCTATAATGTATTAGTCAGGGTTCTCTAGAGAAACAGGACCAATAGAACATGTGTTTTAGTGTGTGCTGGAGTGGGGAGGGATAGATTATAAGAAATTGGCCCATGCAATTATGGAGGTTGACAAGTCCAGACATCTGCAGAGGTGTGACATCCGTTTGAGTCCAAAGGCTAGGAGAAGCCGTAGAACGAGGAAGAGCCAACATCCTAGTTGGAAGGCAGGAGAATTGTCTCTTATCAGGAAGGGTCAGTTTTTTGTTCTATTCCAGCCTTCAGTCTACTGATCTAAACATATGACCAGATATCTGGGCATTCCATGGCCCCAGTCAAGCTGACACTTAAAATTAACCATCACAGCATGTCTCTAAGGGCTGATCCTCCCATCCCTTCTTCCTGGGTAACTTCAGAATCTCTCCTACACTATTTTAAGAGCTCCTGGCTACTCTCCCTGTCTTTATTCTCTCTCCCTTTCTACTCCACAGAGCACTTAGACTACACCCAATCTATTAATGAATTTTTGCATGACTCCACTGCCCAACAGATTGAAATCACACTCACCATGGACTTCCTTTCTCTACCTGGCCTCTGCTCCAGTTTCTTATCCTTGGAGCCCTCCCTGATTCCAGTCTACCCTGTGTTTTTCTTCTTCCCTAAAGTTTTAGAACTTCTTGGAACTGTGCTGAGAGCCAAGCCGGGCCTCCCTTGAATTCCAGTGGGAATAACCTGTGCATTTTGCTTTCCAAGATAAAAGCAATCAATACTTACTCTAAGTATTGGCAGAGGATATTTTCCCCTCCATAGTATATATTTCTCTGTATACTGTCATACATATAGAGGGAGAGACAGAGAGGGTAGGAATAAGCAGAGACCACCCAAATGAGAATGAGCAAAGACTATTCCCAGCTTACTATATAGCAAGAAAGTCAGCCACCATCACTTGAATTTCCCAGAAACTGAGAGGGTGAAGGGGATGTAAAAGTTGTTTGCTCAGTCACGCCTTTCTTGGAGGTTGTTGGCATGGCTATGGTGGAGGCAGGCTAACCAAAAGCGGAGCGTCTTATGTGATTGGTTAAGAAAGCATATTTGACTTTCTCTGGTTCATTCTAAATAGAATACAGGGGCAAAAATTAGGGTATCTGCCTGTTATTAAGTGCTGACTGTTTTGAGTCAATAGCCACAGATGTTGTAGTTTATCTTCCTGGACTGGCTGCCGCTGTGAGTCAAAATTCTATTTTTTTATATGGTCTGGACCCAGTCCATTTGTAAAATTGGTCTCTCAAGATAGAGACAGAAATTCTGATGAGATCAAAATGGTATTAGATCAAGACCTAATATCACCCAATCCTGTCTACTACAATATAAAAGGTCTCCAATTGAAACAAATACATTCAGAGAACAATGTATATCCAGATAAGAATGTTTTTACCTGTTTTGTCTCAAGCCTTGATCTATGACTCTGATAAGCTAGAGGAGGATTGCTTCTTCTTACTCTGCTGAATTGGCCTTAATTGCAGGCCAAAGGCCTTACCCTCTGTTTCCCCTAAACTCAAATTGGAATCCTGCCTCTTGCCACTGTAATACAGGAAAAAGGGTCCAACACCCTCCTCCAACACCACCAGAGGAAAAGACCAAGAGGAAATATTTGCCCCAATGACTGTCCCTGCCCCTCCACCATGTCCATTTTCTCAACTCTCCCCACTTCTAAGAGGAGAAAAAGGAGATCAGCCAAAGATTAAAAGTGCTATTATAATTCTGGCAGGACAAAAGCAAGAGTCACTCTCATAATGAACATAATCTTAAAATTATACAAAGTTATTCTACCTGCTAATATATTACTCAATAAAAAATGCCCAGATTTCACAATTGTATTCATCATTCTGCTGGAAGGTATGGGGTGGGTTTAAACTTCTTCTCCCTGGGTGTGCCTGGGTGGCTCAATGGGTTAAAGCCTCTGCCTTCGGTTCAGGTCATGATCTAAGGGTCCTGGGACCAAGCCCCGCATCGGGCTTTTTTTTTAAGATTTTATTTATTTATTTGACAGAGAGAGAGCAATCACAAGTAGGCAGAGAGGCAGGCAGAGAGAGAGGAGGAAGCAGGCTCCCTGCCGAGCAGAGACCCCGATGCGGGGCTCGATCCCAGGACCCTGAGAAAAGAACACTAAAGAAATTTGTATATATTGGGGAGAAGAAGTTTTTTTTTTTTAATAATTTTTTTTAAAGATTTTATTTATTCATTTGACAGAGAGAGAGAGATTACAAGAAGGCAGAGAGAGAAGAGGAAGTAGGCTCCCCACTGAGCAGAGAGCCCGATGCGGGGCTCGATCCCAGGACCCTGAGATCATGACCTGAGCGAAGGCAGAGGCTTTAACCCACTGAGCCAGCCAGGTGCCCCTTGGTACTCAGTTTTGATTTAGTTTTGTTTTAGTCATTATTTAGGATTACTTAAGACATCATTCCTAATTATTACCTAAAGTAATGAGAGTTGACCCTATTAGAAATAATATTAAGACAGACTTTCTAGAGGCTTATGGTTTTCTAATTATAAATGGGGGCTTAAAGGGATAGAATCAGCCCTGTTGTTGTTACTAAATTCTTTAGTGGGAAAAGGAAATGTTTATAAAAACCCATGTTATAGGGTGGTGTTTCCAAATATTACCGTGTAATTTGATGTATCTGAAGCACAACCAGTGTTCTTTTCTGTGCTTTATTAATAGCACGCGCTTGCTCCATGTCATTTTCCTTCAAAAAGATAGTTTAAGGTTTTACAGAACTATAATATAAGGCTAAACCAAAATTTAGTGAAGCCATCCCCTATTATTGGTATTTATGTTGCTTCTAATTTTCACTATAAAAATGATTCTCTAGAGCTGAACATTCTCATACAATAATCATTACACAAATCTCTCATTATGTCCTAAAGAAGAAGTCCTAGAAGTGGAATCACTTATTGAAAGATTCTGGACATTTTAAGAATGCATATTCTTAAGACTCTTAATACATGTTTCCAAGTTGCCCGGGAAAAGGGATTATACCAATTCACAACCTCAGCAGGAAAGAAGAGGGTCCAATTTACCACAACCTCATAATTTTTCTCTTTGCAAAGTAAACAAAAAATACATTGTTTTTAATTTTGTCTTATATTCTTGGTAAAGCTGAACATTTTCACAATCTTACTGGTCATTTACATTTCTTCTATTATTAATGGTTCATAAACTTTACATATTTTTTACTGAGGAACTCACATTTTTGATTTATAAGAGGACATTTAACTGAAATGGAATTAATTTTATATTTCACTTTATACTTCATGACATAGAAATTTAACATTGGTATTTTTCCAAGGATTAATCAATTGTTCTAATTGTTGAGTAATTAATTTTCCCTAGGTATCTGAAATATTATCAATATCCTATCATGAATTTATATTCTAGGGAGGTTTTACTATTTTTTTTAATTTGTTCTTCTACTCATTAATGCCTTCTTTTTCTTGAAAGAAGTATCTCTGCATTTCTCAGTTTTGTACATTTTTATACATGGTAAGATATATACGTTTTTTTCATAATTTTTATTAAATAATCTTCCTCACTCATTCTGTTAAGGAGACTTTAAAATAATCTTATCTATTCTTTTAAATAAACAAACTCAAACTTTTTTGGAATTATATTAAAACTACAAATTAATTTTCAGAAAACTGACATCATTACAGTGCAGTCTTTTCCTACGAATAAGGTGACTCCATTTATACAAGATCTCTTTTATGTTGCTCATTTACGTTTTGTGGTTTTCTTATAGATATTCTGATTTCTTATTAAGAGTTCTTTTAATTGCGAATGTGAATGACATCATCTATTATTTTCCCTAACTGGTTAATATTAAGATATGGGAAAAGTAGCGTTTTTTTAAATCTTTGCTTATATCTTAACAACTGGCTAATATTAGTTATATATTAGGTTTATTAGGCAAAGCTTGAATCATCATCAAATGTAATATTGCTAATCTGTTTCACTAGTTCTGCTTGTAGTTTTTTGTTTTGCCTTATTCCATTAGTTAAAGCTTTCAGAGCAAAATTTTAATAATAATGAACATGCTTGTCATGTTCCTGTTTTAAAGAAAATGCATTGGGGTGCCTGGGTGGCTCAGTTGGTTAAGTGTCTATCTACCTTTGACTCAGGTCATGATCTCAGGGTCTTGAGATCAAGCTCAGCAGGGAGTCTGCTTCTCACTCTCCCCCTTCCTACCCTCCCCATTTGTACTCTCTCTCATTCTCTCAAATAAATAAATAAAATCTTAAAAAAAAAAAAAAAAGAACTATTAAAGTAAATGCATCTAGTGTTTGATCCTTGGGTATGCTAGTAAAGATCTGTTTGCTCTACGTTTGAACAGCCTATTGTTCCATATTTGTCTCATTTGCTTAAGAATCTCAGAATTGGAAATCTGTGTAATCAATAAACAAAAGGAATGAATTCTTTGTCCTCATAGTTGCTGTGGGAATTTTCCTTTCACATTTTAAGCTTACTGGCTTATTAACATACATAGCCTCTAGTTCAGTGGTTCTTAATCCTAGCAGTACATTGGATTCATTGGGGAGCTTTTAAAGTTGCTGATCCCTAGGACCTCTGCCTGATAAATTAAGTGAAAATCTCCAGGGGGAGGGGTTTAGACCTCAGTTTTATTTTGTTTTGTTTTGTTTTTTCCCCAAAGCTCTCCAGGTGATTCTAATACATAAGTAGGGTTGCAATCCACTGACATTCATTTTCAGACTTAAGTGAGCATAAAAGTCAGCCGGGGAACTTGTGAAAAATGCAAGTTCCCAAGACCCAACACCCTCCCGTTCCCAGAGATTCTGATTTTGGCATGTCTTGGGTAAGGATACATTATCTGTATTTTTAACAAATACTTTAAGAAACGCTGCTTTGATTATCAACTTTCTAGGGCAGATACTGGACTGCAAAATGATATGCTTCTACGTCTTGCCTAAAGGAAAATGTATTCTGAAAAATCTGGAATGGTAGATTGTTACCCTCAATACATATTAGATTCACCTACAGAACCTGGAAAAAAATGCTGCCTCCTGAGCCCCCACTGCCATTCTCATTTAACATCAGAAAACTCTAGCTCCCCAAGTCCCTCTCTGATATGATCCCCTCCTCTAACTTTGCTGGTTACAGAGTTCCTCCCTTAGTCTGATCTGAAAACTAAACCATATAATAAAATTGGGATTTGTATGCTCTGAGCAGATGGAGAAGAAGAGGCACTCATCAGGGGAAATAAATCATTCTTAGTCCTTTAGAAAGCAGTTTTGCTATGGGTTTTCCATTTGGTGCAATCCTCCTCATCGTATGTGTCTCCTAACCTTACTTCTGGGCTACAGGTGTGCCATCTGTCCTGCCAATGGTAAAATCACGAGCTCCAGTTGATTCAGGTATATATACCTACCCATAATTAATGCAAATCCACCCCAGATATCATCATAGGACTTTTTTGGCTATTAGGTTTTTTAAATGTTTTCTTAAAAGAAATAGATTTGGATATTTTAGTGGGACACCCCAGGCCAAATCACTGATTTTTGCCCAATACTATCTTAAGAGGAGATCACAGTTCATGTTTTTAACAAATATTATTGAGGGCTACTGTGTGCCAGATACTGTGTTGTCTCATCATAAAAGTTATTTCTCAACAACAAGTTCTGTATTTTTCCTGATGGGTAAGTTAGAAAGCCAGGACTCAGGCCAAGGTCTATTTCAGTATAACTGTCACATGCCTCTATAGCTTAGGGCACAGTATATGCATGGGCTAGGGTCCCTCATCCTGCGGTTCAACTGCACATGGAAAATCTTACCTGCCTGCTGCGCTAAATGGAGCGAGGAGGAAACCTATCTGAGCAATTCAGACAAAGTGGAATTTGTTTTGCTGCAAATGATTCAAATCATTAAATTCAACAAATACCCATTAAGCCTCTATTACGTGTAAGGCTCCACAACCCTTTCCAACTGCCAACTATAAATTAGATTTGGTTTATGTGAAATCCTCCCCTCTTATTGCTGGGCTGTAATGCTATATTTTCATTTTTCCCCCACTTATTCAATCTTTTAAAAAAAGAGATATACATTTCTAACCTGTGTCAAGATCAGACACCCCTGATGAACCAACTGCTATTTGAGGAAGAAAGAATAAGGGCAATGTGCTGATTTCATGAAGCAGCTGAAAGTTCCACAGTGATGATTCTTCATTGCTTCCCTCATCCCTTTCTGCACTCCCCTAAGCTGCTGGGTCTGGTCCCTCCCAAGTCTTTTTTGCCTGGGAATGCTGATTTCTTATTGGCCTGCAGTAGTAGTATCCACAGCCCCATCTGTTCAACCTCAGTGCTATCCATTCCCAGCTGGCGTTCAGATTCACAAATTCAGAGAAGGGCCTGTGAGGCCAGCACGAGGTCTCCTGGGACACTGCGCTCTTCCTACCAGACCAAGCCACATAAGCAGCTCCATGAAAAGTGCCCTACCACCAGTGCTGGTCAGTGCTTTCTTCCCAGTGTGGTAATAAGGAGATTAGGGTTTAATGAGATCTAATCCAAATTCCTCTCTTGATCTCCCTTTTGAATATGCTCCACTGGGACCTTAGTTTTGCCACTTCATATGCAGAAGACAATAAGGAGCTTAAGACAGACACATATCAAAACCTCCTCTGAACTTAGGAAATCAAAACTGCAACAAATGCTTTAGAACCCTCAAGAGGCATCAGTGGAGCCAGACCAGGGAAGATGATTCGTTCTACATCCTCTCGCATGCCCTGAGGTGGCTGTAGATAATGAGAGCTTGCACTTTGGCCCCCTCCCTTATCCCTGAGATCAGGAGCCAGACCCAGAGAAGGTGCCACGGGCACCTTATACAGGTGTATTGATACAGGTGTATTGGCACCTGTATCTCGGCTTGCTTTATCCAAGCATCAGACATGAAATTTCATTTAGAGAAGTCAACTGTCGGGGAAAAACAGAAACCTTTGACTCTGTTCATTTACTTATTCTATAGCTAGTTCTTGAATGGCTACAATCTGCCCCACACTATAGTAAGTCAGACTGCCTTCCTAAAAAGACAGAGAGACCAAGATACCAACAAGCCCACCAAAAGCTTCCCATCATAGTGAGCAGTAACTGAAGACAAGACCATCTGCGTCGGGAGGCATATGAATTAAACCTAAAAATAGGGTTTAAGGAATTTGAGGCAAGTAAGACCCAGTAAGCTGGCGGAGCAGAAAAAAATCTTCCTAGAGAAGAGGGTTTGATCTGGTAGAGAAGAATGGATGGAAAAGTTGAATGCACAGAAAAGAGAGTCTTTGAATATTCATTTGTCCAGCAATATAGCACACACATTGAACCATCGGCTACAAATATCTAAACAGTCTGATTTTAATTCATTTAACTTCTTGATTTAACATGAATAGTCTGAAAAGTAAATAATTTCAAACTAGAAAATGAATAAATAAAGAACGTTCAGATGTAAAATGATCACAGAAGCCAACTTTAGCTTCAAAGAATTTACCAAACCTAGTAAACATGAATATCAGGCATATCAATATATCAATACAATGGAATATTATCTGGCCATATAAAGAAATGAAGTACTGATATATGCTGCAACACAAATGAATCTTTAAAGCATTATGCTAAGTGAAAGCAGCTGGTCACAAAAGACAACACACTGCATAATCCATTTATATGAAATGTCCAGAATAAGCAAATCCATAGAGGCAGACAATAGATTAGTGGTTGACAGGAGCTGGGGAGCATGGGGAAAAAACGGGGAGCACTAATGGGAATTTCGTTTAAGGGGGTGAGAAAAGTATTCTAAAATCAGATATTGGTGATGGTTGCACAATTCTGTGAACATACTAAAAATCATTGACTTGTATACTTTAAATGGGCCAATTGTAGGATATGCAAATCATATCTCAAAGCTGTTAACAACAACAGAACTATAGGACAGGGATAAAAGAAGTGACTTATAAAGTCATTGTTGAGAATAAAGGTCAAAATATCGATTAACCCTAGGCTTCCAGTTATGTATGCATGTTAAAATTTCCATAGTAATCACTAAAAGAATGACAGAATGTACAATTACTAAAATAAGATGTAATACAAAATTACTCACGAAAAGGAGAAAAAGAAATATTGAACACACAAAAAATAAGATTTTATAATTGGAAAATACAAGATATACTGTACATATATGAATATTTACATAGAAACAAATATATTATTTACGTGTATCAGTAATTATGACAAGTATTGATGCATGAACTCTTCTAGCCAAAAAATAAAGACTTAAGATGAAAAAATAAATCCAGCTCTATGCTGTTATGAGACACATCTAAGACATAAGACACAAAGAGAATGAGAAGAAAAAAATGGAAAGATATACTAAGTAAATATTAAGCAAAGAAAGCTATCTCAGTATCAGATGAAATTCACTCTTTGGGAAAACTACAACTAGAGAAAGAAAGAGATCACTACATAATGTTAAAAGGTTCAATTTATCAAAAAGTTATAATCATTCTTAATGTGCATGTACCTAATAACATATCCTGAAAATATTTAAAGCAAAAATTGTTATAGCTTTAGAGAAAACCAGACAAACCACCATGTTAATGGAAGATTTTTTTTTTCTAACATAACTATCTTGGTAGTTAGCCCAAGCAGAAGAAGAAAAAAAAAAAAAAAGAACATTAAGAATACCAATTAAGATCATACTATTAACTGTATAACTTAATTGGTGTTTATAGACATTCCACCCAACAATTAAAGATAAAAAACTCTTTTCAACCAACATTGACAATATGCTGGGCCATAAAATAAGTCTTAACAAATTTTAAACGATTTGGTATCATACTAAGTTCTCTGAGCACAAAGAAATTAGGTAAGAAATAGTAGCTAAAAGATCACTAGGAAAAACTTCACATGTGTGGTAATTTAAAAACACACTCATACATCAAAGAAATCATATTATAAGTTATAAAATATCTACAGCTAAACAATAATGGTATGTAACAATTTTCTATAGAGTAAAATGTAACTAACACAGTACTGATAGTAAAAGGTATAACCTCAAATGATTACATTAGAAAAAGAAAAAAGGCTGAAAATTATTGAGCTAAGCATCTGTTTTAGAAAGTTAAAAAAAAGAGAGAACAGCAAATTAAACCCAAAGAAAGTAGAAGGGGGAAATAAAGATAAGAAGTTAATAAAATATAAAACCAACATACAATAGAAGATAAAACAAAAGCCAAAAGTTGGTTCTTTGCAAAGAGTAATAAAATTAAACCTCTAGCAAGACTGATCAAGATAAAAGTACAGAACATATGAACAAACAATATTAGGAAAGAAAAGGGGGAATTAATTATAGACACCACAAACATTAATAAGATAAGAAGAGATTATGAAGAGCTTTGTGCTAATGAATAGGAAATCTTAGATGAAAATTAACTTTAACACACCAAAATTAGCAAACATTTTAAAGTGAACAGAAGAGAGCATCCTAAGCAGAGCACTATGTGAGAGAAGAGCTGAAGGTAGAAATGGCAATGGCTTTGTGGGATATCCTCGCTGATGGGGTCTTCAAACATTTACTGAAAAGTAGTCTGTGTTACACTCTAGGCCAGCGACTGTGCGGAAGACCCAGTGTTGAGAATGATTACCCGTGAAGAGTAGAGGGAATATTATCTCTAAAGAGTTTCCACTGTAGTGGGAGGTTTAAGGCATGTATATAATTGTGTAATGTAAGGGAATTAAAGTTCTCTGGTGGTTCACTGAAGAAATTAGTGAAGACGGGGCTTAGTTTTGTGTTGGAATGCATCAGGATGAGGTTGAAGAACTGGAGAAGGTTTGGAGGGCCCTGCATGCGAGAATGAGGAATGTGGACTTTAATCTGGATTTATTCTGGACCAACAGAAAACACTGATGTTTCTGAACAGAGGAAAATGATTACTAGGGTTTAAGATTTATGAAGCTAATATAGATATGCATGTATGATGAATGGGATTTGGGAATGTTGAAAGATGAGGCATGGCAGCAATATTGGAGGATATTGCAGTAGTCAAGCTATAATAGAGTCCTAAATTAGGGGGTAGGGGCAGACACAGAGAGGAAGAATATTATAGAGAAGCATTGGTAGACTTAATAATTAGATATTAGATGCCCAAGGTAGAGGGAAGACTTCAGGGCACCTGAAAGTGGAATATTCAGCTTGAGCAAATAGGAATTAAATTAATAACTTTTCACTATTTTTTTTTGTTTTGAAGGAATAGTTGTGAATTAATAAAATCTCTAATGAACTCTAATTTTTCAATTCAGGTAGCATGTGATCTATGGGAGAACACAAAGGCTAGTTCATACACAAAGATGTAGCAAGAATGTCAATCTGATCTTGGCAAAGAAATCTTCCAAAGGGCTGCCAAGCAACCAAAAAACAGTATAAAGGGTATACTCAAGCTCAAAGCTGTGGGAATGGACAGGGCTCCTCAGTGCCTCCTTTTGATTACCCCCCCTTCCCCACAGCACAGAATATAGAAACTGTAGAATCAGAGACACAGTACTAGGGAGCTACTGCCTTTCATGCTATTTTACGCTGGGATTGTTGGGTGTTCAGAAGCTTTACCAAGCAAGGGTCCATCCTATTACCATAAAAAGAACCTTGTGCTGTGGATTCACTGCCTCGTTGGGCTTACTTCAGATGTCAGTGAAGCAGACCCCCTTGGGGACTACAAGAGCAGAGCAAGAGAAAATGATCTGATCAGAAAATCAACCCAGGAAGAACCCTATCGAGGTTCTGAGGGCAGCCTTCTTGTTTTTCAGACAGGGAAACTAAGATCCCAAAAGGGAGTGTCTCACCCAAAACCTGCCACTTTAGAGCTGTGACTGATAGACCAGCCATCCCTACCAGGTAGGCTCTCTTTACACCACATGCTGCCTACAGTGAGGTAAAGATTCTTCTTGGAGCTTCGTGAAAGGATATTGAACCTGGAGGACAATGCTCTGTGAAGTAAACTTTTTAAGTAGATTGGGAATGAGGTTGATAACCTTCCTTGGATCCCAGGGTGGACTTCATTTTCACAGTTCTGAGGATCAGAGTCATGAGCTCTACCTTATGATACAATGGCCTGGGCAGAACAGCAGTAGATCCTTTGAGTGAAAAGCAAGGCAAGAGTCACTAAAAGTCCCATCAAGGTGCCCAGAGAAACCATCAATACCTACCTTCTGTGATACGCAAATGATTCTCTTTGGAGTAACCCACTGAAAACTGTGAGCATCTTGAGGACAGGTACTATGTCTCAGTGTCTCTTCAGGCCTGACACAGAACAGGTAAGCAACAGATGTTAAACTAACTTCTTAATTGATACGTTCTGGAAAGGTGGTATTCCAGATAAGTTTACCATCATAAAGTAAAACTACCTCCATTTTTGTATCTATTACGAATGGAAAACTTTCCACAATGCATGGCACTCTTACTTCCATCTCTAAAATAATCCAATGTTTCTTTAATGATTTATACTCATGAACTAGTATGTTTTTAATGTATATATTTTTAAATACGATCCTGATTATTATAGGAGGAAGATTAAGAGGTTTAAAACTATTTGTTTATGCAATAAATGGCCCCAGACTGCTGCTCAGTTTGGGTTTTTATGTTTGATGGTTCTCATCTCTCTTTTGCAATCTGGCTTTCATCTGTCACTTCTTGGTGCTCTTTTCTTTCCTCACCCAAGCATCCTAGGCACCCCAGTCCCAGAGACTAGAAGAATATCTCACATTTTGCAAAGGTAGAAGAGTTGTCCAAAAGAAACAACAGACGATTTGTATGGCTCAGAGGAGGGTTACTCCCATCACAAGAGTTGTGCCTCTAGACCAGAGTGGCCCTACCCTAGAGTAGGAGGCCAACCACACACAATGGTGAAGTTGAACTTAGCTCAGTAGAGAGATGATCTCCCCCTTGAAGAACACAAACCATGTTTTCTGTTTTGTTTTGTGGGTTTTGATGTTGTTGTGTTTTGTTTTGTTTCTTCAAGTTACTAGACTGAATTATTTCCTCACACTTGAGAGATACCACCATTTTTTTTTTTTCTGGTTCAGTCAATATTCTCCTTTCAGATACTGTCACATTAACACTGCTATATTGTCGCTTGATACTATGGCTGTAGATCGATATTCTAGATAACTTGATCAAACCAAACACAATTTTTAAAAACAAGCAGAAAGCTATCTATAGCTAATCTATCTATAGATTAGGAAAGACCTAGGATTAGCTTCATTATCCTACACAGAAAAACTATATATGTGAAAATATCAATTTTCCATAGGTATTTATTAAGTTCCTACTATATACCAGATGCAACACCTTCTACAAAGGTGCTGCCATCTAAGAGGGCCTGAAATGATATCTCACAGAGTGAGTCACTGGCGTGTGGTGCTTCCGGGTGTTATAGGCTGAGGGAATTGGATGTAGTTTTGTTTTTGCTTTTTAAGATTTTATTTATTTATTTGAGCCCATGCAAAAGAGAGAGAGAGAGAGAGAACAAGAAAGGTAGAGGGGCAGAGGGAGAAGCAGACTCCCCATTGAGCAGGGAGCCCAATGTGGGACTCTATCCCAGGACCCTGAGATCACGACCTGAGCTGAAGGCAGATACTTAACCAACTGAGCCACCCAGGTGGCCCTGGAAGTAGTTTTTAAAAGATCCATTTGGTATGAATTATGTCCAACTCTTCCTCCTTTCCTGTCCCACATCCCAGTGGCATGTGGAATCTTTAGCCTACATCCTGGAGTTAAAGAAGTAACTGAGCAGCAGGCTGTGAAGAGACCACAGTGGAAAATGCAGAAGGAACACACAACAGAGCAAACACCCAATAGCCACGGGGCCCTAGGGCAGGTATGATTATGCAGGTACTCGGAAAGAAGCAGGCATTTGAAATAAGCATGGGCCAGAGGAGCTCAGAGACAGGCAGCAAGAAGACAAACTGTCCTTTTGTTTCGTTTGAATCACTTTTATAGAGGATTAGTGGCTGTTATTTTCAAGTTGGATCACATTCGCCTTTGCTGACTTCATCTGGCATTGCAGAAAGCAGATAGGGAAAATGTAGGGTATGCAACTGTCACTCTTTAGAAGCAATAAGTTCCCTGTAGGCAAGGACGTCACATTTATTCCATCTCTTCTCAACACCTAACAGGGTCTTCTTTACAGTGAGCAGGTGTTTTCTATTTTTCCAGTTATATTCATATGCATATATAAACAGTATTTCAAAATATGTACACTTTATAATATTCAAAGCACTTTCCCACCCATTAGCTCATTTGATTCTTACAACATTACCAAGGTAACTGGTTTTGTGAACCAGCTAGACTTGGCAGTGTGCAAGCCAAATTTAACTTTATTCTCACTGTTTCTTTCTTTCTTTTTTTAAGATTTTATTTATTTATTTATTTGACTGAGAGAGAGAGAGCACAAGTAGGCAGAGCAGCAGGCAGAGGGAGAGGGAGAAGCAGGCTCTCCGCTGAGCAGGGAGCCGGATGCGGGGCTCGATCCCAGGGTCTTGGGATCATGAACTGAGCCAAAGGCAGTCACTTAACCGACTAAGCCACCCAGGCGCCCCTCATTACTGTTTCTTTAAACCTAGTCTTCTCTATCACTGGATAAAATAAGAGAGAATTCCTGTAGCTTTACTGATCACTTTCAAAATTTTAAAGCCCCAGTGTAGTCCCATATTAAAGTTTCAAATCCTCATTCAATGTCAAGTTCTCCGCTCCCAAGCTTGGTTCTGTCTCAGGCAAAAAACAAACAAAACAAAACAAAACAAAACAAAAAAACCCTACATCAGAGAGCCCGAGGAGTATGGACAATTTGGATTTGGTTTTGCTTTACCTCCCTTCCACCCCCGACCATTTCTGGCCTCTCCAGATCTGGTCAGGTAAAGGTAAGGGGGAAGTGATAAGGACCAGAAAAGATATCTCCTGCCAGGCAAAGGTGCAATCCGGGGTTAGTACCCATGGGTGTGGCAGGTGTCCAAATGTTGACTGAATTATTGCTCACCAGGGTGCTCTTATAGATGTCTGGGGGTTCCTCTCCCTTGCATACTCTGAATGCAGTTCCCTGGTGCCAGTCCCAGCTAATCTCCTCATGATCCTCCACAGCTTCTACAGCTAATAGTGCAGTCAGGCTTTCTGTGCAAAGCTCATCTCACATCCCAACAGGATGCCCTCATGACCAGAGTTCTTTTGCAAGATGGCTCATGGGCTTCTCTGGGCCACAGGAAACGAGCCTATTGTCCCTCTGTGGTGAAAGGACAGCTTGTTCCACTGTGGCCCTGTCTCTGCTCTGCCACCAGAGGGATTTCAGCCAGCCTCTCTCTCGGGCTTTCTCAGGGTGAGCCATATTCTAGCACCTCTGTCTCTCAAAGCTCACTAGACACAGATCAAGCTTTCTGGATCACTCTCTGGAGCCCTGCCCAACTGACTGATAAGAGGAGAAGAGAGACGAGGAGGACATGGACAGCACACTAATTCTTTCTTCAGAAAATTCTTCACTCTCCATTCCTTCCTAATTCTTTTCTGCACTTCCCATTATGTAAATTTGAGGAAGGTGATGACCAAGAGGTACTAGCTCGTCATGGCTTCACTCCATAGCATGGTCTCTCTCCTCTCTTTAGAGTTGGAGAACGTAATACCAAAATCTAGTCAATAGGAAAAATCCTATTTTAGCAACCGATTTCAAAAGGCAAGCCTTCAAAGATAAACAGAGTAGAGGTTAATTTTTGTCCTTTTAACAGGCAAGAGAACTAGGCTCCTGCCTTAGGTCACATGGCCACTAGGAAGATTCAAACTGAAGCTGGCCTCAAGCACCACATTCTTTCTATCGCCCTGTGCTCTCTCAGCTTCGTAGCCCCACAATGTGACCACTGCTCATCCTAACCTGGTCAAGACAAGAAAGGAGACCTTACCTCATGATACACCGCCTAGCCCTGAAACCAGGCACAGCTGGGAGTTCATAAGGAAATGCTTATAGGCTGAGTCTCCTGCTACTACCAAACTACCACTAATAGTGCTAATAATAATAGAGAACACCTAAACAGCATTCCTAAACATTAGTCTAAACATTTAATATACATTAATTATACATATGAATTCATATGATCCTTACAACTACCCCATGAGGTAGACACTAGTGTTACCTCCCATTTTATAGATAAGAAAAGAGAGACACTGAGAGGTTAAAAAGCTTGTCCAAGGTCATTCTATTGAATTAGAGCAACAGGATTCTGGCCACAAATTCTGATGCAGATTGCATAAGAATTACATAGGGAACTTGTTAAAACACAGACTCCAAGTCCTTCAATTTAGTTACTGACTGTATATCTGGCTTAGGCTCTGGAATCTGCATTTTTGTACATTCTTCAGGTGATTTAGATGAAGGTCTGTATACAGGAAGCCTGGTGCATGATTTATCAGGGGCTAAATTTGCACTGTGCTCAGAACTGTAAGACACTAGGGTAACTAGGCCAAGGATGGACCCCTCTTGGGTAATATGCCAAGGACAGGCAGTATGAAAGGGCAGCTGGAAATCTCCTCAATTTGTTCTCTTTCTCTATTTTCATAGTAGTACTGTTTGTTGAACAAGTGAAATGTTTGTTGAATAAGTGAACCTGTTCCCAGGATCCTGAAGAGTGAGAAAAGAAGTCTACTTTTAATATAGTTCAAAAACACATAATCTAAAAAATAGCTCACACTATTGAGCAACTTTAGCAAATCTCCTGCACTACCTGCCAAGGTCATAGTTTCGATCTCACCTTCAATTATTGATAGATAGCCTGATAATTTGAAAAGAGAGAAACAGACTTTTTTCAAGCTTTGGAAAAAGAAAGTCCTTTTAATAAGAGATTCCATCATGATTACATAGCTCTTATCAAAAAATCCCTTGAAAGCTGAATTCCAGAAGGCAACTATTAAAAATGCCATTGAAAAACTGGAAATTATCTGCTTACACAGCTTAGAACAAACCCAGGAGGGATTATGTATTTGATGCAGAACAAGAACTAAAGATTGTTCTTGTGGCCAGACTGGACTAGAATTTTTGAACTATCTTTGCCCCGACAACTAACTCCTTTCAAGTTTAACCAGAAAGTACTCAAGCAAGCAGACAAGAAGGCAGGAGCCAGTTTTGGCTAAGGTAGTCAACGTACCATCAATGACACCACCAGTCAAGATTTGCAATAAGAGTTACTCAAATCCTATTACAGAAGAAAAGGAGGCTCAAGCCCAGATTCAGGATCACTTCAGTGGGCAAAGCTTGGATAAAGGATAAGGAAGAGATGTAACCAAGCAGGAGACCACCGACACTGGACATGGAGTTAATGCCTTTAATGAAGACCCAGTCATGAAAGTTGTAAGACTCTGGAAGGCCTAAGTTCAAGGCCAGTACTCCAAAGTAGGACTCAAGAGTTTGAGCAGGAGAACCTAAATGGCTTAAAATTCACAAGTACTTGTTCATCAGATGGAGACCAAAGATACCAACAGGCTTCAACAAGTCAGTAAGATTTCAACTGTTGCTCAGCTCTGGCCATATAACCCTCAAACACGGCCCAAAATATCAACTGATTTTGAACTAATTTTTTCTTAAACTTCTTTGGCTCACTCTGCATTAAACTGTTTTAAGGAACTCTTCCAAAAGTAAGACCAATTATGCACATATTGGAAAGTAAACAGAGATTTGCCTATGTTCCTCCATCTCCGCCCTCTGCCTATCCCTTAACTGACTATTGGATTTCACATGCCTTCACCAAAACTTTTGACTACATGATGGGTGAACATATTTCTAGGCTTTCAAACTAACCTCGGAGAAGTTACTATCTCACTAGTACACAGAACAGACAGTGACACAACAAATGAAGGCTAAGCAAAGAAATAACCTTGTTACTTTCATTTATCTACTTGGTCTGCCACTCAACCATTGAAACAGGGAAAAGGGGCTCCAAGAGGAGCCATTAGTCACAGAGTCATGCTGGTTCTACCTGGTACTGTGGAACTCCTAAAGGATCAAAAATTGAGGAATAATTTGTCTAATGTCATTACCAAACATTGAGATTAAGCTACAAATCAGGAATTATTATAGTCTCTTGTTTCCCACTATTAAATACAGAAACTACTGCTTTAATATCTTGTTCAGAAGAACCACTTAAATATGAATATGGATTTTTTTAGGATTAATGAACTGAATACTTCAATACTGTCTTGTCAGAAAAAAAATTTGTCTTTAGAGCACTAAAACAAAGGAGTCAGTTCTGGACTTTTTCTCCCATTGGATCAGCTCAGTGAAAGAAAACTCTATATAAATATATACACATTAATATTTTCTTTCTACTGAAATATATATTTATCATATATGTATTCATCAGCTTTCATGCCTGCTGTCAGACAGGGAAAATTAGCTTTTGCATTTACTAACTCCTCCGTGGGAAAGAGTTCCCTCATGAGTTTAACAAAAGGGAGCTTTATTGTTTATAAGATTGAAAAATAAAGGTTGCCATGGCTTTAAGATCTGGTGATTGGTAATCAGTTTTTATAAATGACCATGAATCACTTTTGGCTGGCTGGGCTTTGTTTGGAATATGAGATGGCTGTTCTGTCTTACAAGTAAGGAATTATTAATGTACCCTCCCTGGAGGGTTTCAATTTCACCCATACAAACAGCTGTATATCTACCAAGTGTATGTTCGGTGTGCCTATCTATGAAATTTAAAATTATAGGCTTTGTGTAACACAGAATATATAATAGACTCTGAAATTGAATAAAACTTATTGGACTCATTTTTTATCCTTTGTGACATTTTTCTAGTAAGAAGAGTTCAGACAAAAGGCACTGCCACCAAGGAGCCAGGAATGCAAAGTCCTGTCCAATTTAAATAATCACTCCTTTCTGTCATGTTTTACAAAGAGGTGTATTCAAACATGCTCTTTGAACATTTCTATATTCTGTTCTTGGTTTTTACAAATAGGAGCAGGCAAAGATCCTCCCCTGCCCCATTTGTATGTTTTTCTTACTTGAAAAATATAATCTTGGCAATTCTCTCATTATAAAAATGAGAGAGGTTTCTTCTATGATAAATAGGACAGAGGCCTGGCACTTGAGACTGTAATTTAGTTCAGAACTTCGCATTCCTCCTCTTCTCACAAATAAGGTAAGTAAAGCCCAAGATAATAAGGAGCTCATGGAAAATCTGATCATGTCACTTGCCTTTTAAAACTCTTTGCTGATTACCCACATCCATATGGCCCAGACTCCCTAGCTCACAAGGCTTGGCTCATAAAGCTTTCCACAATTTACATACACTTTGACAGCCTCTCCAATTTCATCTCCCAACTCGTCTTTGCCAACTCCTTCTCCTATTCTCCAGCCATCTGAACCCCTTTTAACTCTGGTAATGTAACAGTCTCCTCCCCCTCTCACTAGATCCCATGTTATTGGATCTAGGACTACATTAGCCCCTGAATAGTGGTGCTGGCTGAGGCCCTGCAGGCAGGAAGGCCACACCAACACAAGTTATATGTACTTAGTCCAGTAAAAGTGAACTTCTAGCCTCCCAGGATGAAAAAGGCCCAATGCTGTCATATTGCCATTAAATGGTCACCTGATATTTTCAAGGAATGGTACTCATCTGGGGACTCAGCATTGGTCTCCATTGCTGGCAGGCTGGAGAGTTTACAGTGGCTATAGATAAATCAATCTTG
>CM052885.1:13555299-13570777 GCA_028534135.1 Potos flavus | reverse complement strand
CCCCAAACCGTGGAAAGAGCCAAAATGCCCTTCGACAGATGAATGGATAAAGAAGATATGGTCTATATATACAATGGAATATTATGCCTCCATCAGAAAGGATGAATACCCAACTTTTGTATCAACATGGACAGGACTGGAAGAGATTATGCTGAGTGAAATAAGTCAAGCAGAGTCAATTATCATATGGTTTCAATTACGTGTGGAACATAAGGAAAAATATGGAGGACATTGGGAGAAGGAAAGGAAGGGTGAATTGGGGAAATCAGAGCGGGAGATGAAACATAAGAGACTGTGGACTCTGAGAAACAAACTGAGGATTTTGGAAGGGCGAGGGGTGGGGGTTTGGGTGAACCTGGTGGTGGGTATTGAGGAGGGCATGTATTGCATGGAGTACTGGGTGTGGTGCATGAACAAGGAATCTTGTAACACTGAAAAAATTAAATTAAAATTTTTAAAAAAAACTTAAAAAAATAAAACATTATGCAGTATACCTTGAAAAAAAATTAAAAATATAAAGAAACTCATGAGGTAAAAAAAAAAAAATTTTAGGGACATAGCAATAAAGAAGAGAAACACCATCACTGCCCTCAGAGAGCTTCCAGTCTAGTAGGAGCGGCAGGTAATTAAATGAGCTACAGTGCTGTATGATAAGTGTAATTACAGAGGAAGTATGATTTCACAGTAGTATGTGTCATAGGGTGGCATAGGGTGAAAGATAGTAGGTATCAGAAAACTGAACACTCCCTGGTTCATAAACCAATGGATGCCAATAGGTAGGTTAAATTTACTTTTAGGAATAAAAGAGAATTAGGTTTGCAGATCCATGGTATATACTTGAAAATATTTATTTGATAAACAAGTCAATAAGTGCAGAGGCTTTCAGTCACAGCTAAAGTGGTCTCCTAGGGTTCCTGATGACAATGCTTGTGATTGGGCATAGTACTGTACAATGACTTGCCCCATAATACAGCAGATCAGTCACTGTTGAGCTCATGGGGAAGGGTAGGACCTCCAAATTATCACTTTAGGGTAAAAGACCTCACAAAGAACAGCTACAGATGAAAAGTCAGTATCCTATCTTTACCCTTCCCCAAAAGAGGAGCCTACAAAGCTGACCCCTGAGGGTCTCCTACAGTTCTACAACTCAGGGGGAAACTGCCAGATGCATTCACGAATAGATTATCCCAAACAACCCTAATATGTCTTCCTTGCATTTTACTACATTTCCACTCACATTTGATTTCCCCAAAACAAAGTTGCCCTGGAATCCTAAAAAGGATCCATTTTCTGTGCAAATAAATGAAAAATCTGTCAGTGGTTTGCTACATTTTAGAATCTCCAAATAAGCTAGGCCCTCAGTATAAAGCTATTATATAATGGATTTGAGATTTTTAGTTTCTAGACTTCACTTGGCAAAAGGATCTATGTCTTTGCCAAACCATTTAGCAAGTGTTCCCAGCATGTCAGTCTGTCGTGGGTTGTGTTTAATAAGGCATGTACATCCAAAGCTACCTTCACCAGGCTGATTGGAGCTTGTCACCTGCTGGGTGGTTGCCATCACTCTTTTCCAACGAGAGAGAACTGAGATAGAGAAGTGCTCTGAACCAGCAGCGAGATCCTGCTTATTTGGGGTATTCCAAAGATGATTCTCTGAGGCTGTGACCTAGAGGTAGAGGGCAACTGAAAAACTCAGTTGAATGGGGTAGAAAAATGGATCGCACCCCAAATGTTATCAAAGCTCTTCCTTCTTCTCAAGCCCAGAGAAAATTAAAGACTCAAGGGATGTTCAAGAGGTCATTTTGTTCAGCCTAGACAAATAAAACTTTATTTCTGCTTTATAGAAAAAGAGGTACTGGTAAAGAGAGGACAGTGTTGCTCAAGGCTAGATAGCAAATCAACAAAATGTTTGAGTTTAAAAACCAACTTCCTTCACCAGAGCTCCCGAACTTTCCCAACTAAATATCTTTACATCTTTTCCCTTTCCCAAGGGAAAGAGGTATAACTCTTAGTAGCTAACAACAAGAGTAAAATTTCTTTGAACTCATATGTCACAACTTAAAATGTTTTTGTGAATTTTGTATCCTACCCAGTGAAGCATCTATTTGGATTAATATAAAATCATTTTCCCAAAAATTATTAGACAAAATTAGTGTTTCAAGAAGATGCTGTGTTTGTTCTATATCTTTGCACATCTCCAGAGCAATGGGCTCCCAAGTACAAGAAACATAGCCTGCTTCATGAAAATACAATTGCTGTTTCTCTGGCTTCCTTTACTTCATCCTGAGTCTTGTTATACAAATACCATTTTGCCACCTAATCCATCTAGATTTGTCTCCTGAGATGCATTCATAGTGGAAAAAGACAGAAAAAGAACCACTCTCTTCACACAGTTCCAGCTTTTTAAGTTCAATTCTCCAACCTGCAAAGTTATTCCCCAGGCTGAGGCCATAACACCTCTGGCTTGGCAGATGAGAATGATGAAAGAAAGAGTCACGATTTCCTGCAGAATCTATTCAAATAAATTGGCTCCTCACCTTCTAAATTTGTATATAAGAATCATGGAAGCATGGGAGGCTCATAGTAACTCTATGGGTTGGTCAGGAATATAGCGGAGTTATTAGAGATCCTGGCTTCATTCACTAACTCTGAGCCTCTTCTCTTGGGAAAAGCAATATTCTATAGTAGGGATCAAATTCCTTCTTCCAATATCAATTTTTCTGTCTCTTCTAATGTATTTTTTTAAAGATATTTATTTATTATTTATTTTTTCTTTCTCTTTCTTCCTTTCTTTCCTTCTTTCTTTTGCCAGAGAGAGAGAACCGCACACAAACAGGGAGAGCAACAGGCAGAGGGAGAGGGAGAAGCAGGCTCCCAGCCAAGCAAGGAGCCCGATGCGGGACTCGATCCCAGGACCCTGAGATCATGACCTGAGGCGAAGATAGCCTTTCAACCAACCGAGCCACCCAGGCATCCCTCTTCTAATGTATTTTAACAGAAATTATATCCAGGCATTTGGAAGAAAAATCACTTAGGTATAAAATATTGGACAAAAAATACACACTGATAAATTAAGCCACAAATGCCACATCCATACCTGATATTCAGCTCCAGAAGTTGTTACTCTAATTTTTGAATGTTGTGGTATTATATGGAAATTACATACCCATCCCTATAAAATCAGGGGTATCTTTCCTCTGCTGGAGCACTTCCAGGACACAGCACCGGTGATAATTACTTATATATGTCAACTTACCTGGGTCACAGTGCGCTCAGATATTTGGTTAGATTTTTTATAGGTGTGTCTATGAGGGTGTTTCTGGACGAGATTAATATTTGAATCTGTAGATTCAAGCAGATTGCCCTCCCAGTGCTGGCGGGCCTCATCCAATCTGTTGAAGCTCCAAAGAGAACAAAAAGCCTGAGCGAGAAAGAATTCTCTTTTTGAAGCTGGAATGTCGGTCTTCTGCCTTCAAACTTGAACTTAAACTGGAACTTACACCATTGGCTCCCTTGGATCTCTAATTGTTGAGTACAGATCTTGGGACTTCTCAGTCTCTATAATCATGTGAGCCAATTCCTTATAATTTCTATATATTTCTTATTGTGTGTGTGAAATGTATATATATATAAATTTAAACTGTATATATGTAAAAAAGTGTGCACGTATAAACATCAGGTTTTCTTTCTCTGTAAAACCCTGAGTAACATAGCACCTTCCTGCTGCTACTAGACCTGGAGCTATCCAGAAATGACTTGTAGCCACTGACTATATCATTGTCATTTTCCCAGTTGCAGTCATACATTAAATGGCTTTTCTCTCTCATTTTGAAATGTTTTCTTCAAAATGGCAGCATTTACTTGGTCTGTGCTGTTTTTTATGACTGTTGAGTAACTGAGTTTTATGGTATGTCTATTACTAATATACTTGGATCCCACAGAGGAATTTATGTGTGTTTCTTAGGTTTAATAAAATATTATGCATATGCTTTTTTTATGTTTTTGGCAAGATTTCCATCACATTGGCTTGTGCAGTTTATGCATTTTTTATTTTCTATTTTAATATAGGCTGTACTCCTTGGGATTTCTATTAGTAATGCTGGAAGACTTGGAGCAGGCTTTTAGAAGTAAAGGTTGTTATTTAAAACCTTCCACAATGCATAATGAAATGCATGGCAGCGAAGGATGATACAGTACATTTAACAGATGAGGCCAATTACAGTGGCAACTTTAAGGAAGAGACTTGGCATTCTACTAACCCTGGCTTAGAAGGGGCCTTAGAAGGTCAGCTAGCTTCCTACCCCTCCACACTTATAGCAATGCCCAGAAGACCACATTATATAATAAGGGAGGCAATGACCATGGGGTTGTTTCTCAAAGGGCCTATTCCAATACTAAGAATACAAGGATGTCTCCAACTAACTTGGTGAGGCAGCAAAGCTCCTGCAGAGACAAAAAAGCTCCACAGATTACAAAGGGGTCTTCAATGTCCCCAAACTTACCCTATGAGCAGCAGCTCCTTGATTGCTGCAGAGGAAGGCTTTGTCCAGGCTCCCTGACACCAGTCTGCCTTCTTCTCACCCCAACCAGGAGATCTTTCTGCTGCCATAAACCCAGTATACACCCCTACTGGTACTACGGCTACCCACCGAACCCTAATGCAACAGTCTGGCTCATGTCCCCAAATACTACCTCTTTCTTCCCTTTTGCTTTCTGTATCAAAGATCCAGAGGCAAAATATCACTTGAAAATAATCACTCACACTCTAATCCATGTGGTATATGACTATGAACACCTCTGTGGTTCTGCTGAGAAATCTCCCTTGAATACCAAGCCCTGAGCCTGTGCCAGATTCCATAGCCATGTACTAAGTACCTACTGCACCAGAGCTTTTGCTGTGCGCCAGGGATGTGCAGGGTACTAAGACAAAGTCCCTGCCTTGTAAAGGAAGTTGGACATAAGCAGATCATTTCAATGCAATGTCATAGGTGCTAGCAAACATAGGGTGCTAAAAGCTTAGATCAGGGTCACTGAATTCAGCCTGGAGTTCAGAAATACCTTTCTTGAGAGCATAAAACCTGAACTGGATCTTGAAGGAAGCTGGAACTGTTAATTAGATGAGTGGAAGGCTTCCTTAACTCTCTCACATAGCACCATCTCCGATTTCTAATTTGCTTTTCCAAAAATAGCCCAGTGATATAAAATCCAGGTCCCAAAGCCACAGTGCACAGTGGCCTAGTTCCTGGAGTCCTCGGTGGTCAGAACCACCCCAGGACACAACCGAGGGAACCACCTGCCTGATGAAGCTTACACCGCATCCTCCTCTCCTGCTCTCCAGCCTCATGTCCCCAGTGCTCAGGCTTTGGCTACTCATAAGGGCACTGTGTTCCCTCCATGCTCCAAGTAATAAAACTTAAAAAACAGCTCCTTTTGTGCAGGAGGCAGGGATATTGAGCAAACATCTAGCAACCTCAAGGGAATTTTTAGAAAGACAAAATA
Organism: Potos flavus; assembly: GCA_028534135.1. NCBI lineage: Eukaryota > Metazoa > Chordata > Mammalia > Carnivora > Procyonidae > Potos > Potos flavus. The sequence goes on along the minus strand of CM052885.1, from coordinate 13,565,278 downwards.
AATGATGCTCATATGCCCTGATCGAGGGGGGATATTTTATAATCCTTAGTAAATGGTTACTACATCCAATTTAGATTTTCAATCCCTACCCTGTATGGGAAGACAGAGAAAGAACCTCAATTTTCAGGTTTATAAATGTTGAAAATGGGATATTTTCACCAAAATTGTGGTACACATTTATGTGTTCATTAAATGTGATTGCTGCAATAACGATATACATCTAAAATTCCTTTAACCATAAAAGAGAAAACTTAAGCTCCAACAAAACCCCATAGTACAGCATTAAGACCCAGGATTTTTTTTTTTTTCCTTTTTAGCAAACTAATTGCAGTGCTGGAGTGGGTGAAACACCCAAGGAACAGTCTGTAGGATCATATAGCAATTGGGCCAATTTATAGTAGGTAACAGAAATGCTTGAAATTGTCATTTCTCCTGGTTAGGGCTGAATAGGAAAGAATGTGATTAATAAATAGCTTAAGCAGCAAACAGAAGGTACTTACAATGCACGAATGCTCTGGGGAGATGAGGTATTGAGAAAATCATTACGATAAAGTACAGGTAGGCATTAAGCTTAAAGAGGCTGAAACAACTTTTCAAAACATCACATTAAGGGGCTATCTGGGCTGGAATTGCTTATTAAGATTTTCTTTAAATGGCCATTCCATTTTAAGGTCAAACTCTAGGTCTGTTAAGGTGAACTGAGATCAAGGAGAATATTTCAGGGTGGATGAAAATCCAGGGTCACAGAGCCAAGACCAAATCTTTGCGCACTCCTAACAGTTTCTGTCTAGAAGACAGTGCTAGGTACCTCTCTTCCACTCCATACAACTCTGACAGGGCTCCCAACAAAAATGCTTCCCACCTCTCTATCTCTGCATTTATAGGAAAGTCATACAACACAGGTGTGATCCAATGTGATACCCCCATCCTTTGAGTCACAGTGACTGGCTTAGGAACAATGTCATAACCCATGTCACATCCATCAGAAGCTTTCCTTAATGTTGTATATTTGGGTTCCTCTTAACAGATGAGTTACAAAGCCTTGATAGCAGCCTATAGCTGACTACAGTACTGTTCTCCCCCTCAACACCATTGCTGCACTACAGAAGCCTGACTACAGTGGAAGAAAGAGTCCTGAATGCTAGCTAAGGTCTCCTCACTGTCTGCTTTTGCCCATATTCCTATGTTTCTTTTCCTCAGAGCTTTGCCCTCAGATCACTGTAAGATACTCTTCACCAAATTTATCCAATTACTTACTGGAAAGCTAATTGCCCTAGCTGTTGGCCCACACTAAAAGGAAATACCATCAAAGGAAGGTAGAAATGGTAGAAATATGAGAAAACATGTAGTTTTGGAAATAATCACAGATATGGAGGATGCTCACCCTCAAGAAGAGGAGCCTCTGAAGGAAGCTAGGAAGATGGCAGATAAGAGGACCCTAAATCTCACCTCATCCCATGGATACAACTAGATAACACTCACATCAGTATAAATAACCCAGAAAATGACCCAAAGACTAGCGGAACAAACTCCACAACTAAGGGAAGAGAAGAGGCAATATATAAGTGGGTAGAAAGGGCAAAAATGTGGCAAGGAGCAAAATGGACTATGGCTGGGGGGCAGGGAGCGCAGTGGGTGCAGAGAAGGGGGAGAAACAGATTATCGCACCAGGGAGTCCACATGGGCAAGATGAATCCCTATAACATTTGGTGAGAGGGACCAAACTTCATAAATTCTTACAACCAAAGGGACTTAAAGGCTGGAATTTCAAAAATCAGCAGGCTAGGTTTCGGGAGAGCCTAAACGGCAATAGGAAGCCAAGTCTCTACTCTTAAAGAGACAACAGGACAAACAGTCTCTGGAGATACAGCAGAGAAGCAGTAATTAGAAAATGCCTGGGCTATGTGGGAGGGAGAGTAGTTTACTCATTTCAGAGCATGTCCTGGAGGGGATTAGATCACTAAGGGACTCCTCCAGGAACCAAGGAGCTAGCAGTTGCCATCTCCCTCCCCTGCCCCCCAGCATAACAATACAGCCACCTGCTGGAACCAGCACACTGACACTCACTACCTAACCTGCTTACGCCAAGCCCTGCCCCCTCCAGCTTGGCCTGCCTCAGTCCCTGTGCTGCAAGTCCCCTCCTCCAAAAGACTAGTATAAACCTTGGCAACAACATGACCCAGACATTTTTGGGGGCCTGGTTTCCTGGCAGTACCAACAGCAGTGGGCCCTGTGAGACCCTGAGGCACACTTTGTTAAAATTTCACACCCCACCCACTTTGTGAGCTTTATGGATCTACCCATTTGGCCCAGTCCCACCCTGTGGCCTGTCTCATTTTATAAGCAGACTGGGGGGTACCTTGTTAAAACTGTATGTCCCTCCCCTCCGGGGGACCAAACACTGCCCACAATAGGCAGAGTGCCTCTGCAGACAACTAGACTAAAGGAAAAAGTGGCCAGAACACAACGGCAAGGCACGCAACACACACAGGAGACATCCCCTGAAATGCCAGGTTCTAGTGAACAGGGGACACTGCCTGCAGGGCACTACAGATCTCTTCTTCATGAAGCCAGTATTTTCAAAAGTAGGAGACCTATCTGACTTTCCCAGCACAAAGAAATGGACATAGAGAGTTAGACAAATGAAAAGACAGACAAATATGTCCCAAATGAAAGAAGAGGACAAGACCACAGCAAAAGACTGAAGTTAAATGGATATAAGTAATATGCCTGAGAGAGAATTTAAAGTAATAATCATAAAGACAGGCATTAGACTTCAGAAAGGAGAGGAGGAAGACCCTTAACAAGGAGATAAAAAAGAACCAATCAGAGATGAAGAACTCAATAAATGAAATAAAAAATACATTAGATGGAATAAATAGCAGGCTGGAAGAAGTAGAGGAGTAAATTGGTGACCTGAAAGACAGAGTAATAAAAAGTTATGATGCTGCGCATGTGAGACAAACAAAAATATGCAAAATGAGAAAAGACTTAGGGAACACAACAACTCCATCAAATACAATAATATTAACCCTATAAGCATCCCAGAGAAGAAAGAACAGGGAGCAGAAAATCTACTTGAAGAAATAATAACTAAAAACCTCCCAAATCTGAGGAAGGAAACAGATATCCAGATCCAGGAGGCACAGAGATCCCCCAACAAAATCAACCCAAGGAGGTCGACAAAGACACATAGTAATTAAAATGTCAAAAAATAAATAAATTAATTAAATAAAATGTCAAAAAATAGTGATAAAGAGAGAACTTTAAAAGCAGCAAAAGAAAAGAGTTACATACAAGGGAAACCTCATAAGGTGGATTTTGCAGCAGAAACTTTCCAGGTCAGAAGACAGTGGCATGATATATCCAAAATACTGAAAGGAAAAAAAATCTGCAGCCAAGAATCCTCTATCCACCAAGGTTATCACTCAGAACAGGAGAGACAGAGTTTCTCAGACAAACAAAACTAAAGGAGTCCATAATCACTAAACAGCCCTACCAGAAATGTTAAAGGGGACCCTTTGAGTGGAAAGGAGAGACTATAAGAAAGAGTAAGAAAAGTAGGAAACACAAAAGCAATGAAAGTAAGTATATCTGTAAAAATCTGTAAAAAGTTTATCTGTAAAAAAAAGTAAGTATATCTGTAAAAATTTCGAATCCAAGGAATTCAAAAAATAAAAGGATGTAAGGGATGACACCATATATTTAAAACACGGAGAGAGAGAGGAGTAAAGAATAGATTCAAACTGAAGCAACCATCAACTTAATATATACTGCTATATGCAAAAGATTTTATATACAAATCAATGGTAATCATAAATCAAAAAACAGTTATAGATATTCAAAAAAAACAGAGAAAGGAATCCAAGTATGTCACTAAAGAAAACCAGCAAACCAGAAAAGCAAAAGAAAGGATCAGAGAACTACAAAAACAAGCAAAGAACAAATACAAAAATGGCAGTAAGTACATACCCATCAATAATTACTTCGAATGTAAATGGATTAAATGCTCCAATCAAAGGACATAGGGTGAGAGAATGGATTAAAAAATAGGACCTATCTATACACTGTCTACAAGAGACTCTTTTTAGACCTAAAGACATGCGGTTTGAAAGTGTGGGGATGGCGAAACATGTATTATGTAAATGGATGCTAAAGGAAGGTTAGAGTAGCAATTCTTATATCAGACAAAATAAGATTTTATTTTATTTATTTATTTTTTTTTTCAAAATAAGATTTTAAAACAAAGACTGGAAACTAGGCACCTCAGTCAGTTAAACATCTGCCTTTGATTCAGGTCATGATCCTAGGGTCCTGGGATTGAGCCCCGTGTTGGGCTCCCTGTTCAGCAGAGAGTCTGCTTCTCTCTCCCTCTGCCCTTACCCATGCTTGTGCATGTTCTATTTCTGTCTCTCTGAAAAAAAGAACTAAATAAAACCTTAAAAAAATTTTTAAATTTAAAAATAAATTAAAAAACAAAAAATAAATAAAACAACGACTGTAACAAGAGACAAAGAAGAACACTATATAATAATAAAGAGGAAAATCCAACAAGATGATGTAACAATTGTAACTATTTATGCACCCAACATGGGACCACACCTAAAACAGTTATAACAAACATAAAGGAACTAATTGATAATAATAGTAGAGGACTTTAACACTCCACTTACATCAAAGGACAGATCATCCAACCAGAAAATAAAAAAGAAACAATGGCTTTGCATGACACACTGGACCAGATAGATTTAGCAGATATATTCAGAATATTCCATCCTAAAACAGAAACATACACATTCTTTTCAAGTGCACATGAAACATTCTCCAGAACAGATCACATATTAGGCCACAAAAGAAGTCTCCACAAATTCAAAAATACTAAAGTCATACCATGTATATGTTCTGACGACAATGCTATGAAACTAGAAATCCACCATAAGAAATAATCTGGAAAGAGCGCAAATACATGGAAGTTAAATAACACGCTACTAAACAATGAGTGAGTCAACAAAGAATTCAAAGAGGAAATCAAAAATTACATGTAGAAAAATAAAAATGAAAACACAATGGTCCAAAAACCTGAGGATGCAGCACTGAGAGAGAAATTTAAAGAAATTTAAAGCATTTAAAGCATTACAGGCCCACCTCAAGAAGCAATAATAAATCTTGAACAAACTATGCTTACATATAAAGGAGCTAGAAAAAGAAGAACAAACGAAACCAAAAAGGCCACTGAAGAAAAGAAATAATAAAGATTAGAGTGGAAATAAATGATATAGAAACTAAAAAACAATAGAACAGATAAATGAAACCAGGAGCTGATTCTTTGAAAAGATCAACAAAATTGATAAACCTCTAGCCAGACTCATCAAAATTTAAAAAAAAAAGGCTCAAATACACAAAATCAGAAATGAAAGAAGAGAAATAACTGACACCCCAGAAATAAAAACAATTGTAAAACATTATTAAAACTTATATGTCAATAAATTGGGCAACATAGAAGAAATGGATAAATTCCTAGAAACATATAACCTCCCAAAACTGAATCAGGAAGAAATAGAAAATTTCAACAGACTGATTACTAGCAATGAAATTGAATCAGTAATCAAAAAACTCCCAGAAATCAAAAGCTCAGGACCAGAATTCACGGGTGAATTCTACCACATTTAAAGAAGAGCTAATATTGAGCGGTAGGGAAGATGGAGGAGGAGTGGGAGACCTAAATTTCTTCTGGTCCCAAGAAATCAGCTAGATATCAAACCTTTCTGAACACCTACAAACTTAGCAGGAGATCGAAGAGAAGAATAGCAATTCTATGAACAGAAAATCAACCACTGTCCAGAAGGTGTAAGATGTGCAGAGAAGTGAATCTGAGGTGATACAATGGAAGAGAGACTGCGAGGGGAGGGGTCGGTTCCCAGCAAGTGGTACAGCAGCAAAGCACAAAACTGGAACTTTTAAAAGTCTACTCCACTAAGGGACATCACTCCAGAGGCTAAGCAGGGGGGTGGAGGCTTGGCGGGGACAGTGTGGTCTCAAGACCCACGATGTCACAAAAAGACCAGGGGTGTCTGCATGTGGCAGAGCTCCCAGGTTTCAGAGAAATGAACTTGGCTGCAGAGACGGAGCGGAGGAGTGGGCTCTCAGCTCAGGGATACCCTAAATCGTGACCCAAGACAAAGTTGGGCCACTGCTCTTCGAGCAAGAACCCTACAAGTAGCAGATCTAGGGAGACCCCCCCTTCCTTCACCAGGAGGAGCGGTGCGGGAGCATGTTGCAGGAACCTGCTGGGTTTGTAGACACCAAATGGGGCCATGCACCAGAGATAGAAATGCCCAGTCACAGTCGAGGAGAGCTCGGAGTGCGGCCAGAGACCTGGGAGATGGGAGTGACTGACTGCTTTTCTTTGAGGATGCACTGAAGAAGGGGGCCCTGAGCTCTCAGCTCCTCCAGGCCTAGAGATTGGGAGGTTGCCATCTCCATTCCCCTCATCCAAAACTGTATGGAAAGTATTCAGGGAACAAAAGTTACTACGAGCAAATCCAAGCAGATTACTTAGCCCAGCCCCTGTCAAGGGCGGTGCAATTCTGCTTCGGGCAAAGACATTTGAGAATCACTGTAACAGGCCCCTACCCCAGAAGATCAGCAAGAACATCCACACAAAACCAAGTTTACTGATCAATGAGAACGGCAAAACACCAGTGCTAGGGGAATATAGCACATACAATTCGTGGCTTTTTCTCCTGTGATTCTTTAGTCTTTAAAAGTTAAATTTTTTAAATTTCCATTATTGTTTTCTTTTTCTATTTTTTTTTAAATTTTTCCTCCTTCCTATTTTATTTTAACTATTTCACCTTATCAATACTTTTTTAAAGATCTTTTTTTAATTTTCATTTTTATAGTCATATTCTATCCTTTCGTTGCATTCAACCTTATTTTTTGTATACATATAAGTTTTACCTTCATTAAAATTTTGGAATACGGTTTCATTTAACAGACCAAAATATACACTAAATCTACTGTATGTCTTTGTTCTAGTCTCCAGCCTGATCACATTCTCCCTTTTTTCTTTCATTCTTTTTTCAACTAACTTCTTAACAATTCATTTTTTAAAACCTTTTTAAATTTTCATCTTTACAGACATATTCCATCCCTTCGTGTTTACGACATATATATATATATACATATATACAACTGTTTTTCTTTCTTTAAAATTTGGGAAGTGCTTTCTTCCAAAAGACCAAAATATACCCAAAACCAAGTGTGTGGCTTTGTTCTATTCACCAGCCTAATCATATTTTTTTTTCCTTTCTTATCCACCCAGTTTTGAGTCTCTTCTGATTTGGTTAGTGTATATTTTTCTGGGGCTCTTGTTATCCTTTTAGCATTTGGTTCTCTCATTCATCTGTTCTTCTCTGGACAAAATGACAAGGTGGAAAAACTCACCACAAAAAAAAAGAACAAGTGGCAGTATCGATGGCTAGGGACCTAATCAATATGGACATTAGTAATATGTCTGAACTAGAGTTCAGAATGACGATTATAAAGATGCTAGCTGGACTTGAAAAAACCATAGAAGATACTAGAGAATCCCTTTCTGGAGAAATAAAATCCCTTTCTGGAGAAATAAAACAACTAAAATCTAATCACAATGAAATCAAAAAAGCTATTAATGAGGTGCAATCAAAAATGGAAGCTCTTACATCTAGGATAAATGAGATAGAGGAGAGAATTAGTGATATAGAAGACCAAATGATGGAGAATAAAGAAGCAAAAAAAGAGAGATAAACAACTACTGGATCATGAGGGGAGAATTCAAGTGATACCATAAGACAAAACAATAAAGGAATAATAGGGATCCCAAAAGAAGAAGAGAGAGAGGGGCAGAAGGTATATTGGAGCAAATTATACCAGAGAACTTCCCTAATTTGGGGAAGGAAACAGGCATCAAAATCCAGGAGGCAAGGAGAACCCCGCTCAAAATCAATAAAAATAGGCCAACAACCTATCATTTAATAGTAAAACTTACAAGTCTCAGAGAAAAAGAGAAAATCCTGAAAGCAGCTTGAGACAAGAGGTCTGTAACCTACAATGGTAGAAATATTAGATTGGCAACAGACCTATACACAGAAACCTGGCAGGCCAGAAAGGACTGGCATGATATATTCAGAGCACTAAACAAGAAAAATATGCACCAAGGATATTATACTCAGCTACACTGTCACTGAAAATAGAAGGAGAAATAAAAAGCTGCCAGGACAAACAAAAACTAAAAGAATTTGCAAACACTAAACCACCCCTACAGGAAATATTGAAAGGGGTCCTCTAAGCAAAGAGAGAGCTTAAAAGTAACATGGACCAGAAAGGAAGAGACCATATACAGTAACAGTCACCTTACAGGCAATACAATGGCACTAAATTCGTATCTTTCAATAGTTACCTTGAATGTAAATGGGCTAAATGCACCAATCAAAAGACACAGGGTATCAGAATGGAAAAAAAAAAAACAAACAAAAAAACACAAGACATACCGATATGCTATCTGCAAGAAATTCATTTTAGACCCAAAGATACCTCTAGATTCAAAGTGAGGGGGTGGAAAACAATTTACCACACTAATGGACATCAAAAGAAAGCTGGGGTGGCAATTCTTGTATCAGAGAAATTGGATTTTAAGGCAAAGACTATAATAAGAGATGAGGAAGGACACTATATCATACTTAAAGGGCGTATCCAACAAGAAGATCTAACAATTTTAGATATCTATGCCCCTAACATAGGAGCAGCCAACTATATAAACCAATTAATAAAAAATTCAAATTAATAACAAAATCAAAGAAACACATCAACAATAATACAGTAACCTTAACACCCTCCTCACTTAAATGGACAGATCATCTAAGCAAAAGAACAACAAGGAAATAAAGGCTTTAAATGACACACTGGACCAGATGGACATCACAGATGTATTTAGAACATTCCATCCCAAAGCAGCAGAATACACATTCCTCTCTAGTGCCCATGGAACATTCTCCAGAATAGATCACATCCTGGGTCACAAATCAGGTCTCAACCGGTACCAAAAGATTGGAATCATTTCCTGCATATTTTCAGACCACAATGCTCTGAAACGAGAACTCAATGCATGGAGGCTCAAGAGCATCCTACTAAAGAATTAATGGGTCAACCAAGAGATTAAAGAAGAATTTAAAAAATTGATGGCAACAAATGAAAATGAAAACAAAACTGTTCAGAATCTTTGGAATGCAGCAAAGGTGGTCCTGAGAGGAAAGTATACAGCAATACAAGCTTTTCTCAAGAAACAAGAAAGGTCTCAAATACACAATCTAACCCTAAACCTAAAGGAGCTGGAGAAACAACAACAAAGAAAGCCTAAACCCAGCAGGAGAAGAAAAATAATAAAGATCAGAGCAGAAATCAATGAAATAGAAACCAAAAGAACAGGAGAACAGATCAACGAAACTAAGAGCTTGTGTTTTGAAAAAATTAGTAAGACTGATAAACGCCTGGCCGGACTTATCAAAAAGAAAGGAGAAAGAACCCAAATTAATAAAACCATGACTGAAAGAGGTGAGATCACAACCAACACCAAAGAAATACAAACAATTATAAGAACATATTATGAGCAACTATACGCCAGCAACTTTAGACCATCTGGAAGAAATGGATGCATTCCTAGAGACGTATAAACTACCAAAACTAATCAGGAAGAAGTAGAAAACCTGAACACACACATAACCAATAAGGAGATTGAAGCAGTCATTAAAAATCTCCCAACAAACAAGAGCCCAGGGCTAGATGGCTTTCCAGGGGAATTCTACCAAACATTTAAAGAAGAATTAATACTTATTCTCCTGAAACTGTTCCAAAAAATAGAAATGGAAGGAAAACTTCCAAACTCATTTTATGAGGCCAGCATTACCTTGATCCCAAAACCAGACAAAGACCCCATCAAAAA
>CM052885.1:13469499-13554799 GCA_028534135.1 Potos flavus | reverse complement strand
CCTTAAAGATACAAATGTAGTGATCCGAAGGGGCACGTGCACCTGAATGTTTATAGCAGCAATGTCCACAATTGCCAAACTATGGAAAGAACCTAGATGTCCATCAACAGATGAATGGATAAAGAAGAAGTGGTATATATATACAATGGAATACTATGCAGCCATCTAAAGAAGCAAAATCTTGCCATTTGCAATGATGTGGATGGAACTAGAGGGTATCAGGCTAAGCGAAATAAGTAAATCAAAGAAAGACAATTATCCTATGATCTCTCTGATATGAGGAATTTGAGAGGCAGGGCCGAGGGTTGTGGTGGTAGGGAGGTAAAAAATGAAACAAGATGGGATCGGGAGGGAGACAACCTATAAAAGACTCTTAGTCTCATGAAACAAACTGAGGGTTGCTGGGGAGTGAGGGGTTAGGGATAGGGTGGCTGGGTGATGGACATTGGGGAGGCTATGTGCTATGGGGAGCGCTGTGAAATGTATAAGCCTGATGATTCACAGAGCTGTACCCCTGGGGCAAATAATACATTATATGTTAATAAAAAAAATAAAATAAATATTGGGGAAAATGAAAAAAAAAAAAGAGAGAGAGAGGAATCCTGAACCTACAGAGTCCATTGCTTTATAAGGAATATGTAAGAGAACCTGCTCTCTATCATGGAGGAGATACTACCTCATCCCTCAAGGTTACTTGTAACAAACAAACCTTGAAAAATGGCCCAGATAAAGAGTGGTCAGGGCCTTGCAATCTTGGCATACCTAGCAAGATATATAGGAGTACAAGAGACCCATAAAAGATTGTCTTCCCATTCTAACACCTATCACACTATGCCTGCCCTTTAGCTGTATAACTCAGCATCCCAATGCATTCTTTCTCCTCTGAAACAGAGGTCTTCTTGCAAAAACTAAAGGACCCCTTAATGCTCACTAGGATAATGACCTTCTAAAGGTACCTTTACTTAATCAATGTCCTTAACAACTCCTTAGAAACCATGATATGATAACTGAGGGTCAAAGCTACACACACACACACACACACACACCCACCCAAAGCAGGGAACAAGGAGAAAAGAAATGATTTAGCTCCTTTTCAAAGCTGCCCCCAGCTTTATACTACTGAAATCAGAATATTTCAGCCCTGGGGAAGAAACTTCTGTTAATTCTTGAGGAGTTCACAATCTGCCACATAAATCAGAGTAATACGGTAAGCTGTGATAAGCACAGTGACACATGTGGAGTTCGATTAAGTCTTTTGTTCTCCCTGGGGAAAGGAAGAAAAGCTTCTTTACATGATATTGCAATATCAAATTATCTGCTATTTTTTAATATTGCACATCTTAGAGTCATATCTAGGGTTGTTTTGTGAAAAGTGAACTGATGAATAATTTAGAATGGTATCTTAGCACCTCTCCCTGCATATAAAAAAATGTAATCTGACTTAATTGTATGTTGCCATGATAACATTAAGAAAGTCCCCAAGGGGTAACTGGGACATGCCCAGCTTAATGAAAAGTCAAAGGACATTACTTGAATTTATATGAACTCCGTTTTCATGCTTGCACTGCATGTTCTTCAGGATGTGGTGCTGGCCTCCCTCTCCAGAGAATGTGGAGTGCACAGCGGTGTCTGCGGTGGCTTGCCTTTGCTTAAAAAGCTAATTAACTGCTTATCATGATTTTCTCATTTGGAAATCAAGAGGCTTATGGAAATCTTTTGGAACCACAAGTTGGAATTCACGCAACTTCATTACTCATTGAAGTTGGAACTCCTTTGATTGTGACAGTTTTTGTGTTGTCTGTGTGTGTGCTTCCCTAGCGCATCCATAACACTGAAAGCCATCCCAAGCATCAAAACTATGTGCCTACAAAACAACAAAGTAACTGCCTGCAGGGGAAAATATGCAGCAGAATTACCAAGGCAAAATATGTCTATATTTATATGAAGACAAACTATACTCAGAGCTGGCCAAAACATACGAGGATTAGGTTACCACTTATATGTCAAAGAATTAGATGCTGGAAAATTGATGAGTCATCAACTTAGATAAGAACTTGGGAACTAGGAAGGATCAAATGATTCACATCATCAGGGTTTAACAAATTAAGAAAAGACTGAGGGTGAGCATTCAGAATGCCAAGAGAAGGGAAGGTGATCAGAAAGAACTTGAGCAATGAAAAATCCATGGCTAGGGACAGCTCTGGGTCCACTCCCAGCTCCAAAAGCAGCCCGAATCTGTGTGGCTTCTACTTCCTGGCCTTGCAGGGATACCCTTTATTAATCCTCCTTCCTTTCTCAGAGGCTAACCTAATACTTTGCACAACTGTTGGCATTTACTGAATGAACATTAAACTTGAGGCCTATTCATCTTGCCTTTAATGCCCTGCCTTACTCTCCCCTCTCATCCTCAAATACCTATATATTCCACATTCTGATTCACCATGTTCCTACCCACATCCCTTTTCTCACTCGGTTCCCTCCTCTTCTAATCCCTCCCCTTTCTCTGCTCTTTCATCATCTCGGCCCATTGAGCTGTATCTGTTCCTTAAGGCACAGCTCAAATGCCAGCTCCTCTAGGAAGCATTCCTCAATCTTTGTCTTTTCCTTGATCAGAATTCCTTATTCCTTTATCTGTCTTCTCATAAGTTTTGTGGGATATTTTTTATGCTTTCCACTCTATAGGTGTGAGTACACTACTCTCTAGCTCACTAGGATAAATTATTTCTTGAGTTCAGTATCTGTGTTTTTCTTTCTATATATACATGACTGAGCACAGTACTGTAAATTTAGGACATGTTTCATAAATGCAGGTTAAATATTTAAGTGAACACTGACCATCTTGGAATGGGGGGGGGATAGTTCTGAATTTCCCAGAAGACTATGGTATGAGAATCCACAGGGAAAATTATGCCCTAGAGCCTGAGAATTCACTGTGGTTCCTAAAAGAGCTCAGAACACCTCCCTAACAGACCCACTGTCTTGTTGACCACACTGTGAAGAATGTGTTACATACAACACAAGAGGAACGAATTACATATAAGGTGTGAGGAATTCAGGTACCAGGCTCCAAAGGAACAAGTCTGCAGACTCAAGGCCAGCTCTGCAGACTGGCTGCAGCTCATCACCGGGGACTTCACAGTGACCACAGAGCAGTCCATTACAGTGATATGCAGTGACACATCTGGTCCAAAATAAATGTTCTTTCTGCTTCTTATATGTCACAGTGTTTATTTCACTTGAGCTCCCTCTTTGTGAGTTGGGGGCACTTAAATCTCTCAACCTTTCTAGGTGGTAGTCGCAGTAAATCTCTGCTTGGAGTTTTCACAAGTGACAAGTTATCTTGGATTGGATAGATTAAAAGACAAAACATTCAGACAGGTGGGATAGTGTTGCCCAATTGTTCAAAAGACCCTAGCTTCTCCAAATCCAGGCTTTCCTTGAGATGTGGGTCTGCCTGGTACATGGACCTTATTTAGTCGGCTTCACAAGGATGGTACTCTTTAAGGAAGAAGATGGCACGGCAGACTCAGAGAAAGATAAGGCAAGATAAGGAATCTTGGGTATTGATTTGAGAATCTTTGACATGAATAGTGATGGCAATTCAAGGACTCAGGTATATTCAATTTGATTTGAAGGGTAGAGCTATTGACAAGCCCAGTAAAGGCAGAGGAAAAAGGGAAAGGTATATAGACTGTGGCTGGAAGATCCTTACTCAGGTTCACAGCTTTAGGTTTGTTTAGTGATAGTGAAGACCTGGATATTGTGGTGCCAATGGGTATATTTTAGGAACTGGGAGCAAAAGAAACAGTTCTAACACTGTGGTAGTTGTAGAACTATCAACTGGTTGTTGAAACCAAAGAGGTGATGAAGAGCAAGGACAAAAAAATTGATTCAGGTGATTAATTAAAAATTGAAGAAGGCAGAAATCCATTTTGGGGGCAGTAGAGGATGGAGGTAAGGTGTTAAAAATAATGGGGTAAACAGAAAGCATGAATTAGGAAATAGAGGAAACAGTGAAGAAATATCGGTCTGTTAGGGACACTTCACCCTGTTCAACTGCAAATATCCTTGAGAAAAGGTCACATTTTTAAATGATGTCTGTCATTTACCTTCATAGGGAAGACTTTCTTATTGAATTTTTATAACAGGATTGAGTAGAAAACCTATAAATAGGAGCTGGGCATAGGCTCTGAAGTCTGAGGTAGAAAGGGAGGGTGGAGTGAGGAGGTAGGCTAGAGACAACCTGAGTGCTCACCTTTCACCACATTATGTTAGGAAGGGAGACAGGACTGAGCAGACAGGATATATTTGAAGGTCATGACCCTGGATAGAACAGACAGGATAATAGGCATCTTTCTTGAGTCTCTGTGTATTCTGTAGCAGAGAAATGGAGAATTGGTTTCCTGAGCCCAGCATGTCACATTAGTAGCCAACTGCTGCTACACATGCCCCATGACAGAGGCAGAGCCTAAAGCAAAAGGCACAGCATGAAACCGTAAGATGATTCATTTTGTTGTTGGCTTTCCACCAGCATTAGTATATGACCGGCAGCCAAGAACCACTGCTGTAACCTGACCAGTGACAGAGTGCCTCTTCATTACTGAGTTAGTGGCCTCAAGAAAAGATCCAGAATGGTGGTCCAGCCCCTGGGCGCCATTGTCCTTCCAATAACCAAACAGCATTTGTGAATTATGACAAAACTTTTGAGCAGCCTGTTGCCCCGTTAGGGACAATCCATCTTCCTCAGACAACTCCAACTAGCAGAAACCCTCGTGACGCACTATCTGCTACTGCCAACCACCTTTGGGCTGTTTCATAGGCTCCCCAGTCTTAAGCCAGAGCAAACTCGAATTTGGAACTTCATTCCAATTTGTGGTGTACCGTCTCTCTCAGAGTTAATGTTTCTCAGTACTTCCTCATCAAAAGTATCAACTTCTGACTTGTTTGTCTCAAATACTGGTGAGTTTCTTTCCATTGTGACCCTCTTGCAAGAGTAACTGGTCTGAGACAATGTAAGTCTCCAGCCATCTCTTCTTGTTTCATCTGTGGAACCACCATCAGAAAGAACCAGGGAGACTGAACCTGTGGAAACTCTAAGTTGAGGACGTGGGTTTTATTCCACCCTCAATGCTCAGTTACAGCCTCTATTCCTTCTTTGATCCATTTCTACTCAACCTGGCTCATTTTGCCAGAGGAACTTCTCTGAGTCTTTAAAAGCAAAATGGTCATTCAAGCCTACATGTTGGAAGACATTCTCAACTGTGCCTTCATCAATTCAAAGGGTTTGGCAGGACATTTTTGAAAAATCCACTGTTTTTTCTACCTTTCCACCAGAATTTTCTGCCTCCAAACTTTCTTTCCTATTAATATGGGTCCCATTCCTGAGTCAAAAGCTACAATATGCCTCTTCTCTTAGATAAGAGGGGCAGAGAGGAGAGTGTAGCAAGTCGAAATTTTGAAAGGATTTAAGTTCAGGGCAAGACCTAATTTCTCCTCAAGGCCGTTTTTGTCTTTTGTTTTTTTGTTTGTTTTTTTTTTAAGATTTTATTTATTTGTCAGAGAGAGAGAGAGAGCACAAGCAGGGGGAGCAGCAGGCAGAGAGAGAAGCAAGCTCCCCGCTGAGCAAGGAGTCCTATGTGGAACTTGATCCCAAGATCCTGAGATCATGACCTGAGCTGAAGGCAGACACTTAACCAAATGAGTCACCCAGCCATCCCAAGGTTTTGCTGTTTTCAAAAGAGACCACTTTTTAGTAACATAAAACACTGAAGAATCGGGTGCCTTTGGATAGGCAAATAGTGATCTTGCGGGTTCCTAAAAAATGGATAGCCCTCTCTGGTGGCAGGTACAAAGGCTTAATTTCTACCCAGCACCTGAAAATGGACATGAATCCAAGTGCTGAGTATTGAGGACAGCAAAGCTGAATGCTCTGAGTGATAATAAATAATAACAATAGTGATAAAATCTAAAAATGTCACTATAAGCTTTACTTATATAATCCCCATACGATAGTTCTATAAATAGGTATTATAATTTACCTCATTTTCCAGATGAGGAAACAGGCTCCTGAGGATTAAGTAGTTTTAGCACAGTGGCTCATTCTGTGTTGGAACCCATAGCTGTGATGTCCAGAGCCAGCCCTCCCACCCACAACTCTAGCCGGTCTCTTATATGATGTCCTGTGCCAGGACCAATAATCGAATCCTCCAGCCAAACAGCCCCCAGCAATGGCTCAATCTCTTGGCAGGCCAGTACGGGCCACTCTTCAGAAGAGCAGAGTATTTTTTCTCTCAAGTGTACATGACCATTCATAAGTTTTTGTGTTTGAAAAATTCTGACATCAGCAGTCTGACTGCAAGTTCAACCTGTATTCTACGTAAGGCCCAGAACAGGGTCTCCTGCCCAGGAAATGTTTATGATGGAATCAAAAACTCCTAGTTTCAGTTACCTTTAGAGTATCTCTGAACCCAGGAGCAACCGCACAACATCCTAGAGAAACATCAGTCATCTGTGCTTGCCAACCTAATGAAGTTGGAACTCACCAACTTACATGGAATGTAGGCTTATATGAAATGTAGCTGAATGTAGGTGAAAGGGCACCTGCTTTCCAGTGAAACAGACCCACATACGAATCTTGGCTCCCTCAATGATGAGTTGAATGGAGTTAGACATCTCATTTAAATTCCTCTGCACCTCAGTTTCCTTATCTGTAAAATGATGATAATACCTTTCTTTCAGGGTGACCCTGAGGATTAAGTAAGATAACAAGTGTAATACACATTAGTGTATTGTTTAGTGTAAGGCCTCGATAAATATTAATACCCTTTTCCACTGTTCCCCTTCCAAAATAAATTTTTAAAAAATGATTTTTTTTTACCAAATCGATACTTGTATCAAAGTTCACTTCAAATAACTTATATTTCATTTAATCGACTATGATGAAATAAAATGATGATCCATCAAAGTTTTTAAAAACACTGTTTTTATAATATTTTGTCAGATTTCATTCAGATGTGGTAGGGGCTGCTACATGAAGCTGTCCTCTGCCAGGCCTGAAAGAAGAATGACAGCCTTAAAGACATGATCCCAAGATGTACTTTTTCCATCCCTACATCTGGTTCTAGATCAGTGACAGAGTAGTGAAATTCAGAGAATCATAACCAATTATCTGCAACGGAATGAAATGGAATGGAATGGAATGAAAAATATCAGTCCACCCAACATAATGAGATAAAATACTGTTTTACAGTATGTTTGTTTCATTTTTGTCTATATGCATAGATCTTTATATATGTATCTGTGTACTAGCTGGCATCAAATTATTTTTTACTGAGGGTCCTCAAGAGTCTGAATGCCACTACTTTGGATGGTATTCTGGAGGCCCCAGGAGTCAAGCCTTTCCCAACAACTGAAAGGTTCCGGATGTTTGAGGCTGGCCTGGGTGGGGCCTCCTAGTAGCACTTTGTGTATGCAGCCTTGTTTGGGCACAAAAATTAGGTTCAGCTTGTTTCCTATTATGTCATGATGTCACCTTTAACTTTGACCACACAACTGGCCCACCCAGAGACAAAGATCTACATAGTTAAAGAATGGAAAAATAAAGCTGTCCGAGTGTAGATGATCTAATCCTGTTTGTAAACAGCTGCAGTGCAGGCACTGACTTTGTCACCTGTTCAGTCACTTGTGCTCATTCTACTTTGGGGGACTTTGAATGAACTCAACCAAATACATGTCCCTCCGTGGAACCCTAGACAGGGCGAGGCATGAGAGGAGGTGAGAAGAAGGTTTTCTTTTTGAAGGAAATACTGACTTATTTGGCCTCACAGGATTATTTGTGTCACTGAACCAAAGAGCAGTCCTCTAGTTTTCCTTCATTACCTATTTGTGTGCCATTACAGGAAATGGGTTGAACTGCGTTTTACTCAGACACTCATTTATATCACATTCTCTTCTCACAGCTCTTATTTCTTTTTCTGGTCCTATTTGTCATCTTCTATGACTTCTCACTTCAGAAATCTAGTGCTAAACCATGATATATGTGATTTACCTTTATGTTCAGTTCCAAAAATAATATATATGCATACTTTTTTCACCTTAAGTGCATATTTATTTCCTCATCTCAATGTAATTTGATTGGCTTTGCTTAGAGTTGTATGAAGAAAATTCTGAGAGGCACAATGAGATCAGATAGAGAATGTGTTAATATAATCAGGGCTTCTAAGAAAAAGCAATTTTGACAGATTAGAAACTGTATCTTCGTGTGGATAGTGCCCAAGTTGTCAAGCCCCCCTCTCACAGTGACAGCAGGCTCCCTCAAACTTCAGGGACGCCCTGTCTTCTCATCACATTATGGAAAGCTAGCCTGGAGCTATATTTGGACCTCTCTGTCAGAAAAGACTAACAAACAGGAAGTAGAGCTCCCTACTTTAAGTTTCCAGCAGCTATTGCTGATGCTTCTAGATGCTATCACAGAGGTTCCATTTTACAGAGCTAGAAGCTGAGGTATAATAAGAATAAATAACTTCACCTGCCCTTCTGAGGAAGGGGTCTCTGTGCTCTCTCCTATGAAGTCCTGCAATGTGTCTGGGCACTAACTTTTTTTCAATTTGGAAAACCCACCAGCAACTAACACATTCTTTACATTAGCCAGAAATGAAAAGGTACTAGTGAGTAAATCTGTCAGAGCAGAGAAAGAGAGCCCAGCTCATGGCTGTGAAAGATGTGGGAAGGCAGATACATTTAGCCTTTCCCTCTCTGCACAGCCATTAGGGACCCTTGCAAGAAACTAGCCCAGGGAGAGAGGGCAGAACAGCGCTGAGTGAACAAAACAGATATTTAGTACCTATAGATAATATCCAACTCCAGCAACAGCAGAGAGCTTGGCCGGTGAGGGCATCTCCTAGGAAACCATCAGATAACACTGGGAGACACAGGCTTTAACATAATAAGAGCTGCAGGGGAAACAAGGCACGTTAGCTAGAAATGAGCCATGTTTCAGAACTCGGCAGTCATTTCTTGTACAACAAATAGGCCTGCTCTGCTCACGTGGATGCATTCGTGCTCAGAGCAGGGAATCCTATGCTCCTGACGCCCTGGAGGTCAGCATCTCATCTACCAGGTGAGGTGGGAGAGGCAGAGCCTGGCCTGTGAGAGAGCAAACAACACACCTTCCCAGCCAGTCCTGGCACCAGGGAACAGCAGTGGTCTCACCGACTACAGAGAAAGCCAGATACTAGGATGGAGGGTGGCCAGGGTCCTGACCTGTAGAGGGACCTGCACATCAGCATAGGTAGCCAACAGGATGGCCGCTGCCAACAGAACCTGAGAGCCCTCAAACCCTTCTCTTCCACCACTTTCCAGGACCTCACCCTTCCCCTCCCTCTCCTCCTTCAAACGCGCGCGCGCACACACACACACACACACACACACACACACTCCTTTCAGAGGCCTGCTCCACTCTTTCCCTTTTTGAAAATACTTCCAGGATTCATTGGAAGGTTAGCTTAAAAAAAAAAAAAAAGATCCTTTCAGGATAAGTCATTCCTTCATTCATCAAAGGCATATGGATAAGTGCCTATTACATGCTAAGCAACTTTCTGGGATGAGGCAGAAGCCAGCTGAGCGCTTCCCGTCCAGCGCCAAGCCCCACATCAACACCAGCCAGAACCAGACGCAGAACTGAAAGTGCTGGTCCTTTCCCTAACGACTGTTCAAACTCTTGGTTGCCAAGCAACAGGTAGTAATAGCGCAGTGATAAACATACTTCAGGATAATCTCAATCTTGTCATTTAGCCATTAAAATAAGGAGAAGGGTTTCCATGCTAAGGTTGTTTCCTTGCTGAATGTGGCATCCTGTCTGGTTAAGGACATGTTTCCATCCCAATGTTTCTCTTGTGTAAAAGTTTCCCTTTGAGATTGCCAGGATGCATACCAAAATTATTTTAGGTAGGCATGCACTGGTTACTGAAGAGATTAAGCTTTCATAGCCCCAACCAGCCACCAGGTATTTTGATTCAGAGTTTCAGCTCTGATCTAATGAAGAAAGCTGCCTGAAACTCACCCGAGCCTCCTTCAAGATACACATGGTCCACTAAGTTAAGCAACAGTGTAAACAAAAGAGCCTCCTTCAAGATACACATGGCCTGCTAAGTTAAGCAACAGTGTAAACAAAATCATGAGAGAATTAAAAGGACAAATCATTGCCACATGCATTAAAGAGAAAATAAGAAATATGACTTTTTTTGAAAGAAGTCAGAGCAACTATAGACTAACATTCTGGTAGGAGAGGTTTCAGTGCATTCACGTTCATTTATGACAGCAGTGCAAAAAGCAATGGTTTGTGATCAGATAGATCTAATAGAATTCTCGACTATCATGTAAAATCTGCAAGTTGAGCCACTTTAATCCATAATTCAGAAAAGTAAACTATCCTGAAAGCTATCGCACCCACCTATTGGGGGGTTAAATGAGATAAGTAGTGAAATGTGCAAATTCCAGTTCTGGCTCACAATACGTACTTGCTGCTAATAGTGAAAATTCACACGCTACATTTTTACTAACTCTTTAAAAGACTCTCCTCTCTGTCAGTCCCTAACAGCTACTCAGCTGCTGCAAAGCCCCTGCCCTCAATCCCTCCTCTCTTTCTCACTGCCCCCACTGGTCCACTGCCGCTTTCATTCTGCTTCCACCTTCAGCCCTCACCCTGCACACGCTGACCTCCCTTTCCTCTCCTCCTGCTAAATTTAGAGGCAGAGCTGTCTCCCTGGTGTGAGAGGTTGGAGGGCCATGGCAGCAGGCTACAGAGCTGGTCTGGAGTTGGCTGTCGGCAGCCAGGGAAGGACAAATGTCAGGGAGACGGACTCCCCGGCCACCCTCCTCCAGCCCCAGCACTAGCTCCTCTGCAGCCTCTCTTGACAGGCAGGGTAAAAGGAGGAGGGCACGGAGGGCCTTTGAAGTCTGGCTGCCTGTCACTGAGCTCAAAGAGACCAAGAGCTTGTCAGAGCACAAGTCACTGGGGCTCTCTCCCTTTCCCAATTAATTCAGTTGGCTCAGGAAGGAAAGGGATTGTGATATGCCCAGAACCGGGCAGAAAGCACAGCTTACCGGTGCAAAGCTGCAGTATCTAAAATCTTTTCTAACTGCCAGATCCCAGCCATGGCAGGAGAACTTTATCCAAAGGATCCCTTTCTCCTGGTCCCACTCTTGGCCCCACATACTAGCCAATGTCAAGAATTCTGTCACCAATTCTTCCTCTCTTTATTTGGGCTTTACTTCTTCTAATCCCTCTTTATCTGAAAACCAACATCAGTCATTTGTAAGAATCAATGAATTTCCGGCCTTTTCTGAGAACATGTTTGGAAAATGAAAAGCACAAATCTTCTGACAGTCGATGTCAGGAGCATTGGAGGAACTCCAGAAAGACAGAGGACCCCCAAAGGCAAATACCTTCAGCTCACCATTTAGACCATTCCTCACCTTATATTACTGTTTCGATTCTAAAGTTTTCATTGAACTAGTGTTTATCAAGTCCCCGCTATGTGCCAAGCCTTGCATAGCTATGTTCACACACGTTCTCCAAGGAGAAGCCAGCTAGGACAACCCACACGCTCTCGCTGCCCAGGCCTGGCTATTTTGAGGACATATGGAGGGCAGACAGCAGAAGGGATCACCCGTAGCAGTAGAATGGCATCAGGTCGGCACCCAGAATTGGAGCTAAGAGGCTAGAAAAGAGGGTGTTTGGTGATAAAACCACCATTTACTTCAGACATTTCAAAAATAAAGATTGATGACTTGTGAAGGTGGAGTATCATTGGGGAAAGCTTGCTGTTCCTTGTCAGATAGCTCTTGGGTTAGGGTGGCAGCGAGCTGGCAGTAGATGGCACTGGATTAGAACCCAAAAGTGTAGAGTTCTGACGCCAGCCCTATGTCCAGTCAGCTGGATGGTTCTGAATCAGCCACTTGACCTCTCTGGGCTTTAGTTTCTAGTTCTGTATAAATGGAGGGCCACATCAGTCTGGCCCACCGCACAGGGGTGGTGTGAGAACCAAGGTCACTGTTGAACGGGCAAGGGTCTTCTAACCTGCAATGTGGGAGTTGCGGTCATGCAGCTGGCATCAACACTAGTAACGGAAGACGGCACAGAGGGACATGGGAGAAGCAGCCCTCTAGATCACTGGTAGAGCTACAAAGTGAAGGCCAGGAGCCCGGTCTGGCTTGGATGGCTGTAGTGTGACTCCCCATCTCATGGGAAATGCCTGGCTGTGGGGCCTGCTGACCACATCCCTGCCACTCCTTCGACGTCATTCCATTACCATTAAACCTGCAGTCATGCCGGGGTGGGGACAGTTTGTTCTGTGTGCCCCGTCTTGCTCTTGGAAATGCTGCAATGGACAGGTGTTCTCACATCACGTTTCACATGACCTCATCAGACTACATTTCAACCTTCTGTGGCCCCAAATCGGAGCCTCTTTTCTCATTCGATGACCACCTTTCACGGATCTGAACTCAGATGAGCTAAGAATGTTGTAACAGAGAGCCATCAAAGTTTGAGACATCCGTGTTTGTCGTGGGGCGTTGTGGGTCCTGCTCTGGATCCAGATTTCCTGATCACTACCCAGTAATGGTGACTGTGTACCTCAAATGCTTCAGCTTGACCAGCGAGTCTATGTGCCTGGCTATTAAGAAACTGAAGAAGTTAGGGGTCCTCCACGGGGAAAATGAACCGTACACTCAGCTTAGGTCACTTTTATAAACCGCAAGAGTTTCGACAGCCCAGTGACTCCCTTCAGCCAACAGAGGCACTGCAGGCTGAGGACCACATGCCGAAGAGAAGGTCTCTAACTGCTACGGAAGCTCAGTCACCCATGCCTGCCCGGGCCAGAGGCATCACTCGGTAGCACGGCCCCGGAATCACAGGCCTCACCTCTAGCAAGTGAGCTCAGTCCCTGGGACTGCAAGGTGGCAAAAGAGTGAAGGGGTAAGTCCGCCGATTCACCTGACAGTGTGGCCTCATTACTCGGGCTTCCCGCGGCATATTTCACTTACAGCCAGTGTTATTCATTGGCGAAAGCCACAGCTTTTCTGGGAGAATCCTTCATTAGCTCGGCAAATGGATATTGACCACCTGGCCTGCTTCAGTAGCTGTGGGGCAGGCCCCAGGTTACAGGGGTACAAGTCCTCCCGGCGTGTTAGCCACAGACATAGACACATCATGCAGGAAGCAGGCCTGGCACCAGAGGCAAAGAGAAGAGAGTGCGTTGAGGTGACCCTTGGCAGGGGACACTGTGAACACTGACTGTCAGGCCACCTCCTCTGGCCTGGAGCGGTCACTCGCTGGTGGGTTGTGCTGGAGCAGGAGGCGATCCTCCTCTCCCGAGGAAGTGGCTGTTAGGACCGCGGGGAATGGCACCCATCACGACTTGTGGAAGCACAATCTGACTTTATGTCCTTATGTAGAGCAAGGGAAATGAATATTTAAAGGTATGGGGTCGTAAAACTGTGGGATATGAGAAAACACCAGCCTTTGAGGCCCGGCTGCTACATACTGCTTCATAATATACACGTGTTTATCGTTCCCCAGCTGCTTTAGGCTCATTCACAGAAATGCCACACCCGAACACTGGCACCATGCCCTTCATCCCAGAAGTTTAAAAGTCATGGAGAGCCCAGGGAAGCAAAGGCCCTGGAGCTGGCCCGGCTCACCTCGCTGTGTCTGCGGCTCCATACGTCTGGACGTCGGTGCCCAGGACGGGGAGACAGCCCAGGCAGGAAGCAGACCGTGGGGCGAGTCAAAGGACAAACCGGGAGGAAACTGGGCTTTGTGATTTATTGTCCTGTTGAAATTATTCTCTCATTACAGTAGTCAAGAAACTATCTTCAGTTTAACCATAGGTGCACAGACTGTAGCTCAGTATTTTCTTCTCTATTTTATGCTAACTACATTGCTTTAATGCAGACCATACAGACCCTTACAGGCATCCACACACATGCACACACACGTGCACACACACATGCACATTTCTTCCAGAAACACTGACAGGTGCCACAGTTATTTTAATAGATATGCTAAAATAAAGCGTTAAGTTTCATCCGAACTTCCCCCATGCTGTCTGGATCATTACAACCCTGATGCTTCAATAGGATAAAGCACTGAGAGTGAAAAGCCTCATTTCCTGCAGCATTCCCAGGGCCACGGTTTTCTCAGGGTAAGTCCGTGATGCCCACTGTTCCAGCAGCAGTGGCCATGGGATTCCCTCCGGGCACAGACCCCAAGGAGCTGAGCCAGAAGGATGCCGGCACAGTCTGAATTTGGACCAAACTGACCAAACAATTAAGAATTCCAGAGGCACAGGCTGAAGCTGAGAACTTCATTTCCAGAAAATATCATTTCCCTCTCCTGAGCCATCTGGCTGAGAACACAGCTCCCGGAGTAGGAAGGCCATTCTCCTGAATGGTGTTAGAGCCCTTTGGGAACAGAGAATTAGAGGAGGAAAGTGTGGTTCCTATCAAGGAGGCCCAGAGGCAAGAATAGGAGGACCCGGAGAGTGTTCTAGACCACAGGTTTGTGTCCCTCCAAAACCCAAACGTTGAAGCCCTGATCCCCAATGTAATCATATTTCAAAATGGGGCCTTTAGGAAGTAATTAGGTCATGAGGGTGCAGATCACATGATGGGCTCCGTGCCCTTATAACAAGAGACACAAAGAAGAGATCTAACACTCTCTCTTTCTACCACATGAGGACACTGCGAGAAGAATGCAATCTGCGAACCAGCAAGAGGGTTCTCACCAGGAATTAAACTGGCAGTCATCATAATTTTGGATATCCAGTCTCTAAAATGGTGAGAAACAAATTTCTGTTAAGTCACACAGTCTATGGTATTTTGTTACGACAGGCCTAAGAGAGGGAAGGCCAAGGCTGCCAACCCCAAAATCCTTCTCAACACCAGTGGCTGCTCATTTCAAGCTGCCTGCTGGACAGACAGGAAAGCTCTCTGAAGCAGGTGCCGTGCCCTTTGTTGAATTCAGCCCACACGAGATGGGACCTACTGGGGGCTCAGACCCATGCTCTGCTCTCTGGAGACAGTTTCTGAATTCCAGAAGCCTGCAGTCCCCTGGGCCAGACACCCTGACTCTAAGATCAAAGAAGAGCATGAAGAGAGATGTTCAAGTTCTCAAATGCAGAAACTTGAGACTGTCTTCAAAATGCCAACTCTAGTCCACACACATTGCCCTTAACTCTGTGGAGCTCTCGGAAGAAAATTACTCCCACGGGGTAAGAGTCAGGGCGATTTCCCCCTGTCCCTGAGCACTCTGACCTTTCCCAGCAGCATGCCACAGCCCACTGCTGCCTCCAGGACCAGAAGACAAGACTAGAGTGCCACCCAGCAACCGCTGCCAGTTCTGGGCAGATCCGGCTTTCTACTTACAGTTGGTACATTTCCTAAATCAATCAGACTCTGTTGTAACAGTGGTGGTGGCGGTGGTGGCGGTGGCGGTGGCGGTGGCGGTGGTGCTAATGGTAGCACGAGCCAGGGAATGATTTCTGAGAGACGCCGGGTCTTTTTCTCTTCTGTATCCTTAACAGACCCCAAACCCAAAATAATTTTCAACAGGTGTCCAAATGCATAAAATGCTACATGAAGAAATACATAGTTAAATGCCAAGTATTCCTAATTTTCCTATCTTCCAAGGTCAGCAGGGCCTTTTCTATCTGAATAAAAAGAATTCAATTGCCCCTCCATGACTGCAAAAAGAACCTATGTCTCTTAGCAGGTGCCCCTCTTCACCCTGGCTATGAACCCCAGGAAAGGTGAGGAGCTAGGTCCCTGAGGGGCCTGCCCCTCACTGCTAGTTTTAGAAGATCTGCTGCACTCCTTCTTGCTGACCTCTGGTCTTTGAGGCCCCTCCCCTCCTGCTTTTCTTCTTCCCACATATGAGTACCCTCTTTGCTGTCATGCCCCATACCAAGGTCGACATTCAGCTACAGAAGTTCAGAACTTGAGTGCTAAAAAGGAAAGCCTCAAAGTTCAATACCAGAACCCACACCTTCTAGTGACCGTCAACGGTGAGATTCCGCATGGAGGGCAGAGCTCACTTTAGACAACGCAGACCCTCATACACTCATACTCACACATTCCCCCATGAAGCTGGGGACACTCCCAGATGGCAGTGCACTGGGGCTTTCTCCTTGCTCCCCAAACCAAGAATCCCACGTCCCATTTTGCACAAGTCCACCAGCCCAAACACAACAGACCATCTCAGAAGAACACTGCCAGGGCTCCTGCTCTGACCACAGCAAGGGTACAGCCCCTATGTCATCAGACATAGAGGAGTTTTAGGTTATCTTTTGTCACCTTCTTCCTCCCATGGTAGGCTCTGGTCTTGCTTTTGTATAACCAAAGAGCATGCTACAAAGTGTCTCAGGCCACAGAACACAGCTTCTTCAAAGACAGGCTTTGAGGCCACTCCTAGACTATAGAATAGTGTGCTTATATATACTTTAGCCAGGGAATTTAGCCAGGGATCTGCCACATGTAGGGAGAGAAAAAAGTCTTCAAGGCCTTCAGCACAGGTGGCCTGGGCATACCCCACCAAGCACTGCAGGGCTCTGGCCTCAGTAAGTATCCTTTGCCACCCATTACCCTGCAATGTCCCTTGTTCTTTCTCTGCCCCGCTCTGTGGAGAGGACCAAGGAGGAGGACCGTCAGAGCAGACAGGGCTGGCAGCAGGAAGGCAGCGGGAAACTCTTCCTACCACTGGCATCTTAATAATCACTAAGTTTTCAAAGAAACTTCCAACCACAGGGAAACTTCCAAACAAAACTGACTTTCAGTGAAATGCATTTACCTCTTAGCTCTTCTCCACATGTACTTTATGACAGTGTTGAGAGTCTCCTGCCTTGGGTTGAAATCTTGTCAGCTTGTAGGAGCAAAGCAGGATGGAAGGGAGTTAGTGTTAAGAAAGAAAAATGTCAGTCACGCTCTGAGGCAATGCCTCAGAACCTGCTAAAGAGGTGCAGGGTCCCCAGCCCACACCCATGCTGCGCACTATGGTCCCAGTGACCTCTTGGAATGGCCAAAGCCAGGGTCTCACTGTGGCCAGAGGTCACAGACTACACACGGGAAAGTGAGCAGGTGGGCGGCTGCCCTGGCCTATGACCTAGGCCCACTCCACTCTGTGGCACCTACAGGGCCAGGAGTATTCTCTATAGGGGACCCCCCACCTGCTCCCCCTTCTAGGAAAATTTCTATAATCATTTATACTTTTGTGTCCTCTCCACAGGACACCTGCTTTCTCTGCCTGCATACTCACTGGCAGACTCACACAATGGGTGATATATCTGAGGAGGGGAGCTACTCTTTCCCTCCTCTGAGTCTTGTCTGTGCCGCAGCCTCCCCTCTACTGCAGATGTCCTGTCTGACTCCACTGTCACACAACTGTCACACCAAATCGTGAGGTTTCAAAGCTTGGCTTATACCCCTCCTCACCCAGAAAATCATCCTTGACTCTTCCAGCCAAGGAAAACTTCCCCCTTCCCTGAACTGAATCGTGTCACTCAGTCCAGCCTCCCAGATTCTGGGCCCGGGAAGGGCTTCACCTCATGGTATAATGGAGCCTGGGGCCACTCACACACACAAGGCAAGGCGCACAGTCCAGACCCACAAGGTATAGAAAGATACAGGACTATCATCCCTTCATCTTAGAAATGCCTCTCCATGTGGGAAAACAAAAAACAACTTTCCCCAGCAGAGGCAGAAAACCAAAGCCTTGCTCGGTAGTGTGGATGCAAGCTGGTGGCCTGTCAGCACGAGTTATGACAACCCCCTTTCCTGACCTGCTCTTGTTCTTAAAGTTCACGGCTTTTCTGGCAGCCACAGGGGACAGGACCGTGGCATTTGTCAAGAAAACCACATCTGTACAAGGGGCTGAAGGAAGGCAAAGCAAAACGTGCCACCATGTGGTACGAAGGCTGCAGATTGACAACTGTCCTCAATGTCTGCTCCCCCCACCACTAACGTGGGCCTGTCATGGGATCTCCGAGGAGGGCCAGGAGGTCACTGTGGGGGTGGAGGGGCCGAGGAGATAGAGATTTAGCTGCACCTTGGCCTTTAGGAGTCATGGAAAATAGGGTGCTACGGGAAAAAGGGCATGGTACTGGGAATCAAGAAACCCGGGTTCTAATCACAACTTAGATGCAACACACACCAGAGGGCTTCTGGCAGGCCAATGAATGGCTCGGAGCCTGTTTTCTCATTGTTCTTGTTAAATGAGATAGTAACTGGACATGCATGAGCTTCAACATATTGTAAGAAAAGAGAACAATGCCTAGACCTAGGGGTTGGGTGCCATCGGGGATCTGGAGACCAGAAGCCAGGCCAAAGAGCATCACAGAGGAGGAGAGGTCAGGACTCACCTTGCCTTGGAGGTGAGAGATGAAGGAGGGGATCAGGAAGGACAACTGCAAAGGTGGCAGCAGAGGAAGGTGTCTTCTGGATTCGCTGGGGCGGGACACCTTGGGATTCTTTGCACGAAAATAACGATTCCATCCTGGTGAGGAGAGCAGTCACTGACGTGAGGAATGAGTGTAGAAAAGCAAAAAGTACTTATGCCACAGAAAACTGCAAACTAACCAAACCGGGACTCACTTTCCAAGAGCCGGTTGCGGAACGCTTACCACTGCCCGAGAGCGTCTTGTTTTGAGGGAAGAGAGAAAGGCAGTAAAAGAAAGCAGAAAAACAGCTTCAAAGTGGTGGGAGCAGCACCAGGTGGGAAGAGTGCCCTGAATCCAAGGCAGGAGAAATGGCCCAGAGGAAAGGGGAGGAAGGGATGGCTGTAGGCGTGAGCCGGTCCAGCCGAGCCACCTGCACTGTGGCTCGAGTGTCCTGCGACAGCTGTGTGCT
The DNA here is from genome assembly GCA_028534135.1 of Potos flavus. Classification (NCBI taxonomy): domain Eukaryota; kingdom Metazoa; phylum Chordata; class Mammalia; order Carnivora; family Procyonidae; genus Potos; species Potos flavus. The sequence goes on along the minus strand of CM052885.1, from coordinate 13,535,899 downwards.
GAGACAGCTGGCTGGCCCCATGCCAGTGAGGGCTGGGCCCTGGGTGTGGGCTCCTCTGCCTGGTCCTCCTTGTAAGGCCCGGCCCATGGCCCTGGCCTCTCCATGCCACTGACAGAGCACACTTTTTCCTGGCATTTTCTCTAAACCCTTAGCTCTTTAGGAAAATGAAGGCATAATCAGAAAGCTATTTTCACAACATCCAAATCCTCCTCTGACGACATTTAGCCATTGATGATAGAAAAACTTCATCTTTCCTGGAGTGCAGATATGAGAGCAATAGGAAGGAATTAATAGCTTCACTTATTAGCCAGACTGCACTCAGACCCCATCTCACGTACCCACCATCTGAGACTCACGGTCTCCTGCTTCTGGGAGCCTTCTAGGCTGTTCCCAGATTGCGGGGCTCGTTCCCTGTAGAACACTGGCAGGCAGCACTTACATTATGTATCTGCTCAGCACTCAGGCAAGAAACCATTATGTTCACGGATCATTATTGACATCCTGACATTTGTCACCTCCTTTCATAGCAGTTAAATCTTGCTTTATCTGTAAATGTCACCATGTCATTTATTCATGAAAGGGGTCACATTCCTGAAATAGCATGCTTCAGTTTAAAAGGGGAACTAGGCTTTATTTGCAGTGGGTAATCCTCAAACAAACTTAACTGCTGATAAATGCTTTTTTATTGGAGTTTCTTGGCCTTAAATGACATCCTCAGATGTAGAATGCAGTTCTGTATTTGTGAAAATAAAATCTGAATGTTGAACAAGAGAGAAGTTTGCTGAGATTAGAACAAATGAAGGTTTTCTGTTGCCACCGTACATAGGAAGGTAGATGTAAACAGATTTGAATTTATTGAGAGTAAGCCATGATTTTAAAAAGGCTGTTATGCTTCTAGAAACATGCCGTGGCCTTTTTTCATCATTTATGCCACAGAAACCTCAGTGAGATCAGGGGCTTTTTAACCTTCTTGGAGTGATCCCTAGCTGGGGACATTAGAGGGGATCACTTGGCAAATATGATATACTTCATCCTCCCACCCTCAGATTCCAGAACACTGGTCAGGGAGGTGATTACTCATCTCTGGAGCTTATGTTTGCAGGAAGTGATGTCTCTTTGCTTTACAAAGCTTGTTCCAATTTCGTTTTAAAGTAGGGTGACTATATAATTTATCATCGAAACCCAGACACTTTTCAAGGGGGAAAGCAGACACTAAAAATAATTAACAGGTATTAATTAAGCTACAAGGATCATAACCCTAGAAAAAACAGGGCATATGGCCACCCAAACTTTAAGACTTTATCAACTGACTCATTGAAGAGGTTTATATCCACCAGCTGCTAATTAACTATTACCTGGGAAAGGTTTGTGTGTGTGTGTGTGTGTGTGTGTGTGTGTGTGTGTGTGTGTGCTGGGAGCAGAGGGAGGATCCTGCAGCTATCTGCCTTTAATTCATTTTTCTTATCCAGTGGTTCTAAAAGTGTGGTTCAGGAATGGAAATAGCCTAAATAGGCTGTGAAAAAGTCAGGTTCCTTGTCCCTACTTCCTATCTACTAAATCAGAATTTCTAAAGATGTGTCTCAAATACCTGCATTTTAAGACCTCCCACCTGGGGGTGTAAGACACACTGAAATTTGAGAGCCAATTACTCTGATCCAAATCTTTTGTTCTCCCTAGGTACCTCTGTGTTCTGGTCACAATGTGGTAATACGAAATAAGTGGGTAAATTCTGCTTTTGTTGGTATTGTTCTTGTTGTTGGCCTAGAAAAGTGACTTGCAGATGGGGTGTAAGCTGAAAACATTGTACACAAATATGGAGGCCATGACAGTTCCTGGATAATGCCATTAAACAACAATCTACTCCCCCACTGACAGTCCTATGTGTAACCGTTTCCTACCGACTAAGTGCAGGCTATGTGCACAAATACACTCCCACAGAAGTCGGAAGATAAGAAAATGGTTAGATGACATTGAGGTCATAGAAAAAGGTGATTGAATGCAATTAAAACTGCTCACTGTTAGAACAGAAAAGGGCCAGGGAGGAAGATTTCCCCAGGAACTAATTAGATCCTTTGTGAGTGTGATATATACTGTAGCAATAGGCACCACAGACCACAGCCAAATCGGAGCTCCTGTTTGTAAGCCCAGGCCAGGGTCATGGTCATATAGCTATCACTGCCTCAGATAATGTCCTTATTAGTTCACCATAGTCCTCACTGCTGTGGCAACGGTATAACGCCTTCATCCTGCTGATGGCCCTGAAAGGGACCAGGAGGGTGGCCAGGGAATCAGGGCAGCAGAGGAGGCAGAGAATACGAGCACACTCTCTTTGTGTGGTGCTCTCACATGCATTGTGTCCTCAGTGCTCCCCTCAATTCAGTCACAGGTGGGGCTGAGCTCAAAGCCCATACATGACCCATTGCCCCAGGTCAGCCTCTATGTCTGTTCCCCTCTGCCTCCAGGAAGAGCACTCGCACCAGGCCCTACATAGAATACTGTTGGGCAACAACTGCTGGAGTTGGACCCTCACACAACGGAGACCCTCCCACTACCCTGGGCATGCATGTGGGGCACTGTGCTGGGTTCCAACCTAGGCTAGTAGCCATTGTTGATCTACGGTGAGAGTCCAAGGAAGAACCCGTCATATGCCCAGGGTATGTTGATTAAATGCCTACTGTGAGTCCACCTTAAAAATGGTAAAATCTCAGGACCTCTCCACTTGTCATTCTGTGCCCCATCAACTGAGGTCTCTTATTTGACCTTCAAATGGCTCTGACCTCAAGCTCCCATTCTCATTTAACTGGACATATTCACCCTCAGGTTCTTCCCATCTGCCCAGACTGACATTTCACTGAGTCTTAAGAAGAGAAAGTTAAAATTCCACACCTAAAATAAATAAAGTTCCACATTATTTCAAAGAATAATAGGCCAGATGCTCCCATCACCTCAGAAATCTCCTCACAGGTTTCCACCAGCTCACCTACTCTCAGCAGCCTTGAGAGCCCCCTGCCCTGAGCTGGGTACTGACGAGGAGGGGTACACAGTTCCCAATCTAGTATAGGTCCCCGTCTTGCTGAGAAGACAGAACAGATGCTGTAGGGTCAAGAGGAGAGTGACTCTACGCCAGCCAGACCATCTGATGCCAGTTCTCTGCGGCAGGCCTCTTAAGAGCTACATCATTTACTTAGACAAATGTCCTTACCTTCCTGAGCCTCAGTTCCCTAATAAATGAAGAGAATATTGATCTATCAAATTCACTATAATATTGAGTTAGAGGATGCCAAGCCCTTCACAAAGGGCCTGGTACGCAGTAAGGATACACATTAATACCCTTCCTTCTTATATATAAGTTAAGTATCAATGTGGTCATCTGTTCCAGGATGAGCCAGTTAGGAGTAGGATTTTACTAAATGCAAACTGGCTCATCCTCTGACTTGTTCTGTGCCTGTGAGAGAGTAGATTAACCTCCAAATGCCTCAGGTTCCTCATCTGGGAGCAGTAATTGCTGTCCCTCCAGCTACCCAGCTCCAGTTATCATCGAAAGAAAAGCACAAGGCACGTTTTAGAATGTCCGGGAGCTGGCTGGGAAACTGATTCCAGAGAGGTGCAGGGTGGGGTTCTATTATGACCACTGGGATTGAAAAGACAGCTCTATTTTCTACTCTGTCTTTCTGTTAAATTGAGCTTCAGCCCTGGAAATTAATATCCCCAGTGCATTTTAGTGAGGTGGCTCTATTTTTACAAGCGCCGCAGAATCAAGCCCTAATCTGTTATGCTGTGACCTTTCGCTGGGCTCTGCATCAGGGAATCATAATTCAGGGTGAGTCTCAGCTTTGGAAACCTCCATAGGCCTTTTATGACATGAGTGCTATTGAATATTCTATAAAATCTCCCTGGAAAACTGGCCCACATTTCTTCATAATCTCCCCAGACTGTTTCTGAAGTCTCTCTATAGATTTTTTACTCTAAAAATCCATAGTGTTTCTTAATAAGGATCTGGGCCTCTCATAAGGGATTGTGAAGAGGATAAGGCTAGATTGGGTCCCCAGGGGAGGATGAGGTGGGGCAACAGAAGCCATTTTGTTACTGTTAAGCCCCTGGATGAGGATTCTGAGCTTAGGAGTCTGTCAGCAGGATGCAATCATTTCCAGTAGATGGGGTTGAAGGAAGGAATTTAGAAGTTGAGCCATCCCACCCCCTTGCTCTATTTCACTGCAAGTTTTCCTCACCTTGAGAAGAAGTCAGTGTTCAAGGTTGCACACCTTCTCACATAGCCTGAAGTGTCTCTCTCATTCTCTTAGTCGGACTCCACCTGTGCCAAGCTGTCCCCCCAGCTTCTGCGCTTATATGAAGTACATCATCGTGGGGATGGCTTTCTGAACATCCTTGACAGGCTAGAAAACTCACCCTCAAAGTGCAACTGGGCCAACTGTCTCTGTAACCCTGACCAAAGAGAACCAGAAATGCAAGGAAACTGGATAGTCCAGGATGCCAAGTAAATATTCCTGCTGAGGATCTAATGAGTCCTCATCATTTTTATCATAACCCTCTCCCAGCCCGTGCAGTAACACATAGCATTGCCGCTGCTTGGCATCTTTCCTTCCCCTTTTCTGCCTTCGCTCTCATTACCTTGAGCTTCCACCTCCCAAAAGTATTAAGGTACTCATACTTTAATTCTTGCCATAGGTTCTGCCTTCACAAGGACCTGGCTAAAGTGTCTGTGGTTTTGCCAAAGAGGAAGGTTGGGTATGTTGTGCTAGGCCCACCAGAGCCAGACTATGAGCCTTGGGGACAAAACTGCTATGTAGCTTGTCTCTTTGCCACATCACCCCATCTTCGCTTAGCATAGGGCCTGGCACATAGTAGGTATTCCAGAAGAAGCAAAAATATATTGCACTGAATTGAGCATATTAGCACTAGGAATAAGCCAAATAAACCCAAAAGTGCTTTCTACTTAGAGTCATGAGCCTCTGAGCTTCTATCAGTGCTGCCTCTTATAGTAACAACTTCCAAGAAGCCCTGGAAAGGGTCAGATATCATATCCTTGCCTGCGTTAGTCAGGACTATCCAGAGAAACAGAACCAAGGGTGTGTGTGGAGAGAGAGAGGGTGATTGATTGATTGATTATGAAGAATTGCCTCACATGACGTGGAGGCTGAGAAGTCCCATTGTCTGCCGTCTGCAAGCTGGAGAGCCAGGAAAGCAGGTGGTGTAAATCGGTCTGAATCTGAAGCCAGTGGTGTAATCCTAGTCCGAGGGCAGGAAAGGAGTGTTCCAGATCATGCAGTAAGACAGGAAGGGGGATGAATCCTACCTTCCTCTGTTTTTGTTCTATTTAGGCCCTCAGTAGACTGGATGATGCCTATTCACACTACGGGGGACAATCTACTTTATGAGTCCACAAACTGAAATGCTAATTTCAGCCAAAAACACCCTCACAGACACACCGAGATGATCTTTAATCTGGGCATTCTGGCAGCCCAAATTGACGCATAAAATTTACCATTACATCATCCTTCAAACTTGTACAATTTTCAAGAGTCTTAAGCAGACTGTAGTTTATCTGATACTTGTAGCAAGTCTCCAAAGCAGATGAAGTATACAGCATTTCCACTGAATGGCCATTTAGCCCACAGGGACGCTAAGGCTCGTAAAGGCAACATGACTTGCACAAGCTCATACCAAGTCCAGGACCTCTACTGCGGCACCATTATAGCTAAAACAATGCGGGTCCCAGGCAGCAATTCAACGCTGGCATGTCCTTAAAACCAATCAGATATTATAGAGAGATCATCCTTTACTAAACGGCATATGTGCCCCACTACCAAAGAGACGGAAGACATGGAGACTGACAGAAACAAAGCAAAAGGACTTTTTGAAAAGAAATCTGAGGAGTTCAAATAAAACTGTGGGAATTATGAGCACTTTAAGGGATGAATGTACTCAAGGGAATCATTATGAAGAGCTCATCCTTTCCCCCAAAGTTTTAACCACCAAAGAAAAAGAAACATAAAGAAGTTCTCTGAGTAATGCCATGCTACCTATGCCAGCAATTCTTTTTCTCTCCAGCATTTCTCTGAAGCCAGGAACAATATTTGGCTCTGGAGCCAATTACTTGCCAGATAACAAGTCCTCAAATATCACCTACACCTCCTGAATTTAGAAATCCCCCCAAAAGCTAAAGGCTGGTCTAGGAAAGGTTCCAGATTCTCCTCTTCCTGGGAAGAATAGAGGGAAGAAAGACTAGGACCTGTCAAAGGCTCCCATTACCTTAGAAATACTCAGAAGAAGGTGCACACTTGTCTTTTTTTTTTCCTCTCAACCAATTGTCAGAACCTTTAGTCTGGCTCACTTGCATGACTGGTTCCAACCTCAGCATAAACTCTTCTCCTTAATCTTCCCTCTTCAAAATCCTGTGCTCCTCCCTGACCTCCTGTCTGGGGGCTCAGCCTTGCACTCTCTACCTGAGCACGTCTGGGGCTGAGCCCTTGGCCAAGCTTGGCCAAGCTTTCAGGATCTCCATGATGGGCCCCTTGGACACTCCAGTGGTCACAACCCAGGAGATCCTGAACTGCTCCTGTTCTTCCCTGAAGGACCTCTGACAGATATAGTGATTCGACTAAAATCAAAATAAACACAGGAAGGCAGAAACAGCACAAGAAAGGACAGATGAAACATCTAAGACTTTTACTGACAAACACGTGTTGCACCCGCTAAGTAGTAGACATGCTTATACACATTGTCTTTTGCTGACCCAGTATGATTCTAAAAAATGCAGTCCACTTGGAGCACATACAGAAACCCAGAGACACTAGAAAGGCCTCTGGATCTAAAAAACAGCCTTCAAAATGCCCATAGGCCCACTGGACTTTAATGACCTGGTTATTTATTCCCTATATACTAAAAATTATAATTAAAAATAAAGATACCTTGGGCAGTTTTTCTGGTCGTGGGATTGGTGAAGGAGGACAGTAATGAGGGACACTACTAAAGGGAAGAGCATTAGAAGGAAGAGCCAACAGGGACGGTTTAGGACAGAAGCTGACTGGTACGGTTTCACATCAGAAGGCGTCGCTATATTATAGCCCTGGGAGAAAATGGATACTCCGAAAGACCACGAGAATTTAGATCTAAGGAGGGACCAAACCAGATAAAACAACTGAAGCTCAGGGAAGAGCCAAAGTGTTATTCAAAGCCCACTCTGTCTTCTTCTTTCCCGATGAGCCAGCCAACCTGAAATGGCATCCCGACTGCTGTTTGAAGAGGAGGAAGGACAGGGGGCAATCCATCTCTTCCAAAGCTTCAGAAAGCATGTGCCTCTGACGCAGGAAACTTCTGTGATCTGGAGAACACTTTTGTAGGGCAGCTCCCTCCCCAAGGACACGGGGCAAGCAGAGGTCACGGCACGTGTGGGAAAGGGGGTAGAAATCCTGCTGTGCAGAAGGCAGGCAGCAACACCAGTGCCGGGAGCAGATCTGTCTGCCTAAGATCTGGCCTCCCATCTCTGGAGACCTAAAGAACTAAAAATCTCGTATGGCCAGAGGCAGGGAAATCACCCAGCAAGCTGTGGGCATGCTACCGGATTTGGGCAGCTTCTCCGCTGAATTTTAATGAAGTAATTAAGAGCTAGATAATAGAGATGGGGCTCTGCAGAGCAACACTCATGGACCTAACCTCTTTGATATGTTCCTGCATCAGGAAGCAACTCTATCACTAGATGGCTTCATTAATATTCCAGCCAGCTCTTTGGCTCTTAAAGTGATCTATGCCAAAGTTTGTTAGTCTTTCAAATTACCTGCTGAGGTTTCTGAAAAAAAAAAAAAAAAAAAGGAAGAAAGAAAGGAATGAATGCATGCTAGGGAAAGACAATGTTACAGAGCAGCAGCAGATCCACTGAGCCGGCTCATAGTTCATTTTCAAAAACTGGACTGGGTTAGAAAGAAGAAACAATTATGGGACCACTCCATGCAGACTAATCAGGAGACATGGCCTGTGGAAAGCAGCCCAGAAGGCTAAGAAACCTGTCTTTACCTGGCACCCCTCTCTTTAAGAGTTGACCCCTTGATGGATATGTTCACTACTACACAACCCAATTGTTAACTCCTCGGCCCAGAATGAAGATAAAAAAGCCCAATGCTTAGGCTCCATATGCCCCAAAGAGCTTTTTTCAGAGAAATGTAATCTGTCTGCTCCAGAGGCATACCTTTATCACCCAGGATCAGGGGACAGAAAGCAGCTAGCTCTCCTTTGGCTCACCTGGTATGTTCTCCCTTCTCCCCATTGCCTTCCTATTCCTCAAGGCTCATGTGAAACCTCACCTCCCTTAGGTACCTTCCTGTATAATGCTAAAAGCTTAGAGCTGGGATCTGAGTTCAATTTACCTCTGTCCCCTCTCCCTCTATTTACTACCGCTTTAAAGAATTCCTGATAAAGAGGATATAGCTGCTATTTGAATGCTTCCAAGGACAAGCAGCTTACAATTTCACAAGTTCAGTGTCAGGCATATCTTGCTATAAAAATATATTTCTACTGAGAATTCTGTTTCCTGACTACTTCAACAAACTATAAATAATTGTCTGGTGTGGCTATAAAAGGGTAGCAAGAAGGATGCTTATGGTGAGAGCACAGTTCTGCACCTTGATTGTGGTGCTGATTACATGAAGCTGTGTGTGAATTTACACACGCACACAGGCATGCATGCGTGCACACATACATGCACACATACACACACACACACTGGGGCATGTAAACCTGATGAAATCTGGTAGATTATACCAATACGAATTTCCTGGTATTGATACTGCACCATAGTTATGCCATGTGTGAACTTTGGGGGAGGCTAAGTGAAGAGCCCCCCTAATTCATTTATCCTCACAACTTCCTACAAACCTATGGTTATTTCAAAATAAGAAGTTAAAAAAATAGCTGCCATCTCTTGAACGATTACTGTCTGGCATGTACTATTTAAGTATTTTTTTGAATTAAAACTCAGGTATTCATTTTAGATATCAACTCACCTAAATCTGACCGAAACCACAGAGAGAAGGTAGGAGGTAAAGCTGGGATCAGAAGCCAGGTAGTCTGGTAGCAGGGCATTCCTGCTTGACTACTGCTTTGCCTCCTGATATCTGGCAGGAAGAAGGTGAAGTAAACTTCATCAGCCTTAATATATGGTATTAATATCTATAATTACTCTATCACATCTAGTATTTATACAAATTCTGTCCCTCAGAGGGCTTTCACACACCGTATCTCATTGATCCTCAGAATCACCATGTGAGACAAGCGTTTACTTCCTACAATTCCCAGATGAGAACATTCAGTTCCCAGCCCTCAGACCCCAAATCTTGGGCTCCTACTACCTTACATTTCCACTCTTCTGCTGCTTCCTGTATGGTCAGGAAGTAATACAATTTTTTTTTTTTTAAATGCTGATCCTCCATTAATTCCAGTCAGCCTTTACCAGACAACAATGGCCTAAAAAGTCCAATCCTGAGGGGCTAGCCAGAAGACATGTATGGGGTGATGCCCGTCTAAGCATTGGGACTGGGTTAATGAGGTGGCAGAACGCAGTCTCCAGGGTTCCACCTCCTAGAGAAATCCCAGGGCATCTTGTGAGCTTCCAACAGCGGGTGTCAGCACAACCAGGTGCTTTAAAAAACATGTGCCCTGAGCTTCCCTCACCCAGTAATTTTAAATAGAGCCAGCTTGTATAAAACACTGTCCACCCCTTTTCATTCCAAAAACAGAGGAAAAGGAGCACAGAAGCAGATAAGCAGGTTTTACCCTAATATAGGAGGATTTAAGGAACCTATAGAGAGAGATTAGGGTGCAGGGGAAAGGGGAGGACACAGAAGTTTCCTCTCAAAAAGACTGACAGAACTAACACAGTTTTTTATATTCTATCATTGGTGATTCATTTCTTTGCCTAGAGAAGTCTTTTGCAATTCCTAGAATCCCCGTTAGAAATACAAATATCTCTGAGAAAAATTATTTCTCACGTCTCTATGGAATCAGGTTAGTGGAGATCAGTCGATGGCCAAGCTTTGCTGGGATGAAACATCATCATGGTGCCTGATTTTTTTGTGGGGGGTGGGGAGAGGGGCATTCCAAACAACACTGAAAAAGGAGGGAGAAGGGCATTTAACTACATGTTAAGAGTTGTTCCTAAAAAAGGAAAATGCTATAGACTGAATGTTTGTGTCCCCCCAGAATTCAAATGTTAAAACTCTAATCTCCAATGTGATTGTATGTGGAGGTGAGGTCCTTGGTAGATAATAAGGTCGTGAGGCTAGAGCCCTCATGAAGGGATTAATGCCCTTAGAAGAAGAGAAGAGAGCTTGCTTCCCCTCTCTCTCTCTCTCTGTGTCTCTCTCTGTCTCTCTCTCTCTCCTTCCCTCCCTCCCTCCCTGCTCTTAGGCACAAGAGGACACCAAGAAGAGAGCCATCTGCAAACCAAGAAGAAAGCTCTCACCAGTACCTGACCATGCTGACACCCAAATATCAGACTTTCCAGCCTCCATAAGTAAGAAATAAATTCCTGTTGTTTAAACTACCTTCTTTATGATACTGTGTTATAACAGCTTATACAGAAAAGGATACATTTCCAAGTGTATTCTCCAGTAACCCTCAGAGAACAAAACCTACCAACATTGTTCAAAAGCTCAGGGCATTTCTAAAATTTCTCTTGGAGTTGGCCTTGTCCTGGGTGGGTTAGGTCTATCTTTCTCATGTCCTCTTCTCTGATTTGCATCTTGGGTACTCTTACAAAAAGTTTTCAAGAAAAAACCCTATGTTTCAAATCATTCCAGTAAGATCTAACACATATTTATCAACTTTCTATACTGAACAGGGCACCAGTCTGGTATGAGGAGCAGAAAGGGAACAAAGCATGCCTCACCTGTGCTCTCTACAATTTCTTCCAGGGAAAAGATAATTGTACATTCTAGCTCAGAAAAACCTGAGTCCCTCTCCGTGGGGCTTATATCACCCAGTGTATAGCCATCAGATGCTCCTGCTGGCCCTTTCCTTACTATGCATGTGTCAGTGCATTAGTCAGCTATTACTTCAAAACAATGCTGCATAAAGAACAATCCCCAAACCTCATTGGCTTATAACGACAACATTCATTTTTCTCCTTTATTGGTATATCAGTAGGCTGGGATTCAGCTGGTCTCAACTAGGCTCTGCTAGGCTTGGATCTGGACTAAGGACTAAGCACTGAGTTGTTCCATGGGTTTCATCATTCTCTGTAGACCAGGAGCTATCCAGAGCCTGTTATTGCATGGCAGACAGCAGAAATACAAGAGGTCAAGCCAAATAACCCAACCACATTCAAAGCCTCAGTTCACAACATAAATCCTAATATCCCGATGAACAAAGAGATGCTCAACAACAATGTGGCATATACTTCTACTCTAATCAGAAGTATCACATGGCAAAGCTCATGAAGCTATCCTATTACAGAGAAGGAGAAAAGAGTTAAGATCAATAATCCACCTACCAGTCAGAAATAACTAATTTACTGTTTGAGACAACTTCCCAAAACCTCAGATGACCCTGACAGAGCAGGGCTTCTGAGACCTAAAACATGAGACAGAATCAATTGGGCAATCGGTTACATTTCCCTTCCACTGCGGCCTAGCACATCAATGACCCCCTGTAACCAGAAAACAGCTGTAGACACAAAGGGAAACATCCTTCACTGTGTCACCCTGGCTTTGTTCCAGGCCCCAGTACAATATAAACCAGAATCCCAGGTAGACTTGGTGCTGGACTAAGGAGAATCATCTCTGTAGCAAGTCTGCAACCAGAGAGAGTAGGTCAAGTACCAAGGGGTCAGATCTCCCTATCCACCCCTGCCACTAAGAGTCTGTGGTGTCCTGGCCCTCAAGAGCAGCTGTGGTCACTCAGTCTTCATGATCAAAAACTTACATTAGTAACTGTCATTTTCAGTAACTGTCATTTTCAAATATTCTATTTTGATATACTCTCCTGAAGACCCTGTGAGATGGGTGATGATCACCCACTTAACAAATCAGGTTCAAAGAGGTAAAATAATTTTCTCAAGGCTACATAGCACAAGGCCTGACAAGTGGCAGAAGTATAAAGATGACTGAGACAGAGGTCATGAGGCCGGACCCCAGTTCTTATATTAAACAACATCCAGTTGGTTATTTCTAATTCTAGGGTCTCAGTTCAACCATTTTTAAGTTGCACCATGTAAAGTTACCACTGTAAGAGGGCTGCAATGAAAATTAGGGAAGAGCTTTGTACAGAACTGAGCTTTCAGTGTCCCTGAAAGAACAGACACAGGGGTTTTTGGCCTATGACTTCAAATTTTACCTTATCTCTGATGGCCTAACTTCAGAACAGCATCTCTGAGCTACAGCAAAGCTGAGTGTCAAGAAGTCAAGAGAGAGAAGCCTGGACAAGAAGGGGGAAAATCCTCCCTTGGATCTAACTATGGGATCCCTTATCCTTAGCTCTTCAGTATGACTCCCCCCCAGACCACTTCCCAGCAGGCTATTCTATGACAGGCTGGGAGGAAGAGGGCTGCTCACCCTCTGCTGACTGATTAGTAATAGTGCCACTGGCCCACATGACATTTGCTGTGGGAGTTGCCTCAATTATACTGCCCCTGCCTCTCAGAGCTTGAGGAGCCAAATGTAAGAACAGGGGCTTAGAAGAGAGAGGGTTTTGAATGGCCCTGACCCTTCCTCAGGGCCTTCCTTCAAATCCTGTTGGCTTACTCAGAAAGAAGCCCCACATCCACTGTATTTTGACTCCCAGCGTTCTCTAATACATAACCTCCAATACCACTGTCCTGAGACCACTGACTCTGCCCTTTGATGTTGATCCTGCCAACACCACATTTTTAACCAAGGCTGGAGAAGAGGGCTGATTGTTGATGGAAGATGAGATGACAAGCCTTCCTGAGAAAGACCCATGAGCTCCTGAGTAGGCAATGAGAACAAAAAGATGAGCCAGGGAGCACGTGGGTGGCTCAGTCATTCTGCTTTCAGGTCAGGTCATGGTCCCAGGTTCCCGGGATCAAGCCCCATATCAGGCTCCCTGCTCAGCAGGGAATCTGCTTCTCCCTCTCCCACTCCTGCTTGTGTTCTCTCTCTCACTGTCTCTCTATCAAATAAATAAATAAATAAAATCTTTAAAAAAAAAAAAAAGGTGAGCCAGATCCCAGGCTAGGTCAGGGCTATCTCTAGAAGATGCTTCCCTCCACCTAGCTCATTCCATATCCTATGTACCATCTAGTAGGACAAACACATGTGAGAGGAAGGAAGGGAACCATGATGGGCCCTGCATGAGGGAAGTTTCCTTGGCAAAGGGCTGCAATTACAGATTACCAGCCCCCATGTAATTGAGAAAGATACTGGGGGCAATCTAGGCTCCCATCTAACTCCTCCTCTAGTGTATTTCCTGAGATTAAAGCATGACTGAGGCCAGAGTGAGCCCCAGAAGATTCTTTCTTCATGTCGTCATAATATGCTATTTGAAAAAAATAAATAAAACAAAGGAGATAAAAACACTTAACCCAAACTTTCTGGAACAATAAACATTTCTTTCTGCTGGTCCTTGCCTTCTACTTCTTCAGCTGCAAGAAGCCTTGACTGGTCAAGTGTCTCTGCCTGGGACTCACATACCTTCCATGCTCTCCAAAGCACAGCTCACGTCACACCATAGTGTTATTTCCCCTTGCTTCCTCTCCCTCCCAGAAAACATTTTCAGTTTTGTACATCTGGCTGATGGAAAGCTCATCAGGTTTTTGAATAACAAAGTTTCCTTTTCTCTTATCCTTCTATGTGTCTCTGTTCCAACCCCACCACATGCCTCTGAGATTTCCTCTGCTTTGAGTTTTAGGACTCAGAAGACATGTAGCCCAGTACTAGGCTCCCAGAGAGACGGTTCAGCAACTCAAATGCAACCGCCATACTGGACAAGTCTCTGCACCCCGAACCCTAGCATCTCCAACAGAGCAGGAGTCAAAGAATGTGCTCAGCCAGCCTTTGTCTCAGTGATGTGCAGCTGGTGGTGATATCATGCTTTGGTGTACACCAGCTCTCCAGCTCACCTGACAATACTGAGCACAAGATCAGAATCACAAATTCTATCTCCTGTCCTGTCTCCTGCTCTAAATCAAAGCAACTCAACTTTCCTACTATGTTCTAATCCTATCTTTCTCATCTCTTTATAGATGGCTCCAAGGGAAAGCCGTAAGTATCTGCCATGCACGCAGGGCAAGGAGAAAGAATGATGACAATTCATGACAGACTCAATCCCTGCTCTACAGGAATAGAAACTGCAGTGCCTGGGAAACCAATGAGCTCAGCATGGACAATGAGACACATCTCTCCCACTCCATCCCATCCCTACCTCTCAGACCACAATGTACCTCACACCTGGAGCTGTTGAGCCCACTGACATGGAAAGCATTAAGGCCTCGAGAAAACTGGAGGAAAAGAGGGAGCAAGAAGCTCCTCAAAGGACTATCTAACCAACATTTTAAGGACCCTAATGTCAGGAACCCAGAAAATACAGACCCTTGCACACACAAGGCTTCCTATTGTTAGAATTAATCCATCAGCATGTATTCTCTTCCAACTAAATGAAGCCAATGAAACTGTTTGAGCCGTAGTCTCAGTCTTCACAAAGTGTCCTATTTGGATGGGAAGTCAAGATTCACATGGAAGTAAGGACATCATACTATGGATGAATAGACTGCATAGGTAGCACAGACCGTCAGAACAGCATGAATTCACATGAAGGAGTGCGATCACCTGCAACTGTAAGTCCCTAATGATGGCAAAGCCTGAACTGGTTCCCAAATAAAAGACACATCAATGTAAGTAGAGAGAAAACTGAAAGAATGTTAAGTGTGAAACACGAATGCAAGCATGGGTTTTGTGGTAAAATATGCAAACTATAAATTTCCAGCAATGGCAGAATGGGCTATTCAATCCCATTATATGAAATGATATTGTCTTCTTAGGCTTGATATTAGTTTAAAATAAAATAAAACCATTTCCTTCTTGATTACAGTTAGAATCAGAGAAGGATTTTCAGTCTGACCCTCAGGAGTGTTTAAAATAGTGGAAAAGAGCAGATAAGGCATTGAATAAAATAAATGTTTCTGATCTCAATCCAGTTACTGCTGAATGCAGCAGCGGATTGGAAAGGTAGGTCGCCTCTGGCATTCTCAGCCATAAGAAATTTAACGATGGATGAAAATGGATAAAATCAAGATGCTCTGATAGAATGGGGAGGCTTCAATATCTCAGAAAATTAGGATCCTTGTAACCAATTTTACGATAGCTGGATTATAGCTAAATAGGATTTTAAGTCTATTGTAAATGAAAGGAAATCTAATTTAACTGGGCCACATCATTTTTACTGAAATGTGATAAATGCTAATTTCTTTGCCGGGCACCAGTGACTTGGCTTGTGATAGCTGTTTGCGAGGTGCTCAAGTCTGACCAATCTCAAATTGGCCTTTTCCAGTCCTAAGGCAAAGCCTAGAATCCATGGTTCAGGATGGGGTGGGCAATTAAGGGAAGCAATCAAAGTTTTACCTGCTTTGCTCCAGGCCCTCATCACTACGTGCCCAAGGTCATTTGGCCACTGTTCAGAACCACCTCTCTTTATCAACTTTAGCCTGACCAGAGCTACAGGACAATATCCCAAGTATATTATTTTTAACAACTCTCTCTCTTTAATTATTCCTGTCTATATTCTAAGCAAAGTAAAAAATATCCCCCCAAAAATATTCAGAGGCAATACTGTCATATACACAAAAGCCAAGAGATAGAAAAGGACAGGCCAACGTGGAAGACAGTTAGCAATAAGCATGGTTGGTGCATAAGATGTCAGATGGAAAGCAATGACATATGTGTGTATTATTGAAATGTCCGTGAGCGTTGCAATTCTGGAGTCATTCTTTCCTTTAATATTCAAATAAAATCATCAGATCTATATTTCATTTCCCTACTATACCACTTCATTGGGAATGTAAACACATGGTTGCTTCTAGTCCCCAACTGCAAACCATGACTGACACAGAATGTAGTACTTAGCCAACTTTTTAACACTTGAGGATGTCATGAGAAATTATGGTACTGAAAACTAAAACTTAAATACTCCTAAAATCTACTAGCTATAAACCATTCCACATCTTTACTAATCCTTTCCCTCCTTTGCCCTGACCCTCTTGCTGAGGTCTGCCCTTGCTCATACCAGAGTTCCTTCTACTGACTTATCTTTGCCTATTTCCTGGGCTCAGTCTCTGTCTCCAAAACCATCTAATAAAGATACTCATGTTTATAAAACTAGTATTTACTGAACACTTCCATATAACACCGTTCTTATCTATAATAAGTAATTTAATCATCCTAATATCCTTAAGCAATAATATTATATTCATATTTTACAGATGGGGAAGTTAAAGCACAAATAGATTAAGTAAATTACCCAAGGTTTAGAGAACTGGTACATGGTGCAGATTACAATTCAAATTCAAGAGTCTGATTCCAGAGATTTGAACTACTTTCTTATACTGCATATCCAAAGAACAATCTCTACACCCAAGGAACACTCGTTCATTTAATATATAAGACAGTTTAGTGCCCTGTGATGGTTAACTTAATGTGTCAACTTAGCCTAGCCTATAGTGCCCAGTTGTTGGTGAAACACCAGTCCAGATGTTTCTGTAAAGGTATTTTTTAGATATAGACTTTGAGTAAGAAAATCAGTAAATTGGTGAATGAATAAATAGTAAGTAAATAAATCAGTAAATAAGTAAATAAGTAAATCAGTAGGATTGGAGTGAGTAAATTATCAGATTAACCTCCATAATGTTGCTGGGCCTCATCTAAACAGCAAAGGCCTTAAGAGCAAGATTGAGATTCCTCTGAATAGAAGGAATTCTCCTCAAGACTACAACACAGACTGCACTGTGTACCTGAAATTCACTGGGAGAGTAGATCTTAAGCATTCTTACCACTGGGGTGGGGGTAGGGGGGCAGTTGATAACCACTGAGTTGAAAGATAATCCTTCATATATATATACATATATCAAACCATCACATTCTATACATTAAATATATACAATTTATTCATCAATTATACCTCACTAAACCTGGAAAAAATAAATAAAAATGCTAAAGATATGTAGCTAGAGAATTTTTAAAATAAATAAATAAAAGAATCCAACATAGCACACTGCCTGAGTTTCCAGCCTGCTACCCTATGGAACTCAGACTCAAGACTTGCAACATCAACTCTTACCTGAATTTCTAGCCTGCCAAACTACTCTACAAATTTCTTACTTGCCAGCACCTACAATCAAATGAGCCAATTCCTAGAAAGGTAGGAGCAGATAGCATTTAAGTAGACTTACAACTTCCAAGTGTCTAAAATCTTGTTTACATATGATGCCAATCCAAGAATAATTTTCATGTTTGATAATAATGAAAGGAACCCATCCCAGATAGAATAGACAAAAGAACAAAAGGTACTGGGGGGAATGAAACCCCATCCTTCCACACTCCTCCTGGGTGGAACTTGCCCCAAGCATAAGATGATCCATATTTCTGTGCAGAGAGAAAATCCTGGGCAACACTCTGATCCACAAATGAAGCCACTTCTACCACATCCAGAGGGGTTTCCCTAAGGCACTTCTAGCTCACATAGTACCCAATGTAAAAACGTGTTCCTTGCTTCTCTGTTTTGGACACAGCTATGATCTGAATGTCCCCCCCCTCACCCCCAGAATTCATATGCTGAAACCTGAACTCCAAAGATAATGGTATTAGTGGTGGGACCTTTGGCAGGTGATAGGTTAGGAGAGTGGCGCCCTCCTGAATGGGATTAGTGCACTTAGAAGATCCTACAGAGCTCCCCATCCCTTTCCCCATGTGAGGATACAATGAGACACCTGCAACCCAAAAGAGAGCTCTCACCAGACCATACTGGCACCCTGTTATAAGATTTTTAGCCTCCAGAACCATGAGAAATAAATTTGTTGTTTATCAACTACCCAGTCTGTGTTATTTTGTCATAGCACCCCAAAGACGGGCACCAAGATCTCCTTGTGCTTGGTGGCATTTACCATTTACCTGCACAATACTATTAGACACATCACTCAGCTTAACATCTGAGGCATGGGAATTAACATCTTCTGAGTAGAGTCCAGTAGCTTTCCTATAGAAGGAGTTATGGATGTGTCACTCACATATTTGGAAAAGCCTATGTCTCCACTCCTGGATTTTTTTAGCCCTTCACCTTTAAGCCTATGTCTCCACTCCTGGATTTTTTTAGCCCTTCACCTTTATCCAGTTCACTCTCCAATTCCTACTCTCAACCATCAAAGACAAAGACACATATTCCTCCCCACCCTCCTAATACAATCCTACTCACCCATTCAGCTCCATCTCACTGGCCTCTATGTTGTACCTCAAAGACCCAAACGAGCTCCTTTCTTCCTGAGATTTTTGCAGTCACTTGTTCCTTCCACTCAGAATGCCCTATTCTCCAATTGTTTCATGACCCCACTTCTTCCCCCTGTTAAAATTTCTGGCTAGGTGCCACCTTATCAAAAAGGCTCTCCCTATTCCTTATATCCCCTGCCCCCCCCCATTTCTTTATCTTGCCTTGTTTTGTTTATAGCACTATGACTAGGAAAAGCTAAAATCTAATCTGTGCATGTATATAAATGTATATGTATATGTATTTGTAAACATGTATGTTAATTGTCCATAAATGAAATGAAAGTTTCCCTAGACCACTACAATGAAAGTTTCTCTAGACCGGCAGCCCACTGTCTCTTTCTCTTACTCCTGTTTCCTCAAAATCTAGAAAAGTGGTTGGCATATGTAGGTTATTCAGTTAAATAAAGGAAAGAATAAATTTTTATATGATTCAAAGACAGGATTCAGCTTTTTTTTTTCCCCCTCCAAATAAGTGAACTCGTATTCCCATTATTTGCTACAAAATAACCCATCACTTATCTATTGGTTGTGTGGTGCTGACTTAATCATAAGCCAGGTTCCCACAATGAAGGTACTAGATTTTTAAAAAAGCAGATTGAAATTATCACTAGAAATACAAACAATATGAATAAAAAATTAAAATCTTGCACCTTAAGAGTTATATGGGCCTTTTGATACATGTATTTTTTTTAAAGCTCGCCATGTGATTCGGATGTGTTCTCTCACCTCCACCCCATATAAAGAACTATTGCTCTAGCTATTAAGCACATCATGTGGGCTCAGCACTGGAAGATAAAGAAATGGTGTAAGGCATAGACTTTGCCCTTGAATCACTTACTATCTCAGTGGGGAGAGAAACATGTACTGAAAACCATCAGAATATTAAGTACTAAATTTTCTGGGAAGTTATACACATGGAAGAACATTAAGATAAACGCTATAGGAGACAATCAGAAACAAAAAACAGCTTGGTCATATGTGAAGGACTCACTGTGACTATTAGATCTGATTTTTATAAAGGACAATAAATAAAATGGAATTTTCCCCTGTTCCTTTGGGAAGAAAGTTTAAGATAGCAATTTCCTCCACTTACCATCCAGTTTGTTTTCCAGTTTAGTATCTGCAAGTGAAATATGAACTCCCTTGATAGAACAAGCAAAACTTGAGTAAGGCTTCTAATTAGAGTAATTTACTTAAAATTAAATGGCTATGACACAACTGTCTGAAATGAAGCACATGGTGGATCTGTTACTCAATCCATCCCATGTGTGTACACATGTGTGTATAAAACATGCCTATGTATTTATCTTTTTAAAATATATTTATAATAATGCATCAGACTGCTCACTCCTTGGGCTAACCATGGAAATTCTGTCCCAAACAACAGTTCTGAATAGTCTAGTGGTTCTTTTCCAGATGCCATAGGTGATTCTATTTTTAAAATATGCAGCATTTCTGGCAGTAGAGACATCTGAAACATTTGGTACAATGTTGGTGGTGGCACAATACCACCACCCACCCACCCCCCACCCCCAGAAAATATATCAGATCCTTGAATTTGAATTTTTGTATTTGACTCATTGCCAGTTCAATGATTTTCTTCTTTCTTCTCTTCCTTGAAGAATATATATATTACCTGCTTTAAGCCCACCCTGGACCAAAGCAGGGACAAATATATATTAATTTCTAGTATCTCTTAAGCAGTTCTCAGCATGTGGGCTCCTGAACAGCAACAGCAGCATCACCTGAGAACCTGTTAAAATTGCAAGATCTCAAGCTCCACCTCAAAAATACTGAATTAGAGAAGCTGTGATGGGACAAGATCCTAGATTCACCTCATCCCACACATAAATCTAAATAACACCCACATCAGTGTAAATAACCTGGAAAACAATGCAAAGACTGGCAGAATATTCTCTCCACAGCTCAATGTTGAGAAGAGGCCATATCGAAGAGGGAAGGAATAGTGGAGATTGGGCTGGGAGCAGCCTGAGGGGCCTGTCCCCAGGAGGGGCGGATTCTGTGGGTACGTAGAGGGAAGAGAATCAAACCCCACACCAGGCACCCCAGGCACAAAGAACCATCGCTGAGAAGATGAATTCCCCATAACATGGTTTTCAAAATGAGAAGGGCTTAACTTCTCAAATTCTCACAATCAGTGTGGCTTAACACATGGAAATTTATAAATTGTCAAGCACAATTCTGGGACAGGCAGAGGGCAATAGGAAACTGAGTTCCCACCTTTAAAAAGACAGCATAACGAACAGCCTTGCTGAGACACACCATGGCACCAGTTTGAAAAACTCCTACGCTATACAAAAGGACATGTTTACTAACCCCAGAGAATATGCTGAAGGGGCAAGAATCTTTGAACAATTTCTCCAAGAACAAAAGAGCTGGCAAGTACCATTTCCCTCCAGCCTATATACACTGATAGCTATGAGAACCAGCTCAGTTGCAAACAATGGCTACAGGTCCCCTCCCACAGAAGACCTGATCATACTTTACAAACACTGGTACCTTGCCCCTATGTCCTTCTATAAACCTACCTCTCCAACCTGACTCAACAGGAATCCATCCAAAGTAGCACCACAAGCATGGAAGTATACAAGCAGCCCCAATATGGGTCAGCACCACTCCAAAGTGACTCCTGCCCCAGGGAGAGGGGAAGATAACCACGCAAACAAGTTCTACGTTGGCACCAGCAGTGGGCTGGGGACAGACATGTGATCTGACTGCAGGACGTGCTCACCAACAAAAGCTTCACAGAGGAAAACACAGAGAGAGTTCCCTGCAGTTCAGTGCAGCACAGCTTGGCAAATGACAGGTCTGACCCAACTCAAGCCCAAAGCAGCCTCAGACTGGCTCAGTAAAAGGACAGGGACCAAACCCTCCCTGTAACAGGCAAAAGAGTTATTGGTAGATGACTGGACTGAAGGCAAAGGTGGCTCAGCACAACAGTAGGGCACACAACACATATAGGAGAAACTCCTGAAGGGCCACGTTCTGGTGAACAGGGGGCATCGCACTGAAGGGCATTACAGACTCTTCTTTGTAAGGCCACTACCTTCAAGAACAGGAGACACAGCTGACTTTCCTAACACATAAAAACAGACACAGAGAGTAAGATAAAATGAGAAGACAGAGGAATAAGTCCTAAATGAAGAACAGAACAAAATCACAATAAGGGAACTAAACAAAATGGAATATGCCTGATAGAGAATTTGAAGTAATGGTAGTGATGATACTCATTGGACTCAAGAAAAGAGTCAAGGATCTCAATGAGACCCTCAACGAAGAGACAGAAAACATAAAAAAGAACCAATCAGTGATGAAGAACTCAATAACTAAAATTAAAAATACACTTGAGGGAATAAACAGTAGACTAGAAGAAGAAGAAAAACAAATGAGTGACCTGGAGGACAGAGTAATGGAAAGCAATCAAACTGAACAGGAGAGAGGAAAAAATATTAATACAAAATCAGAACAAACTCGGTGATACCATCAAGCATAACATTTTACTTTGTAGGGATCACAGGAGAAGAGGGGAGAAAAGGGCCAGAAAATTTATTTGAAGAAATAGTACCTGAAAACTTCCCATATCTGAGTAAGGAAAGAGAAACCCAGATCCCGGAGGCACAAAGAGTCCCCAACAAAATCAACCGAAGGAGGTTCACACCAATATACAGAGTAACTCAAAGGGCAAAAAATAGTGATAAAGAAAATTTTAAAAACAGCAAGAGAAGGGGCACCAGGGTGGCTCAGTCAGGGTCTGCTTTCAGCTCAGGTCATGGTCCCAGGGTCCTGGGATCAAGCCCCACATTGGGCTCCCTGTTCAGTGGGAATCTACTTCTCTCTCTCTGCCCCTCCCCCTGCTTGTCCTTCTGCTTTAATAAATAAAATCTTTAAAAAATAACAATAAAATAAAAAACATAAAAGCAGCAAGAGAAAAGAAAACAGTTACATATAAGGGAAACCCCTTAAAGATATCACCTGATTTTGCAGCAGAAACTTTACAGGCTAGAAGAGAGTGGAATGATATATTCGAAGTGCTGAAAGGAAAAAAACCTACAATCTACTCTATCTAGCAAGGCTATCGTTCAGAATAGAAGGAGAGATAAAGAGTTTCCCAGACAAACAGAAGTTAAAGAAATTCATCACCACTAAACTAGCCCTACAAGAAATGTCAAAGGGGACACTTTGAATGGAAGGGAAGGACGGTAAGCAGGAGTAAGAAAGTAGGAAGTATAAAGGCAGTAAAATTAAGTGTATCTATAAAAATCAGTCAAAAGATCCACAAAATAAAGTGATGTAAACTATGACACCATATATCTAAAAAAAAAAAAAAAAAGCCAAGGCTGAGGAGTAGGGAAGAGGAATAAAAATGCAGTGCTTTCAGAATGAGTTCAAACTTAATGGTAACCACGAATCAAAAACTAGTAATGGATATCCAAAAATTAAAGAAAAAGGAATTTAAGTAAATCACTAAATAAAGCCAGCAAACCATGAGAGAAGAGAGCAGGGGAAGAACGGAACAGAGAAGAACTACAAAGCAACCATATAACAAGTAACAAATAACTATATACCTATTAATAATTACATTGAATGTAGATGGACTAAACACCAATCAAAAGACAAACGGTGAAAGAATGGATAAAAAAGGAAGACCCATCAATATGCTGCCTACAAGACTCATTTCATACCTACAGACAGCTACATATTGAAAATGAAGGTATGAATGGATAAAGATGTAGTATATTTACACAGTAAAATATGACTCAATCATAAAGAAGAATGAAATCTTGTCATTTACAGCAACATGGATGGAACTAGGCAGTATTATGCTAAGCCAAATAAATCAAATAGAGAAAGACAAATACAATGATTTCACTCGTGTGGAATTTAAGAAACAAAGCAAATGAACACGGGGGAAAGCAACACACTTTTAACTATAGAGAACAAACTGATGGTTACTGAAGGGGAGGTGGGAGGGATGGGTAAGGAGAGCACTTGTTGTGATGAGTACCAGGTATTACACATAAGTGATGAATCACTAAGTTCTACACCTGAAACTAATATTTCACTGTCTGTTAACTAGATGGAATTTAAATAAACCCTGGGGGAAAAAAACAGAGTGATGGGTTGGAAAAGTATTTGTCATACAAATGGAAATTAAAAGAAAGCCAGAGTAGCAATACTTATATTGGACAAAACAGATTTTAGAAGAAGACTATAACAAGGGACAAAGAAGGGCACTATATGATCATAAAAGGAACAATCAATCCAACAAGAAGATATAATAATTGTTAATATTTATGCACCCAACTGGGGAGCACCCAAGTACATAAAGCAACTAATAACAAATATAAAGGAAATAATCAACAGTAATACAATAATAGCAGGGGAATTTAACACCCCACTTACATCAATGGATAGATCATCCAAACAGAAAATCAACAAGGAAACAACGACTTTGAATGACAAATTGGACCAAAAGATCTAACAGATATATTTAAAACATTCTATCCAAGACAGTAGAATACACATTCTTCTCAAGTGTGCATGAAACATTCTCCAGAATAGATCACCTGTTAGGACATAAAAAAAAGTTTTAACAAATTAAGAAAGACTAAAGTCATACTATGCATCTTTTCCAACAACACTGTGAAGCTAGAAATCAACCACAAGGAAAAATCTGGGAAGAGTACAAATACAGAGGTTAAATAACATGCTTCTCAACACTGAATGGGTTAATCAAGAAATCAAAAAAGAAACTAAAAAGTGCATGGGGACAAATGAAACTAAAACAACAGTCCAAAATTCTTGTGATGCAGCAAAAGCTATTCTAAGAGGAAAGTTTATAGCAATACAGGCCTACCTCGGGAAGCAAGAAAAATCTCAAATAAACAAACTACCCTTAACACCCACCGGAGCTAGAAAAAGAAACCAAACCAAACAAAGAAAAACAAATCCAGTTAAAGGAGGGAGATAATAAAGATAGAGCAGAGATAAAATAAAAATTAAGAAAATGACAGATCGATTAAACCAGGAGCTGGTTCTTTAAAAGATCAACAAAACATAAATCTTTAGGCAGATTCATAAAAAAAAAAAAAAGAGGGAAGGCTCAAAGAAAATCAGAAATGAAAAAGGAGAAGTAACAACCAACACTAGATATATAAAAAAGAATTATATGAGAATATTGTGAAAAATTATATTTCGGTACATTAGACAACATAGAAGAAATGGGTAAATTTCTAGAAACATATAACCTCCCAAAACTGAATGAGAATGAAATAGAAAATGTGAACTGACCAATTACCAACAAGAAACTGAATCAGTAATCAAAAACTCCCAACAAACAAAAGTCCAGAGTCAGATGGCTTCACAGGTGAATTCTACCAAACACAAAAAAGACTTAATATCTATTCTCCTTAAACTATTCCAAAAAAATAAAAGAGGAAGAAGTGCTTCCAAATTTATTCTACAAGGCCAGCATTACTCTGATACCAAAACCAGGTAAAGACAAAAAAAAAAAAGAGAGAGAGAGAAAGAGACAGAGAGAGAACTATAGGCTAATATTTCCAATGAGCATAGATGCAAAAATCCTCAACAAAATATTAGCAAACCAAATCCAACAATACATTAAAAAAAATCATTCACCATGATCAAGTGGGATTTATTCCTGGGATACAAAGATAGTTCAATATTTGCAAACCAATCAATGTGATACATCACATCAATGAGAGACATGATAAAAAATCATATGATCATTTCAATGGATGCAGAAAGAGTGACAAAGTACAAAATACATTCATGATAAAAAAAAAAAAAAACCTCAACAAAGTAGATTTGGAGGAAACATACTGTGATGTAATAAAGTCCACATATGAAAAACCCACAGCTGACCTCATAGTCAATGGTGAAAACTGAGAGCTTTTCCCCTAAGATTAGGAATAAGACAAGGATGTCCACTATCACCACTTTTATTCAACACAGTACTCCAAGGCCTAGCCACAGCAATCACACAAGGAAAAAAAAAATTTTAAAAATCTAAATGGATATGAAGAAGTAAAATTCACAATTTTCAGATGACATGATACTTATGTATAAAAACCTAAAAACTCCACCACAACACTACTAGAATTGGTAAATTAATTAAGTATGGTCACAGGATAAAAAATCAATATACAGAAAATCTGTTGCATTCTATACACTAATAATGAAGTAGCAGAAAGTGAAGAAAACAATCTAACTTACAATTGTACCAAAAATAATACCTTTGAATAAACTTAACTATGGAGGTGAGAGGCCTTACTTTGAGAACTACGGAACACTGATGGAAGAAATTAAACATAAACAAATATAAGTTTGTTTGAAACTGAAGTTTCATGCTCATGGGTAGGAAGAACAAATATTGTTAAAATATCTATATGCCCAAAGTAATCTACAGATTTAATTCAATCTCTATCAAAATGCCTATAGCATTTTTCACAGAACTAAAACAATCCTACAGTTTGTATGGAACCACATAAAAGACCCTGTATAGACAAAACAATCCTGAAAAAGAAAACAAAACTGGAGGTATCACAATTTCAGATTTTAAGATATACTACAAAGCTGTACTAATAAAAAAAAAAAATAGCATGGAACTGGCACAAATATAGACACATAGATTGAACAGAATAGAGAATTCATAAATAAACCCACAATATGGTCAATTAATCTATGACAAAGGAGGCAAGAATATGCAATGGAAAAAAAATCTCTTCAATGAATGGTTCTGGGAAAACTAGACAGCTACATGCAAAAGAATGAAACTGAACCACTTTCTTACACCATACACAAAAATAAACTCAAAATGGATTAAGATCCAAAATGTGAAACCTAAAACCATAAAAAATCCCAGAAGAGAGCACAAGCAGTAATTTTTCTGACATCAGCTGTAGCAACATTTTTCTAGATATATCTCCTAAGGCAAAAGAAACAAAAGCAAAAATAAACTATTAGGACTACATCAAAATAAAAAGCTTCTGCACAGCAAAGGAACCAACCAACAAAACTAAACAACAACCTATGGAATGGGAGAAGATATTTGCAAATGACACATCTAGTAAAGTGTTAGTATCCAAAATATATAAAGAACTTATAAACTCAACATCAAAACCCCAAATAATCCAATTTTAAAAATGGGGATAAGAAATGAACAGACATTTCTCCAAAGGAGACAACGAGATGGCCAACAGACACAAGAAAAGATGCTCAACATCACTCATCATCAGGGAAATGCAAATTAAAACCACAATGAGATATCACCTCACATCTGTCAGAAGAGCTAAAATCAAAAACTCGAGAAACAACAAGCGTTGGCAAGGATGTGGGGAAAAAGGAACCCTCATACACCGCTGGTGAGAATGGAATCTAGCGAAGCCACTGTGGAAAACAATGTGGAGGTTCTGCAAAAAATTAAAAATGGAATTGCCATATGATCCAGTAATTCAACTACTGGGTATTAACCCAAATAATATGAAAACACTAATTCAAAATGATATACACACGCCTATGTTTATTGCAGCATTATTTATAATGGCCAAATGATAGATGCAACCCAGTGTCCACTGAGAGATGAATGGATAAAGAGGTATATATACACAATGGGATATTACTCAGCCATTAAAAAATAATGAAATCTTGCCTTTTGCAGCAACATGGGTGGATCTAGAGAGTATGATGTTAAGTTAAATAAGTCAGTGAGAGAAAGACAATTATATGATTTCACTCACATGTGAAATTTAACAACAAAACAGAGGATCATAGGGGAAGGGAGGGAAAAATAAAATAAGATAAAATCAGAGGAGACAAACCAGAAAAGACTCTTAACTATAGGAAACAAACCGAGGGTTGCTAGAGGGGGAATGGGGGGATGGGGTAACTGGATGATGGACATTAAGGAGGGGACATGATGTAATGAGCACTGGGTGTTATATAAGACTGATGAATAACTGAACTCTACCTCTGAAACTAATAATACACTATATATTAATTGAATTTAAATAAATTTTTTTAAAAATTTAAAATAAATAAAACACCACCCATTTTTTAAGTTAAGAAGTATGCAATAGTAGGGAAACATACTATATCAGAGAAGTAAAAGCTTCATATTAAAAAAAAAAAAAAGAAAACAACTCTTAACTATAGAGAACAAACTGGTGTTTACCAGAGGGAAGGTGGGTGGGGTGATGGATGAAAGAGGTGAAGGGGATTAAGATGAGCTCTGAGTAATGTACAGAATTATTAAATCACTATATTATATACATTAAACTAATATAACACTGCATGTTAATCATACTGGAACTAAAATTTAAAGAAAGAAATACTGAATTAGAAACTCTGGGGACAGGGAATCTGTATTTTAATGAAATTTCCATTGATTCTGATATGTGCTATAATGTAAGAACCACTGTCTTAATAGATGATAAACTTACCAGCTCTGTTACAATCATGAGGGATGCCCTGAAAATGAGAGTGGGTAGGGCTCAAAGTGTGGACTGTCCTTAGATTAGAAGATTTGATCATCTTAGCACTTAGAAAAATTTTATCATGTGACTTCCAATGGTTCTACTGTAAACAACTCCCTAGATATCCATCAAGCTATTTTAAAATGTCAGCTTATAACTGAAGCCATTGGTGTGAATTGGGTTTATTTTCATTGAGAACACCTTAGACAACACTTCTGGAACTACAGCAAGGCACCTGAACTTTCTATGGTTAATAGATAGAAAACCTTACAATCTGTATCAGCAGTTTTCAACCTTATGACCTAACACCCCTTTTACTATCCTGAGATGAAATTCAAAGACAACATACCCTTCCTGTGCACAATTTTAAAATAATAAAACATCAGTAATCTAAAAGAGAAATAAAAATGAATTTATAATAACATGTATTTTAATAAGTGAATTCTTGGGCATGCCTACTGAAGAACACATAAAATAGTCAAATGGTTACCCCATGAATGAAACCCCTACAAATACAAATCTACATGAGGGTATTGTATTGGTAATTCAGTTACTATAAGCTGCAATGTTGTCAATGATAGGATTTTCCAAAATAGTGAACCAACACTTGGTAAAATTCTAAACAAAAGTATATAACTATCTCTCGATTTACATAGTGCTTGCATTCCTGCAAAATTCAGTGTACAGTAAAATGGTACAAATATAAACTTTCATTCTTGTAGTTTGCTTCTAGACTCAAATAATTATGAAAATATTTTTCACCTACCTGAATATTTGGTGGGTCATTCAAAAATCATATGAGACATGGGATCATTCATTATGCAGGAGTATACCATATATTACAGGATATCCAACATACCTAGTTCATGTTCACTAAATGTCAGTGATTCCCCCTAAGCATTATAACCAAAAGTGTTCCCCATAAATTTCCAAAACACCCCTTAGGAGGTAGTAATACATCCACTGATTTAAACAAAAATCTGTCTGAATTTATCACTTACTCAACAAATTGCACAGTTAATATGTTTCCAGCATGGTGCTAGCCAAGTGATAGGAACACAGATCTTACATTCTTTAGGGGACATGGAGCATATACAATCATAAAGAGGCAACAAGCAAGGACGCAAGTGATGCGGTACATAAAAAAGGTATTATAAGCCACAGAAGCTCATAGAATGAGCACACCACTACTGTAATTATCAATTAAGATATCATGAAAGACACTTTAAACCCTGAAAAAATGGACAGAATATAAACAGAGACAGTGAAAGGTATTCTAGAAAGAGGTCATGGTTTGAGAAAAAATATTTCATGCATGTGTGACAAGATTCAGTAAGAATCTCAGACTTCTCAGGCAGGACACTGTTGTTTCTGATTTCCTGTTGAAGGTCCTTGAAAGTCCTACAGCATTCTCTTTTCTTGTTACTCTTGACAGAAACATGATATACCTACTTATCGTTCAGACTCCAGTGATATACACTTCTCTGGTTCTGCTTATCCCCCTTCCATGTTTCTCTACTCAAATAAGACTTTACAGAACAATCATACATTTTCAGGTACCTTCAAATACCCTAAGCATGCAGACCTTGCATCCTACAGGTCACCTGACCTCTATAGGAAGGAGAGATCTAGGACATTTTTTCACATTTTCCTTATCACTCCTGTTCATTGAAATCTTACACATTCCCTATGCTACCTGTTCCTTTATGCATCCTATGTCTCTCTAATGGTAGGTAACTCTCCTTTCTCTGAGCCTGTAGAGCCCCGTGCTTGCTCTTCACATTCTGTATAGTACACTGAGTTATCTGTGGAATGGCTTAACCTCTCAATTTCACAGGCTATAGGAAGAACACCAGAAGAATAGAGCCCTTATATAATCATCTCTCTCTGGGTTGACACATTTGTACTCTCACCTATGCGAGTTCCAAAAAATAATGCCAGGGCCTCTATCTTAGACCATAACAAACTAGCATGATAGGATCTGCTTATCACAGGAAGTCAGGTGAACTTTATGTAACCCAGTAAGAGAAGGAGACAAGAGAGTTCCTGAGCCCAGAGGAATTATAGTAAGTGGGGTTGGTAGCACCAGTTCAAGAACCAAAACTCTTGTCAACTCTACTCAGGACTGAAACTAACCTATCCCTTAGGAAAATGTTTAGATATATTGTCCACTTTCCCTGCCACTGTCCAGTGTTAAGGCAACTCTTCATTTTTTAAAGAATGGAGAACTGGGTGTTACATGCAAATAATGAATCATGGAACACTACCTCAAAAACTTATGATGTACTGTACGGTGACTAACATAACACGATAAAAAAGAAAGAAAGAATGGGGGAGCCAAAGAAAGAAGTGATAGAAGTAGGGATTTCAGGACTGATCTGAACAAACATATCTAATAGAGCCACTCGGCTATCAGTTCATTTAGGAAAATGTCACCTAACTCTGGTCCATTCTATGAAAGAAGAATGTACTTCTGGGGCGGGATGGCCAAAAATAGGCAGTGAGCTAAACTCAGAAGCCAATGTTGTAAATCTTTTTCTTTTTTTTTTTATTTTATTTTTTCAGTGTTCCAAGATTCATTGTTCATGCACCACATCCAGCACTCCATGCAATATGAATTTTTAGGATGCCCTCAAACACATTTCTTAAGGATCATATAGGTGCTAATATTAGTGAATTGATCAGCCTTCTCCAGCTAAAAGTTCTTCTTCCTATATCAAACTGACCATGTTTTAAGATGTCAAGATCCATTGGGTTGTCCTAATCATCTTTCTGAATCTCGGTATCTGAAATCCCATGTCTCCTAGATAATTATTATTAACATTCTTATGCTACTTCTATGTATTACTATTGTATACATAGATTTTTGAGTACCTACGCATATACACTTTAAAAATAAGAGTCATTCTTTAAACACTGTAAAACTGACTTTCTCAATATAACATACGGTGGGCATGTTTCCATGTAGTTATATAAATAATTACCTTATTTTTGGACAGTTTTACAGAATTTCATTGTATGGATATAACACAATTTATTTAACCAATTTATTAAACCCAATGGATCGATGTTTAGGTGATTTTTTCACTTTTAGTATAAATATTGCTATGAATGAAAAATTTTTTCATAAAAGTCTCTGCACACTTGTGCAGTTATTTCTTTAGGATCCATTTCTAGAAACAGAATTGATGGTGAAAAGTTATGCACATTTTAAACATTATTACACATTGCCAAATTGCCCTCCAAAAATTGTATGATTTATATTTTCACAAGAGAAGTCAAGATGCTTATTTGTTTATAACCTTACCTATAGTGGATATTATCAAGCCTTTAAATCTTTACTAATACAGTAAGTGAAGAGCTGTATCTCATTGTTATTTTAAATTGCATCTTTGATTATAGAGCTTTTTCTTTCATTTGTTGATTGGCTTTTGGTATTTTGATAAATTACATATATTTTTCCCATTTTCTCTCAGCTTGTTCATCTTTTTTCTATTGCTATGTAAAAATTCTTTATACATTCAAAATGTTATCTTGTCACATTCCATATTAACTATAGGTATATTGTTCACATTTGTGCCTTTCATGTAGTAGCTACACAATAAATTTTGTTAACTGAAATAATGCATGAATGTCATTATTTGTCATACGGAAATTCTAGACTCTATGAAGTCAAATTTGTGTTCTTTTCCTTTGTAGTTTTGGCCATGCTGCCAATCCTTCCACTAAAAGATTAGAAGAAAATTTTCTTCTAATAATACAAGAGATTTTTCTAAAAGCCATTTTTATCTTTAATCCAGCTGGGCTTTCTTAAATTTATTGTTAATTCAAGGCAATTGTTCCAAGATCATTGACTAAATAATCAAGATTTTCTCACTGATTAAAAATGCTGATTCCTTAATATATAAAACACTGACATAAACTAGACTCTGCTTATGAATTTTCTGTTTCATTTATCTACCTATTCTTTTGCCATACATTAATCCTATTACATGTACATCATGGCATACTTTGATATCTACTAGAGAATATCCTCCCAGTTTTTCCACCCAAATTTCCTGGCCATAATTAGTCATTTTTTTTCTTCCAGATGAAAGCAAGAATCAATTTGTCAATATTTTTAAGCTTCCAACTTGTTTTAAAACAGCATTAAATTTATAGACTATTTTGGTCAGAACTGACATCTTTATGGTGGTCTTCTGCTGTAGAGAATACATAAAAAATCAACTCCAGCATTATTCTGCATGACTCTGAATGTATTCTTCATTTAAGCTAATTACAATAAAATCTAATTATTGCCATTAAATTATTATACCCATTTGACACCAAAGATTTAACATTAATTATAAAACAAATTAATTCTGCATTGACATTTGTTTCATGTTACTGGATGACAGCTTTGTTAAAATATGACATCTGGCTGAAAATAGGTCTTCTATTAACTAAGATATTTGTTACCCCCATAATGGATAGAATTCTTCCCCACCAGAATGAGGTTATGATGGGATCTACACTTTCAGACACAGAATATCATTATAAGGGATGATAGGTAAGATTATAGAGTTCTTGCAGATTTAAAGGAGGGAAAAATTAGAGTAAGATCTGATTAGCTTATTCAGTTTTTCTAGAAAAATGAGGTGTATGGTAAATTTTGCCAATAGCTAAGGAAAAAAAAAAAACATTGGGGTTTTTGGCAGTTCTCTAAGGTTCAAAGTTAGACACACCTTGCAGTACTTTTATTGCTCCCCTGAAAAACAGGCACCCGGATATTGAGCAAAATGGGAGAAAGTCTCTAAAATATAGATAGAAAGCAGATGATATCTACTCTAGAAAAACCTATCATATAAAAAAATCTGTCCTCCATTTAGTTAAAAATCCTACTGGAGAGACAAATCTTGGGCACTAGAGTTGAGAGGCTTATGACATTTTTCATCTTAAGATTTTCCTGAAGTATCCAGTAATCTCCCTATTACCTAGCTCTTATCTGTAAAATATAAGGGAAAGTACATGACCAAGTGACAAGTTTTATGGCACAGCTTTCAAGCTCTACACAGCTCTCAGAAGGGAAAAGTAGGGACACAGATATGCAAATATCTAGTGGCAGAAATAAACAAGACAAGTATGGGAGCAGTGGCTTCCGGTTGGGGTAAGGGATGATACAGATATAGGGTGATCTCAAATCATAGATGGGCTTGAATCACGGTTAAAAAAAAAAAAAAAATGAAGAAATAGTCTCTCAAGCAAAGAAGTGACAGTACTCCATAGAGAGCTCCCTGACATGAGAGAAGCAAATGGAATTAAAATATAAATTTTAAGAAACACTACAAAATGTAAATTCATTTCATTCAATCATTCATTCTTTTATTCAAGAAATATTTATCGCAGGAGAATTCATTTAGCAGTAGTCAATCTCTGCACAGAACATTCATGGAGTAGGGGGAGAATCAGGGTAGTAGGCAAACATAAACATAGTATTACGTTAAGTGCTATGAAGAAAAAGCAGGAAAAAGAGAATGGTAAGAAGGTGCTATTTTAGGCAAGGTGGTCATGGATGGCCTCTCAGATAAGATGGCATTTGAACAAATTTAAAGAAATGAGTAAATGAGCCACATGAATATCTAGAGGAAAGCATTCCAAGTAAAGGGAATAGTAAAAGCAAAGCCCCTAAGATCGGAGCATGCACAGCATCGGGTGTGGCTACCTGCAGTACGACGTGAATAGAACAGTAAGACATAAGCCTGGGGAAGGTAAGTGCTATGAGCCAGAGTATACAAGTCTGTGTAAGTCTTGGTAAGGGTTTGAATTTGTTCTTAACACGATGGGAATACCCCAGAGGCTTCTGAGCAAGAGAATGATATGATCTGAATATGTTTCCTAAAACACGACTCTGGTTGTTGTGTGGAGAAAGAGAAAGAGGGAAGCAAGAGCAGAAGAAGAGAGGCCGGCTAGAAGTCCAGGCAAGGGCGGACTCACTTCACTTGACTCTAAGTGAAGCTTAGAGTAATTAGTAGCAGCGGAAGTGAAAAGCCGTAGGATTTGCCTCTTTGCTGCTAGAGAGGATGTTTACAAGACTCGGCCTGAGAATCTGGGTAAATGGCAAAATCTTTCATGTTATCCCCTCTCTACGGCTCTTCAAGTCCTCTAATCTGACCCCATCTCTCACTCATTCTCAGCTTCCTTTCATCAGGCCCTCTGGAACTCATGGTCCATCATCAACAAAACCCCTGATATCCTCAATCCTTTCAGTAACTGTTCCCTATGTCTTGTTTTTTGTTTGTTTTTGTTTTTAAACCACTTTGTTGAGGGAGGACTGAGATGCAAAAGGCTGTAGGTATTTAATGCTTACAGTGTCATGAGTTTGCCTGTGTACCTAAGTAATGGTTAACGGTTTCACAGGTACACATGTATCTTCAAACGCTATGTCTTCTTGCTCTATCTTGCCCCAGAAAGGCACGTTATTCCCCGACAGTCCACTTACATGATGGCTATTTACTTTCCCATACCCTTCACAAATCTGGACCTGGAAGTAATAGATATCCTTTCGGCTCCTCATTGCCACTTCTCACTAATTCAAAAAATGAGAAATTCAGCAACTGTGTCACAAGAGGACCAGTGAAAACCTACTTCTTCTTGTAAAATTCTTGTTGAGGATAGGTATCATCTTAACATCAAGGATGATAAGTTTGAAATTGATTCAAAGATCTTAGGAACACAACACCTGGCTTGAGTTTCCACTTCTTGTGAATAATAATTCACACACCAGCACAGCTCTCAGAGTATGTACTGCCTCCCTGAAACACAGGGATATATACTCCAAAGCCCAGTTATTCACCCATGGGGAATGGCTGCCAGGGTGAGATGCAGATGGTGAGATCCTAATCATGAGATTTTTCTCAGTAGAATTTCCTGGCTGTGGCAGATCAGTTCTGCATATGTATGTAAGTATGGGCTTTTGTGTGTATCTATACATAAGCAAGGGGTATTTCTCCAAGGAAATAAATCCCATGGGACCTTTTCCCTGTGCAACACTTCACAGCCAAGGAAACTCTACACTGGGGAAGCAAGGATGTAGAAGACTCCCCTGACACACGGCTGGCCCTCCAGAGAGCTCTGGGGCATACATAAGGCCTGGTCCTGTCAGTCATGGGCAGGGTATAAGTTGAGGCTTCCTGCCGTTTTCTCAGCTCCCTGATGCTTGAATATCTCCTATGACTGATAATACACTTCATGTGGTTGATTAAAGGACGGTCCATCCCTCCGAAGTGTTCTGACAGTAACCCTGAAATGGCCTTGTCATAGCATTCGATTTGTGCTGTTTATGTGACTGTCTCACTAAACCATGAGTTCTTTGAGGACATCTGTGTGCCAAGCACCAGGGCCTCTCTCAGAGGTGGTATTGGTGCATCAAAATGAGGCACAATTAGTAGTGTGAAAATGCTTAGTAGAAGGTACACTGCTGACAGGATGCATGTTCCCAGTCATTCCAACTTCAGCTTCCTACCCCTGAGGAACTGTCCTTTCTGGGGAGTTTCCATGAAGTTTTCTTACTTTTTTCCTTTAGAAAAGATTATCATTCCCTTTCCTCTCAGACTTATGCCACACTTAATAGTAAATCAATGGAAAAATTCACTATGATATGTGATTAACTAAAAAAAAAATGTTTTTTGCCCTTCTGTATCAGTTAGGGTTCTGAAGTCTGAAATCTCTAAGACAGACTGGAAGGGTAGAATTCAGACAGGATTTCTATGTGAAAGTCTTTTTTCCTTTTTTTTTTTTTTAAGCTTTTATTTCAATCCCAGTTAGCTAAGACACAGTGTAATGCTAGTTTCAGGTGTACAATTTAATCTTGAAGCAGAATTTCTTCTTCAGGAAATTTCAGTTTTTGCCTTTAAAGCATTCAACTAACTGAATAAAGCCCACCTACATTTTTGAGGGCAATCTCCTTTACTAAAATCAACAGACTCTAGATGTTAGTCACATCTGCAAAATACTTTTAGAGTAATATCTAAATGAATATGACACCAAACAGCTGGGCACCACAGCCTATCTGAGTTGACAAATAAATTTAACCCTCAAAAACTTCATTCTGGGAATGGCTCAGAGGTTTTACTCTCACTGTACTCAAACAAAAAAACTAGACAAAATGTATGAAATATTTGGTTTCAGATTTTAGGTCAGAGAAGAAATTGGCAAGCTGATTCTTAAATTTACATGAAAACACAGAGGACCTAGACTAGCCAAAATAACTTTTAAGAAGAACAAAGCTGGAAGACTGACACTATCTTTCATCAAGACTCATCATAAAGTTACAAAAATCAAGAAAGTGTGATAGTGACATAAGGATCTTCAGACTACCATAAAGAGTCCAGGCATATATTCACACATATACACTCAATTAGTTTTTTGCCAAAGGCATCAAGGTAATACAATCTGAAAGGAGAATCTTTTCAATCCTGCTGGAAAAGCTGCATATTCATTTGGAACAAATATGAACCCTGACTCTTGCTTCAGTGCATACACAATAAAGTTGAAATGGATCACAAACCTAAATATAAAGACTAGTACTTTAACTGAATAGAAGAAGAAATATTCAAAATGTTGGGGCAGGCAATGATTCCTTAGATGCAGGGAGACTACTCTGTATGACACTACAATGGTGGATACATGTCATAATATATTTGTCCAAACCCAAAGAATGTACAACACCATGAGTAAACTATGGACTTTGTAAGATTATGATGTGTCCATGTAGGTTCATCAAGTGTTACAAGTGTACCACTCTGGTGGGGGATATTAATAATGGGGGAGCCTATAAATGTATGGGGGCATGGGTTATATAGGAACTCTCTGTACCTGACTTTTAATTTTGCTGTGAACTTAAAATTGCTCTAAAAAATAAAATCTATTAAAAAAAAAAAAAGCTTCCCTACATAGCATGCCAAAGTTCATAAAAGAAAAAAATGATAAATTGGTTTCATCAACTGTATAATATTTGTTCTTTGAAAGACACCGTCAAAAAAAATGTAAAATCATTGTCATAAATGATATCTAGAATACAGTTTTAAGGACTCTACAATTTAGGAAGAAGACAAACAACCCAAAGTTTAAAAATGGATAAGCAGTGGAAGAGACATTTAATAAAACAAGATCCCTAAACAGTGAATAATCACATGAAAAGACATTTGACATAACTAGTAAGAAAAATACAAATTAAAATCATAATTAGATACCACCACACACTCATTAGAATGGTAAAAATTAAAAGGTTAACAACACAAGTGTTAGGATATGGAGCAACTAAAACTCTAATGCATTGCTGCTGGGAATTTAAATACTAAAATCATCTTGGAAAATAGTTTGGCAGTTTCTTAAAAATTGAAATAAACATCTACTCTGTGATCCAGCAATTTCACTCTAAGTATTTACTCAAGATAAACGAAAACATGTCCACATAAAGAACTGTACAAGAGAGGCAGGTGGGTGGCTCATCCAACTCCTGATTTTGGCTCAGGTCATGATCTCAGGATCATAAGATCAAGCCCTGTGTTGGGCTTCACGCTGGGCGTAGAGCCTGCTTAAATTCTCTCCCTCTCCCTCTACCCCTCACTCTTTCTCACTCTCTCTTAAAAAAAAAAAAAGAAAAGAAAAGAATTGTATAAGAATATTCTTAGTAACTTATAATAGTCAAAAATTGGAAATAATCCAAACGCCCATCAACAAGAGAATGGGTGAACTATGGCATATTTATGGCATGCACTACTTCTCAGTAATTAAATGAAAAAATCCACTGTCATCTGCAGCAACATGGATGAGTCTCACAGATGCTATAATAACCAAAAGAACTGGACTCAAATAAAAAATATTTAATTATTTCCTTTACATGAAGATTAAGAGAGAATGACCTACTCTATGGTGACAGATACAAGAACAGTTTCCGACCCTTTGGGTGGGAAAGAATTGTTTAGAAGGAGGCATGAGGAAACTTTCTGAGATGAAGGTAACATCCTAACTAATGTGTGTTACAGGCATGTATACGTTCATCAGAACTCAACAAACTGCACCATTAAAATTGGTATATTTTATTGCACATAAATCATTCCAAAAAAGACAAATGTGCTCCTTTATACCAACAATAACTAAAACATGTAATTTTTACACATTTGTGAACACATCTGAATTCTTTATTCTATTCTATAAACCTATGTCTATCCATTTGCCATTTATAATTTCTTAATTGTGTAATTTATAACAAAAAAGTGTAAGATTTAATTTATAAAATAACCTACAAATAATATCAAAAAGTATTTTATAGGACTTGACGAGCTAATATTAAAATCTATACTAAAGAACAAAGGCCAAAAATTGTCATGACAATTATAAATAAAAAGAGCAAATAGGAAAATATGTTCTGACAGATGTGTGAATACTGACTCTAAAGCTACATCAAATAAGACAATGTGACAGTGGCATAGAAATAAGCAAACAAACCTAAGAAAAATATAAGGAACTCAGAAATAAACTCATAAGTATATGGGAATATATATAGGATAGATGTAGCATTAAAATCTACAGATAGATGCCAATAAATTGTGTTAGAAACACTCTTTACATAATTAAACAAAATTAGAGCCCCATTTGACTATATATATTATATCTAGTGAGGCTCCAATTTCTACTATCATAGATAGACAGACAGACAAACCAAAGATAACACCAGAACTTTAGAACTTTTAGATGAAAAAATTGATCGATACCTTTATGGTCTTGATATAGGAAATAATTTAAGAATGCACATGCACATACACAAACAGTGAAGGATAAGAATAATACACCTGATTATGTCATGTATTTTTTACTGCTTAACAAACTATCCCCAAAACTTAATAGTTTATTACACTCACAGACCCATAATTTATATAGGCTTGGGGGGGATGTCTTTCTTCTTCTCTACATCTGGTGTCCCATGACCAAAAGTAAAGGACCCACTTTTGATTTGTGTGTGTATGATGAGAACACAATTAACCCTCTTAGCAAATTTCAAGTTTATAATCCACTATTATTACTTATAGTCACCATGCTGTACATTAGATCTGTAGAATTTATTCACTCTGCAAAACTAAAATTCTGTACCCTTTTGATCAATATTTACCCTTTTCCCTAGCTGCCTGTTCATGGAAGCCACTGTTCTACTCTCTGGTTTTATGAGTTTGACTTTATTTATTTTTATTTTATTTTGTGGGGGGAAGAGAGAGAGAACAGGAGTGGGGTGGGGAAGGGCAGAGGAAGAGGGAGAGAGAGAATCTTCAGCAGTCTCCACACCCAGTGCAGAGCCCAACCCAGGGCTCGATCTCATGACCCTGAGATCATGACCTGAGCCAAAATCAAAAGTCAGACACTTAACTGACTGAGGCACCCAGGCACACCGAGTCTGACTTCTTTAGATTCCACAAATAAGTGAGATCATGCAGTATTTGTCTTTCTGTGTCTGGCTTATTTCATTTAACATAATGTCTTCTAGGTCCACCCATGTTGTCACGAATGGCAGGATTTCCTTCCATAAGACTAAATAATATTCCACTTTGTATGTATGCATGTGTATGAACATATATTTTCCATCATGTGTGTATATTACATATATATCACATACATCATATTTTCTTTATCCAGTCATCCACTGATGGCCACTTAAGGTTTTTCGCATAACTTGACCATTGTGAATAATGCTATAATGAACATGGGAATGCAGACATCTCTGACAGTGATAGATAAGTTAATCAGTTTGATTGTGGTAATCACTTCACAATGTATACGTACTTCAAACACCACACTGTACACCTTAAATATACACAATTTTTACTGTCAATTATGTTTCAATAAAGCTGCAGGAAATGTAAAGGACCCACTTTCAAGATGGGTTACTCACATGGCTGGCAAGTTGGTATTAGTTGTCAACTGGGAGGTCAATCAGGGCTGGGGGCCAGGGGTCTTGGTTCTTCACCTTGTGAGTCTCTCTAAAGCCTGCTTGTACTTCTTTACAATACAATGGCTGGATTCCAAGAGAAAGCATCCCAAGATAACCTGGCAGAAATGAATGACATTTTTTGAGACTTGGCTTTTGAAGTCATATAACATCACTTCTGCCAAATCTCATGTCAAGGCAGTCATAAAGTCCCTCCCAATTTTAAGTGCAAGTGACATTGATTCCATCCCTCAATTGAGGGAGTAACAAAGTTCTAGAAGAGCATGTTAGACAAGACATACGTTGTGGCTGTTTCTTTGGAAAATACGAGTGCTGAGTCACTATACTCTATGCCTGAAACTAATATTACAGTATGTGAACTGGAATTTAAATAAAAACTTAAAAAAATTAAATAAAAACCACAGATTTTTTTTAAGAAGCTACAGATTAAAGATTTCAACACATGACACTGTAAAGTATATATCTACAACATATAAAGAGCCCATGTAAATATTAAAATTCAAAGCAATACAGTAAAAAAATACAAATAGAATTCCTTCAGAACGGGAAACCCAAATATCAATAAAAATCTGTTCAACCTTAGTAATAGAAATGTGGGAAATATAAAAATAAGAAATCATTTCAAAGACATCAGATTGGCAAAACTTCTAAAATGAGTCAATGTTGGCAATGAAATGAAGCAATTAGAACTCTCATTACTATTCGTCAGAATTTCAGTGACTATCTACTTTGAGTGCTAGACAGTATCTGGTAAAACTGATGATATACAAGACCTATGATGCAATTTCATTTCTAAGTTTATCTACTAGAGAAATACTTATATTCACTAGGAGACAAGTTTACAGAAGAATGTTTATTGTAATATTGCTTGTAGAGTGGTAAAAAGTTAAAAATAATGCAAATGTGCATTAGTAAGACAATGACTATATACACTATGGTGTATTTATATAATGGAGTAATACAACAGTCTAAGTACATGAACAAACTCCACAAAATATCAAAGTACATGTAAGAACATAGTAAGGAACAAAAAAGCAAGTTGCAGGCTGGCACATCAATATTATGTCATTTGTATAAAGTTTTATAATAAAAAACAATCCTACATATTTTTATGGACATATACTTACATTGAAAATTCTGAAACCATGTATGGTCATATTAAACACAAAATTCAATAGTAATTACTATAGGAAAAGTAGGAAAAGAAAATGCAGAATGGGATTTGTTTATGGTACCCAATAGCCTTCAACTTCATGGAAAATGTTTTATTTGAAATCAGAGGCAAAGATGGCAATTTTTAATATTGGCCAATGTGAGTTTATTATACTCAAATATATAGTTTTGCATGTTTAAAATGTACCTTAATGAAGTCCTGTGTTTATACAACAGAGGTAGATAGAATGAACCTTATAGCTAATGTAACTTAACAATCCTTTTCAACGGTGGGCCAAAATTCATTTTGCAGTTGTAGAAATTGCATCCAGAAAGAAAACTAGACTTCATTAATGGGTTAAGCAATCTACACATTCAATACAATCCCTATCAAACACCACCAGCACTTTCCACAGAGCTGGAACAAACAATCCTACAATTTATATGGAACCAGAAAAGATGCCAAATAGCCCAAGGAATGTTGAAAAAGAAAACAAAAGTTGGAGGTATCAGAATTCCAGACTGCAAGCTGTATTACAAAGCTGTAATCATCAAGATAGTATGGTACTGGCACAACAACAGACACACAGATCAATGGAACAGAATACAGAATCCAGAAATGGACCCTCAACTCTATAGCTAACTAATCCTTGCCAAAGCAGGAAAGAATATCCAATGGAAAAAAAGACAGTCTTTTTCAACAAATGGTGTTGGGATAATTAAATAGCCACATGCAGAAGAATGAAAATGGACCACTTTCCTACATCATACAAAAATATAAATTTAAAATGGATGGGAGACCTAAATGTAAGAAAGGAATCCATCAAACTCCTAGAAGAAAACCCAAGCAGCAACCTCTTTGACCTTGACCCCAGCAACTTCTTGCCAGACACATCTCCAGAGGCAAGGGAAACAAAGCAAAAATGAACCATTGGGACTTCATCAGATAAAAAGCTTTTGCATAGCAAAGGAAACAATCAATAAAACTAAAAGACAACCAACTGAATGAGAGAAGATATATACAAATGTCTTACTACATAAAAGGCTAGTATCCAAAATCTATAAAGAACTTATCAAACTCAACATCCAAAAAACAAAAATCCAATCAATGGGCAGAAGACATGAACAGACATTTCTCCAAAGAAGACAAATGGCTAACAGACACATGAAAAAATGTTCAACATCATTTGGCCTTGGGAAAATACAAATCAAAACCACAATGGGATACCACCTCACATAAGTCAGAATGGCTAAAATGAACAAGTCAGGAAACAACAGATGTTGGCAAGGATGCAGGGAAAGGGGAACTCTCTCACACTCTTGATTGGAATGTAAACTGGTGCGGCCACTCTGGAAAACAGTATGGAGTTTCCTTAAAACAAAAATAGAATTACCCCACTACCCAGCAGAGAGAGAGAGAGAGAGAGAGAGAGAGAGAGAGAGAGAGAGAGAGTGTGTGTGTGTGTGTGTGTGTGTGTGTGTGTGTGTAAAGGAATATTACTCAGCCATCAAAAAGAATGAAATCTTGCCATTTGCAACAACATGGATGGAACTAGAGGATATTATGCTAAGCAAGCTAAGCAAAATAAGTCATGGAAAGACAAATACCATATGATTTCACTCCTATGTGGAATTTAAGAAACAAAACAGGTGCACATAGAGGAGGGGAAGGAAAAATAAGATAAAAACAGAGAGGGAGGCAAACCACAAGAGACTCATAACTATAGGAAATAAACT
This sequence comes from Potos flavus, assembly GCA_028534135.1. Taxonomy (NCBI): domain Eukaryota; kingdom Metazoa; phylum Chordata; class Mammalia; order Carnivora; family Procyonidae; genus Potos; species Potos flavus. The sequence goes on along the minus strand of CM052885.1, from coordinate 13,493,015 downwards.
GAGGGTTTCTGGAGGGGAGGTGGGAGGGGGGATGGTGTAATTGGGTGATGAGTATTAAGGGCACTTGATGTAATGAGCACTGGGTGTTACATACAACTGATGAATCACTAAATTCTACCAATGAAACCAGTAATACACTATATGTTAACTAAATTGAATTTAACTAAAAAATAATTTTTTAAAAAGCTGCAGAATGGGTTATTAATACAAATGTAAGACAGTCTTTTGATTCCCAGATAAGCCCTTTTCCTCTTCTTCAGAAGGATTTTAAAGTGTGATCTTGGCTGCATCTGCCTGACCCAGACAGGAGTGACAGTGTGATAATCCTTCCACAGCAAATCAGACAGAATGGAAGAGGACAACTAGATGAACCTTCATACCTTGGCAGGAGGATAGATTGTAAATCTAGATATAACACTGCCTAAGACCCCACCATTAAAGAATCATTCTTTTGATTTCAGCATTGCCTTCTCCAGTGAATTCTGTTAGAAGAGAAAAATACCGTCATGAGATGTGAGGCTTTCAATGTTCAGAGTGAGTTTTGAATGGTCCAGAATTGGTGACTTCTAGGAGAAAAGGGATACAGGGTGTGGAACACTCACATAAACGTCTGGCAGTGTGCTAGAGGCCATTCATTTTACCTAAGCTTAAACCATTTAGGTATCTCCCTCTAAGCCCAGAGAAAATGGCCAACCATCCTACAATCCAGGAGACTGATCAGAGCATGGACAGGAACCAGCTTATATCTCCAGACAAATATTTAAAATTTTCAAGTTTTGTAAATAATTTTAGTAGCCTAATACTCATTAACTTTAATGTATTCTCCACAACTGCTTCTGCGAAATGTTAACTGTTCTGTTTTCTTCTATTTTTTTTTTTAGCTTAATGAAGCTTTTAGTCTATTGTGAGCAGCATCATTTATGATGGAAAATAGCCTCCTTGGGTAGAACAAAAACCCTCTCAAAATATTGGAAGATAAAGGCAAACAAATTGTTTAGATCGCCCTCTCTGTTTTCCACCTGACCAAAAGCTATCTAACACATTGGCTGGGATCCTGTGTTTCTGAATGTTAGTACCAACTTCTACAAACATCTAATCTAAAAGGATCACCTATTTCACAAACATGCTGCATCACTAAACAGGAGGGCAGGAGATTTTGGCTACAGTCCCCACTGAGACATAAATCACTAAGTGGCCTTGGATAAGTCATGGTAGCTAGCCTCCCTGAGCTCTTCCCTTCATCTGTCAACAGGCCTCACAAAACGGACATGTCCCATACAGGGCTTTCAAAGTTCACATGAGAAAAGGGTTTTGAAGCTCTGATTGCAAGGATCTGGGAGATAGCAAAGGCTTTACCTTAGTGTGTATACCTTCCACATGCAACTATGTCAAAAAGGAAGATGAGAAGAGGGAGAGAAATTAGAACCTGAAGGCTATTCACAACTGTCCTCTGTGGCCAAGTTACTTTCTTTCACTCCACTCATTTCCTACTCAATTCCCCATTCTTCAGCTTCCTCTTCCCCATCTTTTATAAGACAGAATACCATTTACTATATAGGCAAAGGCTTCCATTGTAAGTGGCTCAATTTCTCCTACCCACTTCCTATATTTCTCATGCCACTTCATTCTCCCAAAAGCTCAAGGATTTAACTGTTGCAGTGAACCACATTCTCTTATACTCTTAATGTACATCACTAACACAAGGGGAGATTCTTTGCATTTAGGTGGAAACTGAACTCAAATACACTTATTTTTATTTTATAAACATTATAAGAATGCTGCAGTAGGGGGCACCTGGGTGGCTCAGTCAGTTGAACATCAGACTCCTGGTTTCTGCTCAGGTCATGATCTCCGGGTCCTGAGCTGGAGACCCACATGGAGCTCCATGCTCAGTGTGGAGTCTGCTTGAGATTCTCTCTCTTCCTCCCTCTCCCTCTGCTCCTCCTCCCACTCACACTCCCTAACAAATAAAAAAAACTCTTAAAGAAATTTAAAAAAGAATGCTGCAGCACATCTTATTAACTACTCTCCAATCCAGCTATGTTCAAAACTGGATTATACCTTCCCGAGTTTTCTTAATCTGCATTCGAGATTAATTAACATTCTGTTCCTTCTTCACAACTGCCCTTTCACTTATGCCTGCAATAAACCTGAGATAGATAAAGGAAAACTGAGGCCCTATTCATTTATGAGATTTCTCCTTGGGGTCAAAGAACATCATTAACCTTTGCACTACATTCTCCCACTCTCCATAAACAGATCCTCATCTTACTTGTACACAGACGGTAGCTCTAATCCCCTGCCCCCAGGAGAGTGCATTTTTCTACTTGAAAAGGTGATTTGAATTTCTGGTCAGATTCTCATGAACTCTCTGCAAACTCCTTCTATGACATTTGACCCTTATATTGAGAAGTCATGCCCTGGGCATATTTTAATCAGTTAAGGTAAATTGACAGGTAATCTGATGTTTTACTTCTTACTAAATTTATAACATCATTTCTTTGAAATCAGTCTCTTCAGTTTAAAGAAGTCACTCATTCTTGATCTTTTGAATTCTCTTTAATACAAAGTGCACACTGATCTGCAAGAAATCTCAAGACTGAAGTATGGCAAAGATGAGACAGATGCTGCACTTTGTATGACATAATAATTGTTTTTATCACACCACCTATATTTCACTAAGGGAATATAAGAAACAGGAGACAATTACTGCTAAGTAAAGAGCTTTTCTTGTTTTCTATATGACTGACTCTTCAGATCTTTCCATTACAGCTTCCAAATAGAAGCAAATATCTATATGCCTGATTTTACAAGGTACTAGGCTCAGGGCTATCAAAAGGAGCCCCAGTCCCTGTCTGTTGACCAGTCAGTGTGCCAGCCACTGTGCTTAGTTGGTGATAAGGTGATAAAGACAGTAGTTTCTGGGCTCCAGAATCTCCAGTGTGGTGGGGGAATGCAGTCACATAAACAATTACAATTCTGTGTACTAAATGCTATTAGAAAGGAAAGAAGGGCACAGATAAGGGACCCTAACCCAGACTGATCATGAGGTTTAAAAACAGTAGCTATTTTGGAGGATGAGAGAAGAAATAAAGGCTATAGAATGAGACAGGAAGCCTTATAGGTTGTATTAGGAAGTTTGGACTTGGCCTTGAAAGCAATGCAAAGTTACTGCAGAATTTTGAAGGAGAGGATGGTATAATGAAATTTTTTGAAGGACGTTCTGTAGTATGAGGATGGACTGAAAGAAGAGACAATCTGGAGATATAAAAAAATTAGTCAAGAGATGGTGGCAGCCTTCTCTAAGGATTGGCAGTAGAAAGGGACAGAAAGGAATTGATTTAGAAAAATATTTAGGAGTAGAATCAATAGGATGTAGTAATATGCTGGATGTAGAAAGGGAGGGGAAAAGGATTTAAAAATGATACAAGTATAGCAGTAGGCAAGGATATGTTATATTTGATATGCCTGTGACATCCTCATGAAGATCCGTAATAAATCACTAAATATACAGAACTGAAGCCCTGGAGAGAGATGGGGTCTGGAGGTACAGTTCTGAACCATGTCACTTACAGGTGGTAACTAAAGTGAACGCTACTGCCACTGGAGAGTGAGGGAGTATATAGACTGAGAAGAGAAGAAAACCCTGAGAAGTATCCACTTTGAAGGGATCCCGTAAGGAAAAAGCGCTTGCAAATAAAACTAAAAAGGACTGGCTAGAGGGTAAGAGGAAACAAGGGGTATGTAGTGAATGATAAAGCAATATAAAATGGATATTCAAGGGGCGCCTGGGTGGCTCAGTGGGTTAAAGCCTCTGCCTTCGGCTCAGGTCATGATCTCAGGGTTCTGGGATCGAGCCCTGCATCAGGCTCTCTGCTCAGCGGGGAGCCTGCTTCCCCCTCTCTCTCTGCCTGCCTCTCTGCCTACTTGTGATCTCTCTCTGTCAAATAAATAAATAAAATCTTTAAAAATAAAATAAAATAGATATTCAAAAAAGAAGAAATATTGCTCAGACATGAATGGACAGCCAGCTAGGTAGCAGAACAGAAATCTAAGAAGAATGTTCCCTGTCTGTGGCTGTGCATCACAGGTAGTTGAATTTCAGAAAAGCAAAATTCCCAAATATCAAAATCAATGCACCTACAATTAATAAGTATTCCTGCGCACCTAAGGATTCACCCATCAGTTTCAAAGGAGGAGATATACTTGGGACCAGAAAGATCTGAATTAAAATCCCATGCCTGTCAGTGATAAAAGACGTGATCTTGGGATATTCAGGTGAACTCAGACTGTCTTCATCTGCAAAATGAAAATAATACCTCCACCTCACAGGATTATTCCAAGGATTACAGATATAAAGAGCTTAGCACTGTGTTTAGTACATAGTAATGCTTATTAGCAAATGCCTATTGAATCTGAATGAATTATTTTATTGGAGTGCCTACTCTCTAGGGCCTTACAATTCTTACACAGGAGAGGTCACTAAACTGCCTAATTGCAGACTTGGCTTCTCTCCTGTCTAATCTGATTCCATTTAAATATGGTCATCATGTATTAAAAAAAAAAAATAAGGACAGGAGGCTGAGAATAAGGAAACAAGTTCTTCCAAAATACATTCCAGTATTAGATCACCAACTGTTGTAGGTCTAAGTATATAAGCCCAAAGGCAATTGATAGTGATACTTACTGTGTAAAGAACCTGCTGCCAGACTCTGGAGAGGGGAGAATGGCAAAGGAAGAAAAGAATTAAAAAACAAAAAACCTGACAGCACTAAGAACTCTGTGTCTGGTCAGAAAAAAGGTGATATAGCAGTTGTATCCCTTTGATCATGTTCATCCTCCCCTCTGTACCACCAATAACCATTTCCACCCTCCTCTCCCATGCTCTCCATCTCCTATGGCACTCCTCACAGTTAAACCCACACAGCTGCTATCAGGCCAACTTGCTGGGTCCTATAACAGAGGCAGAGTCCGTTTCTGCTCTGAAAGAGAAGCATGAAAATCCAAAAGCCACTGTGGTATATTAGAAGTACCACTAGGCTAGGGGACAGTCTCAGTTCTGTCACTTGTGAATCCAGTACCTTATACAAGTTGCTAAGCTTCTGTGAGTTTGTTTCCACATGTGTACAGCAGGAACAAGAGGGCTGTGGAAATAGGACTGTTGTGATAAATTACATGACGATATTTATGTAAAGGTGGTTTGGAAATTATAAAGCATTATACGAATTAAAAAATTATTAGTATTACCCAGGTGCAGACTTGTTGCTCTTTTCAGTGTTTTTAAAGATTTCTTTGAGAGAGAGAGAGCATGCAAGTGCAAGCAGGGAAAGGGACAGAAGGAAAAGGAGAGAGACTCCCCACTGAGCACACAGAGCCCAAAAATGCAGAGTTTGATCCCAGGACCACAAGATCACAGTCTGAGCTGAAGTCAAGAGTCGCCTGCTCAACCAACTGAGCCACTCAGGTACCTTTGCTCTTTTCAGTTTTTATTACACCATCTCAGATCACACTACTGGAAAACCCAACTCACACTGGTACTTAAAGCACAAAAGATGTCTTCTTTGAGCAATTATGCAGACAAGGGTTACTAAATTATCCTATGTAGCACTTCTGTATTAAAGTGCTTTTCACATTTTGTCTTGTTTTCTAACTTTTTATTTTAAAATAACAGAATCACTAGAAGTTGCAAAAATCATACAGAGAAGAGGTTCCCCCTACTCACCACCCAGGGCCCCCCAATGGTGACATCTTACATAACTACAGTGAATTATCAAAACCAGGAAATGGAGATTAAAGTTTTTTTTTAAAAAAAAGATTATAAAATAATGAGAAGAAAACATCTTAGTGTGGATAAAACCAAAATCTTAGAAATCGTAAAAGAAAAATCAAGAAATTAAACTATTTATTTTTAAATTCAACATCGAAAAAATAAACAAGACAAATATCAAACTGAAACATAATAACAAAGTCTTAATTTCTATAAAATACAAAAGAAGATTTCCTCCAAAGTCCACTTATAAAAGAACCAAACTCCAACAGAAAAGTGGGCAAGTGGGACTTCTGCAAGATGGCAGCACTGGAAGATCTCAAACTCACCTCCTCCCACAGACACACTAAATCTACAGCTACATATGGATCATTTCCCTCTGAAGAAGACCTGAAAACTACACTAACTGATTCTCCACCACAAAAGATAAAAAGATCACATCCAGATGCATAAGAGAGGCAGAGACACAGTCTCATCAAAAATCCCACACCCAGCAATAGTGACACACAAGAGCAAAGGATCTTACCAGTCCCACATTCTCCAGGAGGAACGAAGGATTGGTTCCTCACAGAAAGGATCTACATCAGAGAGACAAGTCTCCAAAACCTGTGGTTTAGAAAACTTAAGGGGCTTATATCTAAGAGACCCAAGTTTCTACATGAAACTAAGATTCCCCTTTTATAGGGCTTAAGTGCTGTCTCATTCACCCCAAGACCCATCAAAAAACCAGCAGTTTGAAAAGTGCCTAGACTACATGTGGAAATACATTTGCTAATCTAAAAAAAAGGATCTGCTGGAGGGACAGGGCACATGCGAACCTCTCCCCAGAGATGGAGGTGCTGCAGATGCCAACTTTCTACTCCCCACCTGTCCTGCTAGCACAGGTAGGCATGTTCAGATGCAGTACCCTCCTGCCACCTTATTAAGACAGTTGGCGGCAAGTGGTGGCAACACTACTGCCCTGCCTTTCTGAAGCAGGTGAATACGTCCCACCCCCTACATTCTCCAGCTGCCTAGCTACAACCAGCAGGGCATGCCTAATCCATATAGAAGACACCTCCTGGTGGCCATGGGGCCTGATGTTCCTGAGCTCCACAGGAATGTAACAATCAATGATAGTTATTGGCAGGCCACCCCCCTCAGGGCACTGTACATACAGCAGTCTAAAACACAACCCCAGTCTTTCTATGAAAAATTCCTCACATGTGTTGTTTTAATGTTACAGTAAACTCCTGCAAGGTGTCCCAATTAATAGACAACGTTTTTGATCAATTAAATAAGATCAAGATATCCACTGATCTATTCGACAAAATTGGTAATTAGGAATCTTATCTAAGGGATGTGATCATAATTTTGGGCATAGTATTTGTTTTATGTTTTTTCTTTTGCATGTGCTGATTCATGTGCATTTGCTCACCATCATGACCTCCTGGAGACATACCACAAGCCCCCAGACCAACCCCTGGATAGATTCTAACTGCCACACAGCCCGCTACCCCATTTCACCAGGAAGCAGACAGAGTTGTCACCGCCCCATTCTGTAAGGGCAGTTAGGGTTCTTATTCCAGTGAGAGGAATGAGCAAAGGACAAGCAGGGCTAGGTAGGCAGGGATAGATAGGGGGCTATGTGATCAGGCTCACAGAAATCCCAAAAATGTGGAGGTGCGAGGAAACAGAGATAAGGGAACAAACTGGACCACCCTGCCCTAAGCATGTGGGGTGGGTGTCTTTTTTATGATAATTACCTGTGACCAACAAAGAATAACCAGACGCTAAAAGGAAGTAAGCCACTGAAGTGATAACACGAGTCTTTGCTCAAAGGTGGTAGCAATAGAAATTAAAAGAAATTTATAGCTTTCTATAAAAGACCAACCCTAAAGGCCCTCAGTGGCAACTCTGTCGGGACCCGCTCACTCTTGAGAGGTTTTTCTGTATCTTCACTTAATAAACTTCTACAGCTTTAAGGAAAAAAGAAAGAAAAGAAAAAGACTTACTTAACCTGGGGCTTCAACTTGAGGGATAGGATTCAGATGTCCCACATATCTAAAGGCTAAGGAGGTACTCCCAGGAAATATAAGCAGGAAGATACCATCCTTGCATACCCACCCCTTGGCCTCACCACAGTTTGATTAGACCTCCCAGAAAGGAGAGTACATGCTTGTCTGGAGCCCCAATTTTTGCAACTGTTGCAAGGAGACACCTCCAAATCTCTTGGTCTGGAAATTAGTAGAGATTATTATTATGGCCCCACAGGATAGTATATATTTCCATACTTGTAAAGCTGCTACCTGAAGGTCTGGCATCATATTAGCCTGAAACTAAGTACTAAATGAGATTCTGCCTCTTGGAACACTGACAGGTCTTGACACACCCTAAACAACAGGGACATATTAAGAGTAAATCAGGCAATTTAATCACAAAGCTTAGAGAGACAACCAAGAAGTAGGGTATATTTGAATGAGAAAGTCATCATAAGGCCACTCCACTCCTTCAAGACTAAAAAAGGTAGTTATTTCACCCAATACACAGAAACAAGTCCATACAGTTAAGCAAAATGGGAGACAGAGAAATATGTTCCAAATAAAACAAAACCTCAGAAAAGACCTTAATAATATAGAGATAAGTAATCTAGCTGGTAAAGAATTCAAAGTAATGGTCTCAAAGATGCTCACTAAACTCAGAAGACTAGATGTACACAGTGAGACTTTCAATAACAGGATAGAAAATAAAAGAACCAAACAAACAGCACAGAGCTGACAAATATAATAACGGAGCTGAAAAATATATTTAAAATGTTCAAGAACAGACTGGATGAAGCAGAACAGTTGAGTGAACTGGAAGACAAAGCAATGGAACTCACCCAGATAGAGCAGCAAAAAGAAAAAAAAATTAAAAGATGAGCACAGAGAAATGTATAGAACTGTTGAATCATATTATACACCTTAATGCTCTATGTTAATTATACTTGAATAAAAAAAATTTTTTTAATGACAATAATTTAAGGGACCTTTGGGACAACATTAAGTGGAATAACATTCACATTATAGAGATCCCAGAAGAAGAGAGAGAGAAGAGGGCAGAAAACTACTTTGAAAAAATAATGGCTAAAAATTCCTATTAGGGAAGGAAACAGATATCCAGATCCAGGAATCCCACAGAGTTCTAAAGAAGATGAACCTAAACAGATCCACACCAAGACACATTATAATTAAAATGGCAAAAGTTAAAGAGAGAATCTTAAAAGCAGCAAGAGAAAAACAAATTGCGCATATAAAGGAAACCTCAATAAGGTTGTCAGCAGATTTCTCAGCAGAAATTCTGCAGGTCAGAAGAGAGTGGCATGACATAGTCAAAGTGCTAAAGGGGAAAAACTACCAACCAAGAGTACTCTATCCAAGATGATTATCATTCAGAATTGAAAGAGGGATAGAGAGTTTTCTAGACAGGCAAAAGCAAAAAGAGTTCATCACTACTAAACTTTCCTTACGAGAAATGTTAAAAGGATTTCTTTAAGCTTGGAAAGAAATGGCATTAATTAATAACAAGAAAACAGAGTGAAGTAAAAATCTCCCTGTAAAAGGTAAGTATGCACTAAAGGTAGTGGATTGATCATTTATAAAGTTACTAAAAGGTTAAAAAACAAAAGTAGTAAATTTAACTAAAATTATAGTAACTTGTTAAGGGATCCCAAAATAAAAAGATGTAAAATGTGACATCAAAAACATAAGACATGGAAGGGAGTAAAAATGTAGTTTTGGAATGCGCTGAAATTTAAATTAATATCAACTTAACATAGGCTGTTATATACATAGGATGATATATGTGAACCTTATGTTAACCATAAAGGAAAAACTTACAGTAAATGCATAAAAGAAAATGAGAAAAGAATTCTAAAACCACAAGGGAAGAGAGAAAAAGGAAGAAGGAAAAGAAGGGAATTACAAAAGCAGCCAGAAAACAATTAACAAAATGGCAGTACATACATACCTATCAATGATTACTTTAAATGTAATAGGACTAAATTCTCCAATTAGAACACACAGAGTGGTTGAATGGATTTTTTTAAAAAAATTATACACACACACACACACACACACACATATACATACACATTGCCTGCAGAAGAGTCATTTCAGAAGGACACACACAGACTGAAAGTGAAGGAATGGAAAAAGATATTCCCTGCAAGTGGAAACAAAAAGAAAACTGGTGTGCCTATACTCACATCAGACAAAACAGACTTTAAACCAAGACTGCAATAAAAGCAAAGGTGGCACTATGTAATGATAAATGGGCCAATCCACTAAGAAGATAGAACACACACACACACACACACACACACACACATATATATACATACACACTAAGGAGCACTAAAATATATAAAATATACTTTAACATATAAACAAAATATAAATATATAAATATAAATATATATAATAAAAATATATAAAGCAAAAAATATTAACAAACCTGAAAGGAGAAGTTGACAGAAAGTCAATAAGAAATATTAACCTTAAATGACACATTAGACCAGATAGACTCAATAGATATTTACAGAATATTTCATCCAAAATCAGAAAAATACATTCTTCTCAAGTGTTCATAACTTACTCTCCAGGACAGATCACAAGTTAAGCCATAAAAGAAAGGTCAATAAATCGAAGAATACTGAAATCATATCAAGCCATCTTTTCCAACCGCAATGGTATAAAACTAGAAGTCAATTACAAGAAGAAAACTAGAAAAACTACAAGTACTTGGAGATTTTTTTTTTTTTTAAGATTTTATTTACTTGACAGAAAGAGCAAGCAAGCACAAGCAGGGGGAGGGGCAGAGGGAGAGGGAGAAGCAGACTCCCCATGAGTAGAGAGCCAGACATGGGACTCAATCCCAGGACCCTGGGCTCATAACCTGAGCCAAAGGCAGACGCTTAACTGACTGAGCCACCCAGGCACCCGCAAATACCTGTAGATTAAACAACATGTTACTGAACAACTACTAGATCATATAAGAAATAAAAAAAGTGATAAAAAAAAATACCTAGAAACAAATGAAAACAGAAATATGATATACCAAAATCTATGAGATGAAGCAAAAGTGACTCTAAAATAGAAGGTTCATAGCAATACAAAGGCCTACTTCAAGAAACAAAAGTAATCTCAAACAATTTTACAATCACAGAACTAGAAAAAGAAGAAAACAATGAAAAGGCAAACTACTGAATGGGAGAAGATATTTGCAAATCAATCATATCACATTATCAAATCAATGATAAGAGGTTAACATTCAAAATATATAAATATATTGATATATTTTTATAAAAATATATTTATCAAAATATAAAGAACTCATACAAATCAATAACAAAAAAACTAATTGAAAATGGGCAGAGGATCTGAATAGACATTTTTCCAGAGAAGACATAAAGATGGCTAACAGGCACATGAAAAGACATTCAACATCACTATTCATCAGGAAATGCAGATCAAAACCACAGTGAGATATCACCTTATATGTGTCAGAATGACTTATCAAAAAGATAAGAAATAACAAACGTTGGTGAGGATGTGAAGAAAAGGGAACTCACATGCACTGTGGGTAGGAATATAATCCTGTATAGCCACCACAGAAAACAGTATGGAAGTCCCTCAAAAAATTAAAAATAGAACTACCATACAAACTAGCAATTCCATTACTGGGTATTTATCCAAAGAAAATGAAAACACTAATTTGAAAAGATATATGCACCTGTATGTTCACTGAAGCATTATTTACAATAACCAAGATATAGAAACAACCTAAGTGCCCACCCACAGAAGAATGGACAAAGAAGATATGATGTGTGTCTGTGTGTGTGCCATAAAAAAGAATGAAATCCTGCCATTTGTGACAACGTGAATGGACCTTGAAGGCATTATGTTAAGTGAAATAAGTCAGACAGAGAAAGACAAATATTGCCTGATTTCATTTATATGGAATTTAAAAAACAAAATACAGACTCAAAGATATACAGAGAAAAGATTGGTGGTTATCAGAGGAGAGGTTTCGGGGTTTGGAGTGAAATGAGTGAAGGGCATCAAAAAGTACAAAATACCCATTGTAACACAAATAAGCCATGGGTCTATAATGTATAGCATAGGGAATACAGTCAATAATACTGTATTAAACTTGTATGGTGACAGATGGTAACTAGACTTTATTGTGGTGATCTGTTCACAATGTATACAAATGTCAAATCACTATGTTGTACACCTGAAACTAATATATTACATGTCAATTATAGCTCAAAAAAAAAAGAAAAATGAGTAAGTACATAAACACGTTCCATAGGAAAAAATGGGTAATCATCGACACTTAAAAAGACATTTAACTGAAGTTATAATTAAATAAATGATAATTAAAATAATTTTTTAATAAATGATTTTGGCAAAGATAAAAACTTGATAGGAAATGAGTTTTGCAAGTTCAAGGGAAACAGATACTCTCACACACTGGTAACATGAGAGAAAATTGGTGTAACCTCTTTAGAGGGTAAATTGACGATACGTAGCCTAATGTAAAATGCCCGTACTCTTTGATGCAGCTTTCTGGATATTTTCTATGTTACTATATTAGTAGACATAAGCTAAGGCATGTGATATTCACTATAGCATTATTATTAATATAAAAATTTACAATCAATAGACTTTTTTTTTAATAAATTATGGTTATATCCATATAAGAGAATGCTACAGAACTATTAAAAATGCCAAGGCTTGGGCACCTGGGTGGCTCAGGTGGTTAAGCATCTGCCTTTGGTCAGATCATGATCCCACAGTCCTGGAATCAAGCTCTACATTGGGCTCCTGGACTCTCTCTCCCTCTCCCTCTGCTGCTCCCTCTGCTTATTCTATCAAATAAATAAATAAAATCTTTTTAAAAAATAAAAATTTAAAAATTACAAGATTTCATTCTTTTTTATGGCTGAGTAATATTCTATTGTATAAATATACCATACCTTCTTTATCCTGGATTCATATAAATATAAAGTGATTCCAAAAACAGTGTTCCACATTTAATGTTCAGAAGAGTGTATGGTATGCTCTCAGCTGGGCAAGCCTCTTTTAAAGGTAATTTACACATAATTTGTCTGTGAATGGAGTAGTTCTGCAAGGATATACAAGGAACAGTAATGGTATTTCACTTGAGACACCAATTTCTTAAAAGAGAGATCTTCTCTATTTCTCTCCCACAGTCTCCTCTTATTTTTTCATAGCTAGGTCCAGAGGTTGTCCCTCAAACTCTATGTTCAAGATTTCCTTAGTTCCCAGAAAAAAGTGTGACTTGAAATTTAATAAATAAATATATACCTGTACGCATGCATACATAAATGGCAGTTAAGTAGTTGAAACCATCTCCCCAGCCTTCCACTACAAAGTGTGATGGGACAAAGTGCTAAAATCTTTTTCCATTAGTGACAATTAATAATAATGTACATCTATATAGCAATTTACCTTTATACCATACTCTCTTATATTATTTTAAAATGAATTTTCACAACATGCTATGAAATGAGCATTTATGATCTGCATTTCCATATTGATAAACTAGGATTCAGAAAGTTTAATTTTCTCAGGCTAACGCAATTAATAAATGGTGTTCTTGAGCATCAACAAGATAGGTCTTACTTCAAATCCCACATTCTCTCCTTGACACTTTCCTTGTATATCTTCCTGTTCTACTTTAATTTTTTACTATTCCATATATTAATTTTTCAATTTTGAAAAAGAAACTAATAAAATAAAACAGCTTTAAAAAATAAGTAGGTAGTGAGAACAGGAGAAATCAAGGCATTCAGTTAATGCTAGATCTAGAAAAAAAAACTTAAGAATGGACAAAATACACCACATAATGTACACAAAAAGATGCTGTAACTTAAAAGAAGAATGCTATAATATTCAAGAAGCAAGGAAACAGTATACTATGTAAAAGTGTTACTGGAAGGAAAAATTAAGTAAGTATAAGGAAGCCACGGAGACTTAAGAGTGGTAGTCCCTGATCAGGTCATCTCAGCAGATGGGCAGCAGCCCGGGCAGAGAGATGGTTGCCAGGGGCCAACTGCATCATGTTCCTTTCAAGTCATGCAGAAAGCAGCCACGATGGACTTTTGATTGCCTATGACAGCCCTCAGGAGCCCTATAGATACAATGGGAAGATGGGGCTGAGATCTAACAGTCCACAGGTTTCTACCTGTGTGTTCCAGGCACTTGCCTGCATGGTGTGAACATCAGAAAGTACTACTCTGCAATACCCCTAGTAAGTTAGGAGTGTCTCTGGGGCGCCTGGGTGGCTCAGTCGGTTAAGCAGCTGCCTTTGGCTCAGGTCATAATCCCAGGGTTCTGGGATCGAGCCCCACATCAGGCTCTTGCTCAGCGGGGAACTTGCTTCTCCCCTGCTGCCATTCCCCTGCTTGTGCTTGCTCTCTGTCTCGCTCTCTCACTCGCTCTGTGTCAAATAAATAAATAAAATCTTAAAAAAAAAAAAAAAAAAAGGAGTGTCTCTGAGTTCTCTGGGTCTTACCAACTTTGTAGAGTTTGCTAATATAATGAAAACACTTCATAACTAACAAATGAGTATTTTCCCATGTCCTTTTCACTTCCAGTTACCATAGAGCTGGTAGAAGTAGAGAAAGAACTTTATAAATTAGAATGAGTTCTTTAAATATTTGGGATGTTTAGAGAGGGTGTCCTCCCCCAAAATATTATGGTAGCTATACCATTGTTTCTCATGTAAACCTGTTAATTTTCATTACAGAGCAATGTAATTTTTTTTATTTAACACAAAATAGAAGCCAGCATCAGTCTTGTTTCAATTATGCTAGAGATACTTTAAATATATATATACATACACACACACACACACATATATATATATATATATATATATTTATGACCTTCTCGATTTCACTCACATATTTTGTTTCATCTAAAGTTATAAAAATGATTACCTTTTAAAATTAGCAACTTCTGGGGAACCTGGGTGGCTCAGTCAGTTAAGTGTCTGCCTTTGGCTCAGGTCATGATCTCGAGATCCTGGGATCAAGCCCGGCATCAGGCTCCCTGCTAAGCAGGGAGCCTGTTTCTCCCTCTCCCTCTGACCTCCATTCGTGCTTGCTCTCACTCAAATAAATAAAATCTTTTTAAAAAAATAATAAAATATAATTAGCAACTTCTAATGTGTGCATAGAAAAAAATATATTTCCTGCTTTGGGGCAGATTCATTCTAAATTAAGAAGTGTGAAGTCACCTTCTTTTCCTTTCTATAAATAAACCAAAAAATGTGAAGACTATTAGACATATGTTCTAATTTTCTTTTCCCACCTAACCTGCAATTTCTTAGACCAATCTCTTTAAGCTGTTCAGCTTCTACTTTAAACCAATACTATAGAGCAAACCATGTAAAAAGCAATAGGGAATTAACTTGAGATTATCAGGCTAATGATACAGCTATCACAGTGTGCAACACTTTGTGAAAAGAATATCACTGCTGGAGAATAAATGTGAACACATTTTCTAAGATTTTACCAGATATATCTACATCTAAATGCATGGGCCAGGTTTTTGTTTGGTGTTTGCCTGAGCAGCTTAAGGCTTTGTCCCATAGAGGGACAATGCTGCCTAATTACCATACTCCATTTGTCCTACACCTAAGAATACATAGTTTCCTTCTTTATTAGCTTCTCCCAGCAAAACAGAACCATGACATGGAATCTGAACTCAACTCAATTAGGAAACTTTTAAGTTGGAATAAAAGGAAGAAGCTCCATGCATACCTCCATAAAACCTGCATTCCAGAAATAGATCTGAAACATCCAGGTGGGCCAGAGCCAGCAAGTTCACTTTCCTGTCACCAAGTCACCACTAATAGGAGAAAGGATGTCTCTGCATCACCTAGGAATATTTCCTTATCTGCTAAGAGAAAATCACAGTTCCCTCAAGGAAGCCAACCCTTCCAATCTCAGAGGTTTTAATGGGTACTACTAATCTTCTCCCTGGCACAACACAGATAAGGAAGCAAGTGAGCAACTCACTAACCTAGTTCTATTTAATGAACTATTGGTCTTCGTATTTCCTCTCTAGTTCCCTTACATTCTACTCTCAATACAGAAGTCACAGTAAACCTTTAAAACTATGTCAGATCATGTCTTCTCTCAAAGCCCTGCCTTGGCTTCCCATTTCATGCCAAGCAACAATGGCTTATAAGGCCTTTATGATCTGCCCACCCCCCATGATCTCTGACATCCTCTCCCCTCCCCTCACTAACTTCTCCAAGAACCCTGGCCTCCTCACTGTTCTTCAAATAGAAGAGGCCACTTAGAAGCCTACACAAAGCCTTTATACTTACTGGTCCCTCCACATGGAGGACTGTTCTTCCTCTATATACTCATCATGACTAATTCACAGACCTCTTTCAGGTGTTTGCTCAAAAATGACCTGCTCAATGAGGTCCTCCCACCCACGCAATCCCCCTTTCCTGCCTTATTTCCTCCCCAGTATCATTTATTATCTTCCAACATAGTAAACATTTTAATTTATTGTCTGCCTTCCATTACGAGAATGTAAGCTCCATCAGGGCAGGGATCTTTGTCTGCCTAAATACTGTTATATCTTCAGTCTCTAACTCATAACAGTACTCACTAAATACTCATTAAAGAATTAACACTCTGAGGGGTGCCTGGATGGCTCAGTGGGTTAAAGCCTCTACCTTTGGCTCAGGTCATGATCTCGGGGTCCTGGGATCGAGCCCCGCAGCCGGCTCTCTGCTCAGCGGGGAGCCTGCTTCCCCCTCTCTCTCTGCCCACCTCTCTGCCTACTTGTGATCTCTGTCTCGCTATCAAATAAATAAATAAAATCTTAAAAAAAAAAAAAAAAGAACACTCTGAGACTTCTGGGTGGCTCAGTCAGTTAAGTGTCTGCCTTCTGCTCAGATCATGATCTCAGCAACCTGGGATCCAGTCCCACATCAGGTTCCTTGCTCAGTGGGGAATCTGCTTCTCCCTCTGCCTGCCACTCCGCCTGCTTGTGCCCTGACAAATAAATGCATAAAATCTTAAAAAAAAAAAAAAGAATTAACACTCAAAAAGATAGTATGTAGTCTTATCACTGTATAGACTATGTAATTTCAGCAGAACAACCATGGGCAGTCTTTAGGAACAATAAAGTACTAATGACAGAATGCATGATTAGGGGCCTTCTCTGAAAATAAAGATTCCTTATCTGTTACTGTCACAAGAATTCGAATCACTATTTGATTCATTCTACTTGCATACCCTACCCAAGCTGCAGCCACTATCACCTAGCTTTTGTGTTTGCACTTTTTTGTTTTGCTGAAAAAAAAAAGACTATTTGAAACTATTTATCCTACATCTTGACTTCAGATTATCTCTACTGTCCTCCATTAATTCTTGAACACAAATTGCCTAACCTGGATCCATTTACTTTCTAAATGTTAAAGAAAAGATGTAGCCATTGGACTCCAAAAGAAAATCAAGCCCATTTTTCATTCTGATGGTATTTGAGAAAGGCTTAAGTTCCCTAGTTTAAGATACATTTAACAACAAAACAAGTTGTTCTTGACTTCCGTACAATGTAAGAAAGCTATTGGTTAGACATTTTGTTTCCCAGTTTTTCCTTGGAATTTCACCATTGAAATAGAAATTTTTAAAAGTTAACCATAATGTAAGGCTACCTCGTCTTCCCCTCAAAAACTGCAAAAAAACAATACTAGTTTCTTCCACTTCCTCCATACAGAGTATTGTTTTCTTGAGAAAAATCTCATCTTGGACACAAAAGAAAGCAATGTCCAGACACATTACAGTTCAACCCCTAACAATCCTTAATAGTGCCTAACAGGCACTATGTATGTATGCTACTATTTACTTATAATGATAATAACCTTACAATATAAGTTGGTGCACTTTACAGAAGGAAAGATGAGCTTTCAGAGAGGTGAAGTTGCTCATGGTTGCATAACTACCAGGATCCAAATCTAGACCTCAAGACATGGCTACATTCTTTCTACCTCACTGTACTAAGGCTCCACACCAGTGTCGAAGTCCAGTCCTGACAGAACCTCCTTAACTGAAACATGGCCTCATACTCCCTCATGTTATTAAGGAAATCAATCATTAGTACTTGGCAATATTTGCCAACCCTTGGTGAAGAGATTACATAACACTCTTTGCATTTAATCATTTACTAAGCAGCTAAATTACTATTTTAATCTACTGTAAAAACAGCTCTGAAGTCGTTAGTGTAAATGAGAAATCATCATATTCGTATCAGTGACTCCCACTCCTAAATAATACTCTGTTCATATTGTAGCTTATAGGATGATGTTTACCAGAACTTAGTTTAATTTTATTGCATAAGTTGGAAGGCACAAATACTTATAAGATTTAATTTAGGTATTCTGAAACAGAAAAGTAAACCATATTTTACAGTATTAGAATCCAGTAAGTAGCAGATCTACTCCAACTTCCTCTACTTTGGCCTTGTAAGTTTAGCTCCACATGAGATGAATCAGTAAGATTCAAAAGTAACAACTGGATAGCTCTAAATTTAAATGAAACAACATTAGAGCCCAGGAAAAAATACGAAAATTTACTTCTAAGTTAACACCAAAAAGTGACATCAGACAGCAGCACTTTAATTCATCTGCTCTTCATTTACTTACCAAAAATGCACAAAAAAAAATCTCAGAATGAGAAAGGAAGTTGCAAGAGCACTAGAAATTGATAATACTGGTAAATGATCTATCAGTTAAAAATATGTTTAATTTCAGAACGTATAGGTGGAGTAGTAGGTCAAAACTAAAGAGCTAAAGTAATGGTAGATTTCCACCCAAGCCATTGCTTATATAAACTTCAGTGTTGGGGCGGAAGGGGATGGGAGAGGATAGGAACAGGAAAAAC
The DNA here is from genome assembly GCA_028534135.1 of Potos flavus. Lineage (NCBI taxonomy): Eukaryota > Metazoa > Chordata > Mammalia > Carnivora > Procyonidae > Potos > Potos flavus. The sequence goes on along the minus strand of CM052885.1, from coordinate 13,474,293 downwards.
AAAAAAAAAAATGTGAAGAAATAATGGATAGAAACTTCCCAAATAAAATTAAAAAATTATAAACCTACAGATCCAATAATTCCAACTAACACCAAGCACAAAAGAAAAAAGGAAGAAAACTACACCATAGCACATAATTATCAAATTGACCTATATTAGTGATAAAAAGAAAATCTTAAAAACATCCAGGGATATAGGGGGAAAATATATTAAGTAGAAAGAAACAAATATGGTGATAGCAGTATCTCCTTGGAAACACTGCAAATGAGAAAACAATGTCACATGTTTAAGCTGAAAGAAAAAAAAAAAAAAACCATCAACCTACTTTTCTATATCCAGTAAAGGTATCTTTCAAATAAGAGTGAAATGAAGAATTTTTTAGTCATTATAAAAGCTGAACGAATTCGTCACCAGCAGACTCACACTACCAAAAATGTTAAAGGAAATAAGCAAAAGAATGCATTTTCTTCAAGCACAAGAAAAATGAGAAAAGATGAAAATGTGGGTTTACACTGGAAATGGCAATTACATGGACAAATATGCAAGATTTTTTTATTATTTGCATTTCCTTAAATTTAAAATTTGACTGTTAAAACAAAAATAATGCAACGTGGAGTTTATAAAATATGTGTAAGTAAAATATATGAAAACAATGTTAAAGAAATGAAAGTATCCAATTTTAAGATTCTTATGCTGCGTCTGAGTGTAATATCACTTGAAAGTAAACTAATATGTTTAAATATGTAACCATAGGGGAGGCTGGGTGGCTCAGTGGGTTAAAGCCTCTGCCTTCAGCTCAGGTCATGATCTCAGGGTCCCAGGATCAAGCCCCGTATTGGGCTCTCTACTCAGCATGGAGCCTGCTTTTCTCCTCCACCCCCTGCCTGCTTGTGATCTCTCTGTCAAATAGATAAATAAAATCTTTATAAATAAATAAATACATAACCAGAGGCCATAAAGAAACCACTAAATTATCAAAACTAAGGGTTATACCTAATAAGCTAAAAAGCTATAATAATATATATCATATAATAAAATTATATATTCTATATTATATTAATATATATTAATATATTATATTATATATAATTGTAAAATATAATAAGCTATAAAGAAGATAAAATTGAATCAATCCAAAAAAAAGGCAGAAAGAAAGAAAAACCAGAACAAAGAATAGATGGGACAAATAGAAAACAAGTAACAAGATGATAGACTTAAACCTAACAACATCAACAACCATGTTAAATGTCAAGGGTCTGATGATTCTAATTAAAAATCAAAGGTGTCAGATTAGGAAAAAAAAAAAAAGGCAAAAAAGCAATCCCCAACTACATGCTCCCTATAACAATATATTTTAAATATAAAGACCCCAATAGCTTAAATGAATGTTTATGTTTTTCCTATCCCAGAAACTATGATATACAGTATATTTATATCAGGACAACTATGTGATCACAATGGTGTCCACAAAGCATGTACAAGTGGTTCCTGGAGGTTTTTTTTTCCCCCGGCAAATAAAAGGCATATTACAAGCAATATGAAAATGATGCTCTTTTATATCTGCAAAATCTTTAGGATAAAGCTATGTGTTCAATGACTCATATATTATTTTTCATCTACTACAGGGGATAGAATGTGTTAATCATCACAAGGGACAACATTAAAAAACTATAGAAAACTTAGAATGATATGGGTGACCAACCGCTTTAACCAGGTCTTTTCCAGTTTTAGTATCAGATATTGAAATCCCCCCCAGTCCTGGGGAAATTAGGTAGTTGGCCACAGAGACACTTTATTGATTGTAGTTGTGACAAAGATCATTGTAACTATGAGCCAAACTGAAAAGTCACTTATACTTCTGACTTTACCGTCAGGTCTAAAATCAGAATGTATTTGTATAACCTGGCATAGCACATTATTATAAATTAAGTGTAGAGTCTATACCTAAACTCCAACATAAGAAGTTGATGCTATACGTCTCAAATATCTCAGAATTCCAAATTCTCTACATGCAATGCCAAGTAAGTGACTCCTAACCACTTTTGTAAAAAAAAAAAAAACAAAAAAAAACAAAAAAAACCTTAAACAAAAAACAAACAAACAAAAAAAACCTTTCGGATAAGCTTAATTTTCCTCTATAGTTAATTATTTGATCTCATTGGAAATATAAAAACTGGAGAAGTCACAAAGATGGTGCAAGAGTAGGGGACCCTATTTCAACCAGTCCCCTGAATTGAGCTGAATATCTACCAGACCACTCTGAACATCCACGAAATCAGCCTGAGAGGTAAGAAGATATATCCAGATCTCTACAAACAGAGTATCTCCATCAGTTGGCCTAGAGGTATGAAGTGGGAGCCATGAATCTGCGGGCAGATACTGGAAGATAAACAGAAGGGGGAGGGAGCCTCCGGAATCCTGTGTTGCCAGAGCTCAAAAGCCTTGTGTGCTGGGGACCAGGCACAGACTCACAGACTGGTAGTGGTGGAGAAAGGACTTTAAGGCAGCCCCTCAGACAGAAACCTGGAGCTGTAGGGGTGTGTGCACAAACTGGGGGCAGCAGGCAGTTTTAGAAGAGCAAAGGACAGAGACGTGCCTGGACCTCGAAGTGAGGGCTGGAGTGCTGCTGTGGGACACACAACCCAGGACACTGAGGTTTTTAGCAGCACAGACAGAAATGGAGACAGTAGGCCTGGAGAGCTCAATGAAGAACAGACTGCGACCTCTCTGTTCTGAGACAGAGGTTTGGATACGGTCACTTCTGCTCTGACTCTCAGAAGAGACGTGGAAAGCCACCAGGGAAAGCCACCAGAGAACAAAAGCCCCCAAAAAATGGTTTTCACTGAGCCCATCCCCCCCCACCACATGGGCAGGGCAACTCTGCCCAAACAGCGTTGCCTGAGTAACTGCATGGCAGGCTCCTGTCCCAGAAGACAAGCTGGAAGAACAAGAGGCCAACAACTCTAAGGTCCCTATAAAACAGGTGCATCTTGCCTGGATTGTGGTCAATAATTTGGACTCTGTACATTCCCTCAACCACCCCTCAACAGAATGACTAAGAGGAGGAACCCCCAACATATGAAAGATTCAGAGACTGTGACTTCTGCCACAGAACTAATGCATATAGATATAAGCGAGATGTCGGAAAACGGAAGAAGACTTCAGGGTAACAGTTATGAAGCTTGGAAGGAAATCAAACACTTGGAGGTGAAAGACCAACCTGTTCAAGAATGTTTGGATCAATCAGGAAATCAAAGAAGAACTCATGGAAACCAATGAGAACAAAGACACATTGGTCCAAAACCTAAGGGATACAGCAAAGGCTGTCCTAAGGGGGAAATACATAGCCATCCAAGCCTCACTCAAAAAAAAAAAAAAAAAAAAAATCCCAAATACACAAACTCTCTTTACATCTTAAAGAACTGGAGAATCAACAACAAATTAAGTCTACCCCACACATGAGAAGGGAAATAATTAAGATTAGAGCAGAGATCAAAGAGTTAGAAACCAGAGATACAGAACACATCAATGAAACTAGAAGCTGGTTCTTTGAAAGAATTAACAAGATCAATAAACCACTGGCCAGACTAATCCAAAGGAAAAGAGAAAGGACCCAAATTAATAAAATTGTGAATGAAAGGGGAGAGATCATGACTAAAACCAAGGAAATAGAAACAATCATCAGAAATTATTACCAACAGCTATATGCCAATAAGTTAAGCAACCTAGAAGAAATGGATGCATTCCTTGAAACCTATAAACTTCCAAGACTGAAACAGGAAGAAATTGACAACCTAAATAGACCAATAACTAGTAATGAGATTGAGGTGATCAAAAACCTCCCAAAAAGTCAAGTCCAGGACCTGATGGATTCCCTGGGGAATTCTACCAAACATTCAAAGAAGATATAATACCTATTATCCTGAAGCTGTTTCAAAAAAACAGAAACAGAAGGGAAACTTCCAGACTCTTTCTGTGAAGCCAGCATTACCATGATCTCCAAACCAGGCAAAGACCCCATCAAAAAGGAGAATTTCAGACCAATATCCCTGATGAATATGGATGCCAATATTCTCAACAAGATCCTAACTAATAGGATCCAACACTACATTAGGAAGATTATCCACCATGACCAGGTGGTATTTATCCCTGGGATGCAAGGGTGGTTCAACATTCGCAAATCAATCAATGTGATAGAACAAATCAATAAGAGAAGACAGAAAAACCACATGGTCCTCTCAATTGATGCAGAAAAAGCATTTGACAAAATACATCATCCTTTCCTGATTAAAAATCTTTAGAGTATAGGGATAGAGGGAACATTCCTCAACTTCATAAAATCTGTGGGAAGCCGCAGGCTGGCTGCTAATGGAACCCAGGCAGAGCCCGGACTCGCGACCCTCGGCTGCTTTGACTAAGGGCGGTCAGAACGAGGTCGCTTGAGAAAAGGACCCGTGTGGAGTCCGGACTCGTGACCCTTGGCTGCTTTGACTAAGGGCGGTCGGAATGAGGTCGCTTGAGAAAGGGCTCCTGCGGGGTGCCTTGAGGCATGCTGGTTTGTGACTGATCATATCTTCGTAGTGGAAAAGCTGGTATGAGCATAACATCATTGTGGGTCTGTGCTGTCCTTGCCCAGGGTGCAAATTGCTCCTGTTGACTCTACTGATCCTTAAGGAATTTACGACTACGAATTGTTGAGCCATTAACCAGATTTCTTGGAGCCAAAGGGTTTCAAGGGTCTGTCTTTAATGTGGAGATAAGGAGCAAGCTCAAAGGAGCATTACGTGATTTCTA
>CM052885.1:13439203-13450171 GCA_028534135.1 Potos flavus | reverse complement strand
ATAAACAATGAATCTTGGAACACTGAAAAAATAAAATAAATTTATACTGCCAGTCATTAAAAAAGAAAACACCTAAGCCTGTAATACTTAACAAAAGATAGTATGGCTGCAGAAATGGGGGGGGGGGGGGAATTCAGAAGTGTACCAAAGACTAGGTTAGATTTCAGGGTGTGGAAGAATAGCCTTCCTTCTGTCAAAACAAACTGTTTACCTATTGTCTTGGAGCCAAACTCTTCCACTGCATTCATTCACTCAAAGAAATGTCCATGATATAGTAAGTCAAAAATTGAGTTGCAGGTCAATTAAAATGAACAGTTTGATTTTTACAATCATTTTAATAAAAACCAAGAAGGAACCTCAGATTTCATCCAAATCTAGTCATTTTTAAATAGTTGTCATTAAAACAGTTCCATTTGGCTTGCTGAAATATTTATGCCTTTACAATTTCACATACCCTAACGAAAGGGTGACAGCCAGAAGGTGAGACTACAAGTTTGGGCTGTGGAATACTTGATACTTGTCCAGTATGGAACCCTCCAGACCCCACCCACCCTATTTCCCAGTACTCTGGGTATCCTCTATTTATAGGTGGTTTTCAGCTAATTATACTGGTCGAGCTTCCTCTACCCTCAAAAAAACAAAGACCCCTACGCTCTCAATGTGACTTTTTTTTTTTTTTAAAGATTTTATTTATTTACTTACTTGAGAGAGAGACACAGTGAGAGGGAACACAAGCAGGGGGAATGGGAGAGGGAGAAGCAGGCTTCCCACGGAGCAGGGAGCCCGATGCAGGGCTCGATCCCAGAACCCTGGGATCATGACCTGAGCTGAAGGCAGACGCTTAATGACTGGGCCACCCAGGCATCCCTGTGACTTCTTTAATTGAAGTTGAAAGGTCAGAAAATTCTTGATATAATATACAGGAAGGAATCCAAAAACTTGGGGAGGTAGTAATGCTGGAGTTCATTCAAAATGAGTATCTACTCACCCATCGTCCTACATCCCCCAAGATAATCTAGAAGATACTCAGTTGAGGAGTTTAGAAATATACGGATTGAGGGAAATGCCAGTATTATTAAAAAGTGTCAGTATCCGCTCTCTGTAGAGAAAGGCTGCTGGGGAGGATGATTACGCATGACATAGGTGCCAGGATTTCAGTAGCAATGATCAGATCTCAGGATGGTGTAAGTCTAGAAGCTGCATTTAACCTCTCAAAAGAGGACGTAGTTATTGTTAGAGTGGTAGTCAGGATGTTGAGTAGTAGTGACCTTTGGTATCAGAAAATTAACGAGAGGACTAAGATGAATGAGCAGCCTTCTAAGATTCTACATAATTTGTATAACTCAAAAACCTCTGAGCCTGGTGAACTAACATGAGCCATCAAAAGAGAGTAATGGCCCTTCACAAAATACTTTTGAGTTAGTCCACACATCCCAAGTCACTTGAATGAAGGGGTTAGTACATTCCACAATTTCTAATTTTCCCCAAGGGGGCATGAGGCACTGGGGGTAAGGAAGTATCTAGATCTTTGGAGGACGGTTGCACAGTAGCTTTGAGTTAATGTTCAATCTCATGAATTTAGAAAGCCTCTGTGGTCAATTAATTAAAGATAAATCAAATTCAGACATAAGCGAGCCTTACAGTCAGATCAGTGTAACCATGGACTCATCCTATGGTCATTTCCCCAGGTCCTTTATATACAGTTGGAGTAGATACCCTAGGAAATAGAAGAACCCTTGCATTAGCTCTTATGAAGAAGTCTTTTATAGTAGGAAGGACCAAATAGACACCTCAAGTGTCATCTTCTACCTAATTAGTACATTTATAGAAACACCAGATAGCTCTGGAAATTAGATTAGCACCACCATCCAGTTCTTGCAAGTGGCTCAAGTAGGGATTTCTAACACATTCCCATGTAACTCCAAGATAGGTCTTAAAGAAAGACAGCATATCAAGTGATTTTTCCAACTGACTTTGCTGGTCCAGTTGTGGTCGCTCATTAAAGTAATCAACCCAACTCTTACTGCCTGGCATGCAGCTACTCCTCTGGCAAATTCTTTCTTTACCATCCAATAATAGTACTCTAAGCAGCTTGTTCTCACTTAACGATGACAGAAGTAACTTTCACTGTTTTGCCTCAGGGTAGGCCAACTCTTGGGTTCTATAAAACAATGTAATCTATATAGACCTTGATGGTTTCCCTGTTCCACAGAGCATGATGTTAGTGTATCATACTAACAATCAGACTGATGGAACGTAAAAAGCAAGAAGCATCAGATAAACTAGTTATCTTGGTAAGACATGTGTGGCCAAGAATCTGAGAAAAACTCCTTGAGAACATAGAGGCCTGATACTTCAAAGATTTCAGACTCCAGTGATTTAAGGCGTGTTAGGATACCCTAGAAAGCAAAAGGCAAATATCCATACCCTTCGTCTCTACTGCCAAGAAACAAGTATACTGAGTGGAGGGCTTCTTTGGACTCCAGAGGCAACACACGTGGTATGCTGCACTGCCACCTCCCTCTTACCTCTTACCTATGATCTAGTGGGAAGTTCCCAGAAATCAGCTGACTAAGAAAGATCAGATTGCTGCAGCATTACTCATCAAGTAGCCTTGTAGAGAACAATGGAGATGGAAAAACCTCATCAGGGAGGAATTTAAAATGTCCACATAGATGATCAGAGTCTCTGAAAGAAGTAGTTTGAGGATTAGACATGAGTATTGTAAAAGAGCACCTAAACAGAAGGGGCATATAAGTATTTTTGACCAATCAGAGAACAGTAAGAGAAAACCAACTCTGCATAAAACTTCAGATTTGAGGTTGATATGAGTGGGAGGAGTGGCCATTTATTGTTATAAAAACCATTATAAGGTTCTGTTCCTGATGCAAAAATAGTATAAGCAGGAAATAAGGATTGCAGCAACAATTTCATCGAGGTCTACATGGGGACAAGAGCAACAGTGGACATTCTCTCATGCGGCAGATCAGGCAAAAAGATTTTGGATAACTATTAGATACATAGCACGCTTTTTAATTTATGCCTTTGTTGTTTAATTTCAGCCAGTGGCCTTCTGTGGCCTTCAAATAAGGACACTAGGATTCAGTTAGCATCCTAGAAGGAAACAAGTGGTGTAAAGGTCTCTGAGGAGACTTCTGAAAAAGGTTTTTTTTAAAGAGTTAAGTAAATTAACAAGGGATGGTGCAGTATCCTAGGACCAGCAACGAGAGGTTCCCTATGTGTGAAAGAGAAAGGAGACAGAGTGGATACTGGAACCTAGAGAGAATAGCTGTGGCCTTTAGGAGAGGAACACAGCCAACTCCTGGCAAGGCAATAGTGAGGGAGGAAGGTAAGCACACCTATCTCACTTTCTTCTCACCTTCTAATCTGCCAGTGCATCCCATTGATCACACCCAAACAAAAGCCAGAGGGCAAAATTGCCTCTTGATAGTCTGTCTATAAAGGTCAACCTCTGGGAAAGAGCAGGCTCAGGAACAGTGAATAAGTTTGGAGGGAAAAAATGAAAATGCCTAGCATACTCACAGCTATGTCCTCTTATTAGTCACTCAGTTCCTTTCCAGGTTTATATGGCAATAGTTATTAGGGTTAAGATGCTGAAATTTACAGCATTATTTCATAATACCACAAAGATACAACACTGCCTAGGTAAGAGAAAGAAAATCGTCTTGAAGAGTAAGCAAGAATATTTAGGGTTGAAGAGTATTTTGTGTCTTCCACTCCTTTTCAGTTTCTCTAGGAATGTCCTCCCAGTTAACAGTCTCTACATCTTCATAATTTTGAATGAAAAAAAATCAAAATCCAATTAGTTTTCTAAAGTCTATAGGTACTCCAGCAAATGAAAAAAGCTTTAAATCATCCTTGATTCTTCTTTACCTCTCACATCCAATCCAGCCAAGACTTAATGGCTCAACCTCCGAATATATTCTACATATACTCTTCTGATATTAACCAGTGTCACTGTAACCTAAACTATTATCACTGTTCAAATAATCTTTTAAATGAGAAAAAAAAAGTTAAAATGCATCCTGACCTTCCAGCTATTCTATAAACTATTGCTCTGTTGGATTTTCCTAATAGCAATCACCATTATCCACAATCATACTGTTCCTTTACTTCTTATTGTCTGTCTTCCCCATAAGGTGGTAAGCTCCATAAGTGTTGAGTTGACCATTTCGTATTCTCCAGAACCTAGGAGAGTGCCTGATGAACAGTAGGTACTCCGTAAACTTTTGATAAATGAATCCTAAAGCATTCTTCAATATTGGGTTTACTAAGAGAGTCACCCTATACTTAATATGTATACTGTTGTATGTGTTGGTGTAGGTATTTTTGAGGGAGAGGGTACATACAGGAATTCTTCATTTTGGTTAATCCTACATTATGAATGGACTTTACTGATGTCTAAGTTGTGTGTAGCTTTCAAAAGAGAAGTTCCATTAACTATTATCCATAGTGTAATATAAAAGTGACTATGTAAGAGGTTAAAACGATAACACCCTCTTCTGTTTGTCCTTCTGCCCAACAGGATATTTTTGTTTTGAACATTAAAAGGCAAGAATTCAAAAAATCAGATTAAGTTATCTGAAGTCCTCAGGATGCTATGGCAGGAAATAAATGATTCTACATGTTTCTACAGAAGCAAAATAGAGGGAATGACAAATTCACTAATTTGCTAATTGCCCCCATTTTGGTGCTGAAGATCCTAAGAAATAAGACAGGATTCCAGACCTCCAGTAACTCTAAATCTATGTATGATTTAAATCAATTAAAATTAAATACAAGTGATAATATAATAGCACAAACGAAAATATAGGAGCACAGAAGAGGGAGCTATGTTACTTTTGTTCAATTAATGAAGGCTTTTAAAGTTACACTTGAGTTGAGCCACGGAGTTCAGAATGCAGGCAGGGTCAGGTCACAGAGGACCTCGCCATGCTAAAGAGTTTGGACTTTACCCTGCACTGAATGCAGTCTTTGACAGATATGGGCAGGTCATCTTTGTTTTAGGCACATTAGATTGACAAGATTATAAAAGGCCAATGGGACAGAAGAGAGACTGAAGATCAGTTAGAAGGTGATTTCTTTCACTCCCTGAAAATGGCAAACTGCAGCAGAGTTCATCAACCTCTCCGTGAGGTGACTGTGAAATACAAAGCAAATTTTCCCTCTAAAGTTCAGGTCAAATAGCACATAGGCCATGAAATATTTTTCCTCTCCTAGCATTACCATAAAAAGACTTAAGGTTGTTTCTTGGTTTTGTTTTGTTTGGTTTTTGGTTTTTGTTGTTGCTGTTGTTGTTGTTTTTAGTGGGGGGGAAGGGAATGGGGAAGCAGCACCTCTAGAAGCAAGCTAAATGTGAGGAAAAAAACAGAAAAATTATTTTAAATTTCCATGCTGGGATCTTCCTTTCAGATATGAGGAAACCATATTCACTAAGAATTACCTGGAAAACCTTTTCATTGCTTTAGGTATTTCATATGTGGCACATGGAGTCTCCAAATTGCACGGCACTAGCTAAAAATGGAACCAAAAATGAGAGAGAAAGTAATAAAATTATCCAACTTCTCCATTCACTTAAGAAAGAACAAACACAATCCAACCTGCCTCGTCAGGTAGAAAATTCCTCAGAAGATCCTGCTGCTGACAAATTTCTGGAAGCTGCCTACTTTTGTGACCTTCATTGCCTCTACTCTGCTGTACCTGGAAAAGCACACTCTTAAACCTACTTTACCATGAGCTATTTCCCTTTAAATTTTTTTAAGTAGGGTTTGAACTCATCACCTGGAGATTAAGACCTGAACTGAGATCAAGAGCCAGACACTTAACTGACTGAGCCACCCAAGCATCCCCATTTTCCCTTTTAAATTCTTCCCTGACTGGCCCTTTTTCCCACTAATACAAATCCCTTGATACCTAAAATTTTATCACTCAGCATTACTCACATTTTCACTTTCTTCAACACCCTGGTTTTCCAACCAGACTTCCCCCCAGAGAATTAGCCAACTACCCTGATCTTTGTATGGATCTTTGATATTTAAAAGAATCATAATCTAGGATTTCTTTTTACTACAACTTGCTAACCACACCAAACCTTCCTGAATATTGCTAATATCTCTAAAGAGTAAAAATTAGAATGACACAGAATAGATGGGAAAAATTAAAGCATTTGGTTTAAGCAATTTTTATTTTTATGATTGCTTCTCAGTCTATCATAAAAAGTTAGTAGTGGGTCTCCATCTGGTGGCCAAAATTTCTATTTTTAAATTCTAAAGGACTTCATTATCTTTTGGTCTATCTTCCTAACAGTGAAATACAAAAGATAGAAGACATAATTATCCTAAAAAGAATGGACAAACTCATTTAATTAATAATTCAGAAGATTGTAAGTTTGATAATGCACAAATTAAAGGCTTACTTACAAAACAAAGTCCAGTATCTGTAAGAATTGAGCCAACTCTCATGCAAGAAAAACAAATGTAGGTATGTTCTAAATTGAGCAGAGAATTGCAAAATGCCATCATAATCAGAAATTGCATTTATTCACTATTCAGCAAATATTTATTGGGCACATATTTATGTCAACAATTCCCCTAAGTATAAGAGCTATAGGGAACAAGATTAGCAAATTTCTTCTCTTCGAAGAGCTTACCATTCTCATGTGGAGAGATAAACATGAACATATAAATATACACGATGACATCAGTTTGTCATCAATGTTATAAAGTAAAAATAGAATAAGAGGATAAGGAGTTATAGAAGTGAGGACATGTTACTTTATAGAGAACGGTCAAGATTGGCTTCTGTAAGGCAATATTAGAATAAGACCTGAATAAAGTGAAAAATTTATACATTCCTAAGGAAAAGTATTTAAGGCTACGGAATAGTATGCACAAAGGGCCTGAGGTAGAAACATGTTTCAAGATCATTAAGTGAAACAGTGTGGCTGGAGATAGTGAGTGATGGGAAAAGTGGAAGAAGGTAAAATAAGAGAGGTAACAAGTGGCCAGAACTTGCATGGCCTTAGCGTCCACTCAAGGGCTTTAAATTTTATTCTAAATGCAGAAGAACGCCACTGGAGATTTTGGAACTAATCATGTTTGGGTTTTAATAGGCTCATTCCACCAGCTACATGAAGAACAGACTGGGCATAAGCAGGGAGACTAGTTAGAAGTCTGTTGCAGTAATCCACGTTAGACATAGTGGTGGCTCAGGCTCTGATGGTACAGTGCAGAGTGTGAAGAGAGGGATGCATTTTAGAGGCAGTGCCCACAGGGAGGTTTGTGAGGTCGTGGAAGAACCATCAAGCATAACACCAAGGTTTTTTGCTCATGATAAGTAGGTGAACAAAAGTCAATTACTAAGATGAAGAACACTGGGGAACATCGGGTTTGAGAAGAAAAACAAGAATTTTAAACATACTAAGTTCGAATTGGTTATTAGGCATCCAGTTGAAAATCTCAAAAGTGCAGTAGGATATGTGGGTCTGCAATTCAAGGGAAATGTAAGAAATGGAGATATAAACCCCAAGCGTTTTGTAACTTGGGTTGTTAATCAATGGGAAAATGTGAATGACTCATTCAATACAATCTACCAGAATGAGTTGAACACATGTCAAGTTAATGGCAGAATAATTTAGAACATGTGGGTAAATTTTACAGTTGATTAGTTTCAAAGCCCCTCCTATGTGCTGACCATAATATAATATCCAAGGCAATGTGATGTACAAAGAAAAGTTTCAATCACTGCACAGGAGCTTTTAGTTCTATTAAACTGACAAGATAAATTAATAATAATAGAAAACAAGCGATATGCGAAACTGAACAGGACAGTAGGGAAAGAATCAGTGACAATAAGCAGAATTACGTATATAAAGTGACAAAGGCCAGAACGACAATGGTGGTGACATGACCAGAGAAAGCTAAATTAGAGGGAAAAAAAACAATGTCACTTTTTTAAAAAGCTAATTACATTTAATAATTTCATTTCACATTTAGGAAAACTATTACAACTATTAAATCACATGAATATCCCAATTATGTAGTATAGTCAAGTAAAAACATTCCCAATAAGTGTATTCTGAAATCATGAGATTGAAATTTCTGGACTCAAGCTACATTTGTCGTTCTGGCTGGCTGGCTTCCATGCTCATAATGTAAACTTTTACATACTGATAAAATTTTACCAGTAAATACATGATAAAATGGCTATACTCCATACACTGAAAATCTAAGCACGCTGTGTGACGATTTCTTCTTTGGAAATAGAGTAGATCGAGTTTGCCGACAAAGAATGACATAGGTTGTGATTAGTAAAATTCCTGCTGCATGGTCTATGTTTAGGTCAATGCATATTTTTGATGAATGTTCACTATATGCTGAGCCCTATATTAAGTATTAAAGTTTGAGGTGACACTTTATTAGATTGAGAGGATAGTCTCTATCCTTCATAAACATAATTAGATATATCAATGTTATATTGCATTCTTAGAACTATCTGGAATGGGATAGGTTAGGACTTCAGTCAATAGATGTTTGCTGAATAAAAAATTAATTTTTCAAAAAAGAATCTTTTTAAGGAATTGAAAACTCGACTTCCTTTGGTCGAGGGTGATATTCAGAATATAAGGGAGGAGGGAGGTTTTATAAATGGGAAAATAATATCTAGCTTGGGATTAAGGAAGATCACTACAATGGCTTATTCTAGAGGACAAAGATTTAGCAATAAGACAGTCCATTTTTTATTGCATTTCTGATACGAGTCCAGAAATATTTACATGAAAGCTTACTGATCCAAAGTCTCCAAGTAAAACTTTTGTTTTTGTGTCTGCCCAAAAGGTCCAAGATACTTCAGTTTCCTGACAAAAATCTATTTAAAGTGGGATATAAGGAACAAGTTACAGATATTTTTGATGACTTTGAGCTTTCCCTGCAAATACCCATCACTACACTCTTTCTATAAAAAAGAGGGAAGCCAAAGCACATTTATAAGCAAAACTTAGGAAGTCAACAAAGGGACTAGCAAGGATATAGAGAAAAAGAACCCCTCTTACATTTTAAGAGTATAAACCGATGCAAATTGGGAGACCAATTTGGTAATGTTTTCTGAAATTAAGTATACCCATACTCCACAGATCTACAATTACATTCACTGTGGTATACACTACAGAATCCTAACTAAAGGACTAAAGGAGAACTGTATGATGAAAATTCCAAAGCATAAACCATAAAGCAAAATATATTTGTTACATGAAAGTGAATCATTTTGGTACAACACAGGACACCATCAAGCAGAAGATATCTGTAGTGTCCCAAAATGACAAAGAAGTGAAATCTATGTCCGCACTAATCCAGTGCATGAGCCATTATCTACATGTGGCTATTTAAACTTAAACTAATTGAAATTGAAAAGTAGTTACGGTGGCTCAATAGCTACATGTGCCTAGTGGTCCCGGTAGTAGAAATACCAGAATAACATATTTCCATCATCGTATAGGAAGTTCTATTGGATATTTCTGATCCAGAACCTATGAGGAATTCATGCAAATCAATAAGCGGTGGGAGGTAAGCCCAGCAGTGAAGTAGGAAAAGGACGTATATGGGCTAACAAGAATTTTAAGTTATGCTCAAAAGTAATAATAACAGAACTAAAAAAAAAAAGTACCGTATCACTATTATACCCTTAATCTAACAAAATCAAACGTGGGCAATGTCAAGTATTGATGAGAATGTGAAAGTACAGGAATAATCATATACAAATAATCATAAAAGTATACACTGGTGCAGCCATTCTGGAAAGCAATCTAACATTTCTCAAATTAAATATATGTATTCCTTCTCAGTAATTTCATTGATATATATTAAAAATTACCATGAAAATCCACCACTGGAACATGTAAGATTCATTAAAGCATTATTTATGGAAAAGAAGGATAAGGGTATATGCAAAAGGAGAGAAAGATGGAGACAGGAAAAGAGATGGATGCAGGTAGAGATATGGAAATGGAAAGAGAGGTGTGATGAAGCAAAAAGAAAGGAGAATTTCAAAGATACAAATAGCAAGAAGGTTTTAAATAGAAAGTAGAAATCCTAGAAATAATAGATCAAAAGCAACCCTCAAAAACAAAGCCAGAGACCTTGTACACCAGTTACCAAGATCTATTATGAAGCTAGAATAGTTCATTCATTCTGGTATTAGCAAGAACTGATCAATGGAAGAGAACAGAGTCCAGTAACAGACCTACCCATATACAGTCTGTTGATTGCATTTTACCTTAATGCAATAAAGAAAGGATGGGCTTTTCATCAAGTTTTACTGGTCAACTAGCAAAACATGTGCAAAATATGCATCTTGACCCCTACCTCTAAAAACTTCACATCAAATCTAAATGTAAAAGTCAGTATAACAAAGCTTTTAGGAAAACACACTAGCCTATCTTCGTGGTAATTCAGTAGTCAAATACTTCTCAAATACAAGACAAACCTGAATGGCTTGGTTTCAAATCTGAAGAAAAAACTGACGAACAAAAGTAGTTGTTAGAAATTATCCACAACAGAACACAGAAAGTTAAAAATATAGAAGGCAAGTTAAAAGAAAAAGGGTTTAGAATGAAAATATCTAATTTTTATTTAAATGAATTTCCCAAAGGAAAAGTGAATGGAGCAGAGAAAATACTGGAAGAGATTATGATGAGAATATTCCAGATTTATGAACGACACCAATTTATAGATTCAAGATCACCAATGAATCTAGAAGATAATTGCAATGCAAATTAAGAAATGTTAGCATCCAAATATGAACTAGACAATAACCCAAGTTTTACGAAAGTAGTAGCATAAATGTCCAAAAAGCCAAAGGTGTAACTAACTTGTTGTCTAAGAAATGTCCATTAAAACACTGAGAACATTTGGGGCGCCTTGGTGGCTCAGTGGGTTAAAGCCTCTGCCTCAG
>CM052885.1:13411728-13439103 GCA_028534135.1 Potos flavus | reverse complement strand
AAAAAAAAAAAAAAAAAAACAAAAAACACTGAGAACACAGCCACGGTGAGAAGATGGAGAGTTAGGTCTTGTGGACACCATACAAGAACAACGGGGGGGGGGGGGGGGGGGAGACATGACCTGCTGGTCAAGGGACTGACTACTTAAAATGAGATTGAACAATTAAGTAAATATATTGAGGATTACAGGAGGCACGTTTCTCATTACAAATGTGAAAAAGGGAAAAGACAGAATTAAAGTTCAATAAAAACTTGTGACTTATTATACAGAGATAGCATATGTAGAAATAGATATAAATGTTTATGTAGGCATATACATGTAAACATACATGTAAATACAAATATAACTGTCAACTGAGAGAGTGTAGAAGACAGACAGTATAAATTAAACACCAAAATCTAGATCTCAGTTTATAATTATTATTCACTAAAAGATAGTCGGGCTCCTTGAAGAAATAGCTGATTCCAAAGTTGAGGTACCCTAAAGTAAGGAAGGGTTCAACGAATCATAGGGACATATTAAAATAGAGAAATCAGCTCAAAGGAGTCCACACTGACCATTTCTGTGACAATTTAGGATTAAATGCATAATGGTAGTAATGGATTGTACCTTATAAAAAATCTAGAAATCCACTGAGTCATTACTGATATGAGTACATGAATGAATAGGTTAATAATAAATCTATGTAGGGGCACCTGGGTGGCTCAGTTTGTTAAGCGACTGCCTTCGGCTCAGGTCATGATCCCAGAGTCCCGGGATCGAGTCCCACATCGGGCTCCCAGCTCTGCGGGGAGTCTGCTTCTCTCTCTGACCTTCTCTCCTCTCACGTGCTCTCTCACTCTCTCTCTCTCTCTCTCTCAAATGAATAAATAAAATCTTAAAAAAATAATAATAATAAATCTATGTAAAAGGCAAAAGATTTATACGATCTGAAGAGAAACTCTGAGCAATAAACTGAGGGTTTTGGAGGGAGCTGGGTGAGCCTGGTGGCGGGTATTGAGGAGGGCACATATTGCATGGAGCACTGGGTGTGGTACATGAACAATGAATCTTGGAACACTGAAAAAAAATTAAATTAATTGGAAAAAAAATAATAAATCTATGTAGAGTGATGGAATTAGAAAATCATTTGGCAATCACAGTAATATTTGATTAAATTATCAAGGATGTCAAAATTAGGTGAACGATTGATGGATAAGGTATTTATACAGCTCACAAAATAGTTATAATCACTCATTAATCAAGCATAAAAACTACAGATAAATCTGGGAAACCCTTTCCTAGGAAAATGATAGAAGTTTACATCATCTGGGGCACCTGGTTGCCTCAGTTAGTTAAGCCAGCAATTTCTGCTTTCAGCTCAGGTCATGATCTCATGGGTAGGGAAGTAGGCCTACATAGGGCTCTGTGCTCAGTGAGGAGTCTGAAGGTTCTCTCCCTATGACCCTCCCGCATGCATGCCCTAAAAAAATAAATCCTAAAAAAGAAGTCAACATCATCAATAAGGGGACAAACTAATATTGTGTGCATCCTGATATAAGTACAAACAAAGCATCATTCCTATGGAATACATGCCAAAACACATACCAGAATCTAATCACGAGAAAACATCAAACCAAAATTGATAGTCGTTTTATAAAAAGCTGGCCTGTGTTCTTCAAAAATATCAAAATCATGAATTTCAAGAAAATTGAGAAACTGCTCCAGATTGAAGGAGACTAAGAAACATGACTACCAAGGGGAACACATCACTTAGATTTAATTCAAGAAGAGAACAATTACAAAGGACACTGCTAGAATAATTGGCAAAATGTGAATGGGGGGGGGGGTTCTATGGACTGAATTGTAGGATTACATGTCCATTTCCTGATTCTATACAGTGTCCTTGTTTATAGGAAACATACCCTGAAGTGGTTAAGGAATAACTTATGCAACTTATTCTCAAATGGTTAATTTTACGTCTATGTTTATGTACACATCTTATATGTTTTATACATACACATACATACATATACAAACTCAAAAATAGGCCAAATATGGTAAATTAGGAAATTTGGAAAGACTTGAGGAAAATTCTTATTTGTAAAAGGTCTTTAATCTTAAAATTTCAAAATAATTAAAATTATGAGATTCATATTACACCCAAATTAGTAAACATTAAATACCAAGCAATATTGAGTGTTGGTGAGGATAGAAAGCAACTTTCATAAACTGCTAGTATAATTCTGAAAATCACTGAAATAGTCTGGCAGTAACTAATAAAACTGAACATAGTCCTATCCTATGGCTTGGCAGCTATGGTCCTAAGAATACACCCTAGACACTTTCGCATATGTGCTAGAGACATATACAAAAATGTGTTATGGCATCATTTGTAGAACATCAAAACTAGAACTACCACAAATGCCCGAACAGAACAGAAAAACTGCGGTATGGCAGCATACAGCAATGAAAATAAATGAGCCATCAAATGCATTAAAGTGGATAAAGCTCAAAAACCTAATAATGACCAAGTCAGAAAAATTCACAAAGCAGAGCTCCATTTTATAAGGTGAACAGGACAAAATTTTTTAAATATACTGTTTAGAGAGGTCAACATCCATGGTTTGTTTTTGGTTTTTGGTTTTTTTTTTTTTAACAATTAACGATAAACACAAAACTTAGAATTATGATTTTAGAGGGCAATGCTTCTAGGAAGTTCTGTAACATATTAGTGTTCTGTTTCCTGGTCTTGGGACAGTGATATTTTATTACATATTATTTAAAGTATATATAAATGTTGTAAACACTCGTTTAACAACTTTAAAAGGAGGGATGATAGGGAATCACAGCTGAGTTTTATCTAATCTAACCAAGCAGAACTTCAGGTATATAAAAAGAATTCAAACTCAGGAAATCAATATAAATGATACCAACAAATTAAAAGAGGAAAAATGCATGATTGAATCAGTAGATGCTGAAAAGGTATTTAAAACTATTCAGTACCTTTCACATAAAAACGCTAAGTAAAGTGGAAGTTGAAAAAATGAAATATAAAACTATTATGTTAGAACTAAATACAGTTTAAATTAGTAACCAGGAAAAAAAAAAAAAGAAAAAAAAATTAGTAACCAGAATAGTGTTCATAGTCAATATTATTCATCTTCTTAGAAATTCTAACCCATTCTGTAAGAAAAGAAAATGAAATAAACGTAAAGAATATATTATAAATCTGGTGACATTTTATAACTAGAAAATGAACTGGCAATGAAGTAATTTTATAAACTGATAACACAAATTTTTTAAAAATCATCATATTCTTTATAATCCAGCAAAAAGTGCATTTCAATAGTTAAAATAAATTCGACAAGGTATAGGACCTACACAAACATCAGGTTAAAATCTAACTTAAAGACATAATTCAAGACAAAAAGAAAAGTAGCAGTGTAGCTTGCCTTGGTCCAACTACCCTGCTAAGAAAATCTAGAAAAGCTTCCATGTTCATGGAAAAAATATCCTAAAAATATTCAGTTCTCACAGTTATGATCTATATTTATATAACTTTTATTAAATCACCAAAAGGTTTTTCTTAAAATGGACAAAATTATCTTAAAGTTTACATGGATGAGTAAATAATTGACAAAAGTATGAGGAAGAATAACATGGGAGCAGGGGACTTGCCTTACTAGAAATCAGAACGTTATAAAACCATGAAAAAGAAATATTAGCAATAAATAGATTATCAGAACAGAAGATAAAAATCAAAAAACAGATACCAGAATATGTGTTTTAATATACAACAATGGTTGTAGTTGAATTCTGTAGGAAAAGGATGGATTATTTAATGAACTTTCCTGGCAAAAATTGCAATTGATATGCGAAAAGAATTAAAATTTTATCCCTTTTACCACAGGTAAAAATAAATTTCGAATAGCATTCCAGGTTGATTTCAACCAAGTGTCATGCTAAGAAAATCTAGAAAACCTGAACAAAATATAAGATACATTTGTTTGAAGTTATCAGAGCAACCAAAGCAGTAAAACTTGCAGAGCCAAAGGCCAGAAAAACATCTTAAACATTTTTAAATGAAAACAGTAACAAAAAGCAAGAGTAAATGGAGTTAAGGTGTTTTAACACCATATTGAATGTAGGCAGGGAGAGGTAGGTAGGGGGCCCCTGACTAGCCTCAGACTATCCTTGGCAGACCAAGACACTAAGACAGAGTAAACAAGAGATAAGGCGGCAGACCACCTGGCCTTGGTCGGGAGTATTTTTCTTTGGCAGCTATAGCATATCACAGAAAATGACCAAACCTCAAAGAATTAAGTCATTAAGGATGTTATCAATAGTTCGAGCTCAAACCAAGATGGCGCAAGAATCTCAAGGCCACAAGCTTCCCAGTCAGTTCTCAATAAAAGACTGCCACTAAAAACCCTCACTGGCAACCCATTTGGGAGCCCTCTCACTCTAGAGAGCTGCTTCTTTCCCTTCTGCTCTCACCTTCACTTAATAAACTTCCACTTCACTTCACCCTTCAACTCCATGAGGGACAAGAACCCTGCAATCCTGTAACAATATCAATGTATATAAAGTAGAAAAATAATTTAACTTAGACTCTACTAAATCAAGGGTTCGTGTGATAATCCCTGGGTAACCATTTAAGAAATTGTGAAACAAAGTATAACTAAAACTAACAGAAAAATGTTAACAAACTGAAGATTCAAAAGAAAATTAAAAAAAAAAAAAAAGAACAGGTAGGACAAAGAGAAAACAAATGGCAAGATAGTATATATGCACCAAATATATCTCTAATTACATAAATGTAAGTACTCCCTTTAATATAAATATACTCAGAAAGAAAATAACTACAAATTGCATTTGACACACACATAGTAGGGAGAAGGCCAAAGGAAGTTTGAAACTAAAAGGAGGAAAAGTATATGGAAAATCATCCAAACGCTAAACAAAAGCCAAAAGCTGGGGTAGCTATATTATTTTCAAAGTTATCATTAAAGCTAGGAACACTATTAGTGGTAAAAAGGAGTCTTTTATAATGACAAAAGGATAAAACTACCTGGTAAATAGGACAATTCAAACGTGTATGTGCCTAATGACCTACCTTCAATATATATAAATATAATAGTAACTTTGGGCTGTCATATTTTAGATCTTATTTTGTGAGTCTCCTTAATTTTTTTAGATATAGTCGGTTTTACTATTTTTGTCTTTTAACCTTTATGTTAGCTCATAAGTGATTGTTCTACCTTTACTGTATGTTTGCTCTTATCCACAAAAGTTTTTCCTCTCATAATTTTCTTCTAATTATGGCCTTTCTTTTCCACTTAAAGAAGTCCCTTTAAGTTCTTGTGAGACCCATTTAGTGGTGATGAACTCCTTTAACTTATGTTTGTCTAGAAAACTCTCCATCAATTGAGTAACTGCCATGTAGAGTATATCCTTGCTTTTAGGGTTTTTTTTTTTCTTTCAGTTCTTTTGTTTTTTCTCTATTTCCATTTTTTTTTTTTATTATTATTATGTTCAGTTAGCCAGCATATACTATATCCTTTCGGTTCTTTGAATTCATCATGCCACTCCCTTCTGGCCTTTCTGCTGGGGGGAAAAAAAAAAATCAGGGGCTAGCCTTATGGGGTTTCACTTGTATATTACTGCCTTCTTTTCTCTTGTTGCTTTTAAAATTATCTTTAATAGCTAGTATTTTAATTATAATGTGTCATGGTGTAGACCTCCTGGGGTTCATCTTATTTGGAACTCTGTGTTCCTGAACCTGGATGTCTGTTTCCTTCCCCAGGTTAGGAAATTTTTTAGCTTTTTTTTCTTCAAATAAGTTTTCTGCCCCTTTCTCTTATTCTTCAGGGACTCATAATGCAAACGTTCGTTTGCTTGATGTTGTCCAAGCAATCCCTTAACCCATTATATTTTTCATTCTTTTTTCTTTGTGTTGTCCACCTTGGGTCCTTTCTATTACCCTGTCTTCCAGATTGTTGATCCATTCTTCTACATCCTTTAACCTGTTGATTTCTTCTATATTTCAGTAATTGTATTCTTCTAATCTGATTGGTTTTTATGTTTTCCATCATTTTGTTAAAGTGCTGAGTTCATTCACTCTTTTCTCCAGTCCAGTGAGCATGTTTTATGATTACTTAAGATTCACAGGTGAATTTTATCAAGCATCGAAGAGTTATACCCATTCCCCTCAAATTATTCAGAAAAAATAAAGCTTCCAAATACATTCAACAAGGCCAGCATTACCCTGATACCAAAATGAAAGATACTACAAAAACAGGCCAATATCCCTGATGAACATAGATGTAAAAATCCTCAACAAAATATTAGCAAACCATATTCAACCATAGATTGAAAAGATTATTCACCACAATCAAGTGGGATATACTACAGGGATACAAGAATGGTTCAGTATTCATAAATCAAAATGATACATCACATCCACAAAATGAACACTAAATATAACCATTGCAATAGATGCAGAAAATGTATCTGACAAAATTTGACATTCAGGGGCGCCTGGGTGGCTCAGTGGGTTAAAGCCTCTGCCTTCGGCTCGGGTCATGATCTCAGGGTCCTGGGATCGAGCCCCGCATCGGGCTCTCTGCTCAGCAGAGAGCCTGCTTCTCCCTCCCTCTCTCTCTCTCTGCCTGCCTCTCTGCCTACTTCTGTGTGACCTCTGTCAAATAAATAAAATCTTTAAAAAAAAAAAATTTTGACATTCATTCATAATGACTGTTCAAAGTGGGTTTGGAGGGAACACACCTGAGCATAATAAAGACAATACGTGACAAGCCTACACTTAACATCAATGATAAACTGAGAGCTCTTCAAGATATCTCTCACCACTTTTATTCAACATAGTACTAGAAATCCTAGCCATAGCAATCAGACAAAAAAAAAAAAGCATCCAAGTTGGTAAGAAAGAAGTTTAACTATTTGCAGATGTCATACTATATACAAAAAACCCTAAGGACTCCACCAAAAAAAAATTATTACAGTGAGTTCAGTAAAGTTGCAGGATACAAAATATGCAAAAATCAGCTGCACTTCTTTACACTAACAATGAAATAGCAAAAAGAGAAATTAAGAAAACAAACCTATTTAAAATCCCCAAACAACGTATTTGCAATTGCATCAAAAATAATAAATTATCTTGGAATAAGCTTAGCCAAAGAGGTGCCAGACCTGTACTCCAAAAACTATAAAATGTTGATGAATGAAATTGAAGACACAAATAGAAAGATATATCATGTTCATAGATTGTAAGAATATTATTAAAGTCTCCATACTACAAAGCAATCTATAGATTCAGTGCAATCCTCACCAAAATAACACCAAGATTTTTCACATAAAGAGAATAATCATAAAATTTGTATGAAACCACAAAAGACTCCAAATGACCAAAGCTATTTTCAGAAATAACAAAGCTGGACATATCACAACATATACTATTAAAGCTATAGTAATCAGAACAGTATTGTATTGACACAAGACCGGGCATATAGATCAATGAAACAGAATAGAGAACCCAGAAATAAACCCATGACTATATGATCATTTAATCCACAATGAAGGAGGCAATAATATGCAATGGGGAAAAGATCATGTCTTCAATCACCAGTGCTGGGAAAACTAGGGAGCTACATGCACAAGAATAAAAGACGACTAACTTACGTCATACAGAAGAATAAACTCAAAATAGATTACAGACTTAAACGTGAGGCCTGAAACCATAAAACTCCTCAAGGAAAATATAAGCAGTAATCTCTTTGATATCATCCTTAGCAGTATTTTTCTGGATATGTCTTCCCAAGCAAGAGAAACAAAAGCAAAACTATTAGGACTACACCAAAATAAAAAGCTTCTGCACAGCAAAGGAAATCAATAAAATAAAAGGCAAATTACTGAATGGAAGAAATTTGCTAATGATATATCCAATAGGTGGGTTAATATCCAAAATATATAAAGAATTTATACAACTCAATGCCAAAAATACCCAAATAATCCAATTTTTAAAAAGGTAGAGGGCCTGAAAAGATATTTCTCCAAAGACATATAGATGGCCACAGACATATGAAAAGACATTGAATATCACTAATGATTAAGGAAATCCAAATCCAAACCACAATGAGTTATTAACTTATACCAATCAGAATGTCTATTTAAAAAAAAAGAAATAACAAGTGTTGCTGAGGATGTGGAGAAAAAGGGATCCTTGTGCACCACCGGTAGAAAATAAAATTGGTGCAGCCCCTATGGAAAACAGGATGGAAGTTCCTCAAAAAAATAAATAAATAAGTAAACAAATAAATAATTGAAATAGAAATACCATATGATCCTGTAATTTCACTACTGAGTTTTTCCCATAGAAATGAAAGCACTAATTCAAAAAGATATATACACCCCATGCTTATTGCATTATTTTCAATAGCCAAGATATGGGAGTGACCCAAGTGTCCATCCATAGATGAAGAAAATGTGGGGGAGGGGGTGTATATATTATATTTTATGAATATTATTGATAATACTCATCCATAAAAAAAGAGATCTTGCCATTTGACATACTTTGGATGAAATCAGAGGGTATCACGCCAAGTGAAATAAGTCAAATGAAGACACATACCATACAATTTCACTTATTATATGTGGAATTTAAAAAACAAAACAAAAACAAAGAAAAAAGAAATAGACCCATAAATACAGAGAATATACTGGGAGTTGCCAGAGACGAAGTGGTTTGGGGGATGGGGAAATTGGTGAAGGAGAGTGGGAGGTACAAAAATCCAGTTACGCAATGAGTCACAAAGTTGAAAGGAATATATAGTCAAGAGTTTCATAATAGCATTGTATGGTAACATGTGGTAGCTACACTGGTAGTGATCATAATATAATATATAGAGTTGTCAAATCACTATGTCATACACTTGAAACTAACGTAAGATTATGGGTCAACTATATTCCAATAAAAAAAAAAAAACTAACTTAAGGGAAATAGCCAAATCCCCTATCAAAATAAGAGACTATAATATATCCCTCCAACATAAAATCTGAACAAAGTAGGTAAGGATGTAAAACACCCAAACAGCACAATTAAAAATGACCTAACAGACAATCATATGGTAGTCTTTTCACCTGTGCATACAAGATAAACAAGATGATTATATGTGGTTCATAAAACAAGTCTTAAACTTGAACTATAAATCATTCAATTATGCTGTCCAACCACTATTGAATTAAGGTAGAAAAAAGAAAAGTAAAAAATAACTTGAAAATGCTCAAATGTTTAGAAATGAAATAATATATTTCTAATCCATTGTTCGAAAGAGAAATGAAGATGGATATTAGAAAACATTTTAAACAATGATACTGAAAATATATCTCAGGAAGTTATAAAAAGGACAGCAAATTAAACCCAAAGAAATTAAAGAACGGAATTAAGGAAATAAAGATAAATGTACTCACCCAAAACCCAAAATTTTGTGTCTAATACAACATTCTCAACTAATAGAAACCAGAGCTCTTTGAAGAAATTGCTGATTCTGGAACTCAGGTAGAGAATATATAATGTGCCTAGAATATTTTGTAGCGCCAAAAAGTGCTTAAGAACAAAACAATGGGACTATGTCAAAGGAACACAGGAGGCAACTGAAAGAGTGCTCAATGGCCAAAGCTGGGGCAATTAGAGTAATAAAACACATGGTATCAGGATATAATCAAAGTATGAAATAAATATCCATGGATCCATATTGATAAAAAGAAATGGTCAAATATTTAAATGGGGAAGAACAGACAGATACCTCAATGAATTTATGTAGATACTCCCTCCTCCAAGAGGTTGGGCATAACTTCCCACCCATTAAATATAGGATGCACAAATTGACTCTCTTCTAAAGAGTCTATTCTAGAGAGGGGAAGAATACCTTTACCCAGAAGAAATCTGATTAATACTACTTCAGTCAAATGAATAAGTTTTACATCATCAGGGATAAGTCATGTTAACAGTATGTATCCCTGATATGGAAGAATGAAAGTTTACCCCAGTAGTCTTCCTCCCACTCAATCCCTATCAGAAAGATAGCCAATGCCAAGAGCCACAGAAGCCTCACCGCTTGACACAGTCACGGCGAGGACATGGCAGCGTTTGCACAGCTCCTGCCATATGGGACAAGATTGGTATCTCCTCCTGTAACTTTTTATGTTACTCGTATTCCTTTTTTCTCTTTGGCCTAAGCCCTTTGTTCAAGTTGAGGCTCCGACCCACTCAACCCACTTCTAACCAGACTTGAGATCTCCTTACAGATACTACATAAAGCAATCAAACCATTCTCCCGCCATAAAACCGTTAAGAGCAAATAACTGCAGGGCTCCCTTCCAATGTTTGTCCACCAAATTATTGCAGATAAGATGATAAGGTACTTAAAGGCCAAAAAATTACACAGGTCTTTAATGATCTACAGCTGACCTTAGCTCCCCGCTAGGGGTTCACATTCCATCCTCACCACACCAACACCTACATTCCCTTACAATGGAGAGTACACAGAAGATAAGGCAGGAGTGGTTAAATACAAAGACAATAGAGTTTTACTTCAGACTTTGCCGTTTATCCAAAGAATACACAGGATGAGGCCCCCATAGTGCCTGCTCGCTCAACAGCAATAGGGGGCTTGTACAAACAGCTTGGGCCGTTCTGTAGTAAACTCAAATGTCACTCCTCTTCCTTTGGTTAATGTGCAAAAGGTATACGTGACTAAACCTTTAAGTAATACATAGAAACAGAGTCATAAAAATTGTTGTTAAGGGTCTTGCTGTTCAAAATAAGATAAGCCTGTCTCTGCCTTGGTCTTAGAAAGGACTGTAGGTTCTGCAAAAACACTTCTGTTGATCTAAGCCTCCTTATCTAAGAAAATCATTAACTGTTTTCCTTGTATCCTGCTGCCTATAAATAAAGAGTTAAAAACCAGTGAGGCGGAGATGCCTGCCTGGTGATTCAAAGAATCCCCTGGCTCTCTCACCCCTCTCGCCGACACCGTCCATCCTTCAGGGACCACTGGACTGCCTGGGCTGGTCCCCGGCAAGCCAACACAGGAAAATATTTTAAAAGCTATCACTACAGATCTTGCAATCATTTAAAGATTAAGAGATTATGAATGTATGCTAATAATTTGAAAATTCACAAATATGGACAAAAATGTATCAAATCTGATACAATAAAAATAGAAGATAGAAAGTTTGATCCTCTATTTTTAAGAATGAGATCTCTATTTTAAAATTTTCCTAGAAAGAAATCAACAGGCCCACATAGCTTCACCAGTGAGTTTTTTAAAACATGGCAAGAAAGTGTAACACAAGTCTTACATAAAGTCTTTCAGATAATACAAATAAATACTTTCCATTCAATTTATGATATCGATTTAACCTTTACATCAAAACCTCTAAAGTTAGAAGAAAAAGTGTAGATAAACCTAACTATAAAAGCAAAAATCTGAAACAGAAAATTAAGAGAAATATGAAAATAACTCATCATGATCAAGTAGAATTTAATCCATGAATGTAAGGTTGATCAAATATTTTAAATGAAACAATAAAATAAGAAAAAGTCTCACAAGATCATATCACTAGAACCAACTAGATAAAATTCAGTACCACTCATACTAAAAATTTTAAACTAGAAATAAAAAAAACTTCCTTGATCTATTAAATATAAAAACCACTTTGCACACATCATACTTAATGGTGAAATATTAAAAGCTTTTTTCCAAAATTGGGAATGACATCAAGATGCTCACAACCAGTACCTCTCTTCCACATTGTAAAAATCGAACACAGTAAAGAAAAAATTTTTAAAGACATAAGGATTAAAAAAAACCTCTTCAAAAACAACTTCATTAAAAAAAAAAAACTTCATTAGAAATAAATTTAGCAAGATCACTAGATACAAGATCAGTATACAAAAGTAAAATGAAATAAAGATCTTAAAAACTATACCAACAACATCCAAAATATCAAATACCCAGAAACAGGTCTATTTAAAGATGTGGAAGATTCTTATTATGAAAATTACAAAGTATTTTAGAAGAATTTTAAAGGACTTTAAAGAATTTAAATGTTAAGAACAAACCATATTCAGAGACTTGAAGATTCAGTATTATGAAGCTTCAAATCTCCTCTAAATGATCTAGAGATTGAATGAAATCACAATGAAAATCACAAGTGTATTTTTGTAGAAAATTAAAAGGCTAGCCTTAAAATGTTTATGGAAATGTAAAAGCAAAGAAGAGTGAAGGATCTTTAAGAAGCTAGTGAATACTAGCAGATACTGACTTATTGTAAAGATATAGTAATTAAGACAGCAAGGTATTGACTTTATAGTATTGTCCATGAAAGAACACAAGGGTCCAGAAGCCTACCCAGGATAATAAACTCCTGATTTATGTCCAAGAAGATTTATCAGTTCAGCAGAGCATGTAGAGCCTTTTTCAATAAATGCTATGGGGTCAAATAAATATCTATTTGTAAAAAGTGAATACTGACCCATTTCTTGTCACTTACATAAAAATTTTTAAGTGAGTTGTAAACCGAACTTAATAAAATTCTCTGGGAAACAGAATTTGGGTATGTTTAAATTTCTTCAATAGGACAAAAAGCACTAAACATAAAAATAAATGTAGAATTAAGAGTTTCTCTTAATCAAAAATAATATGCCATCATAAAAGTTTTTTTAAAAAGGTACTAAGTGGAAAACAAAGAGCCTGATTCAAAATATATAAATTCCTACAAATCAGTAAGAAAATATCTACCTAATAGGAAAGTGGCCAAGAGCAATTCTTAACTTAGTGATAGTGAACATATGAAAGTTGTTCAACCTTAGTAATCAGAAATGCAAACTAAAACTCCAGTGAAGAGACTGATTACTAAAGTTGAGATAGTCTCTTCCATAAATGGTACTGGGAGAACTGGATGGCTATATACAAAAGAATGAAACTCGACCATTCTCTTACACCATACACAAAGATAAACTCAAAATGGATGAAAGACTTCAATATAAGACAGGAATCCATCAAAATCCTAGAGGAGAACATAGGCAGTAACCTCTGACATCGGCCACAGCAACTTCTTTCAAGACACGACTCCAAAGGCAAGGGAAACAAAAGTGAAAATGAACTTTTGGGACTTCAAGATAAAAAGCTTCTGCACAGCAAAGGAAACAGCCAAACAAAACAAAAGAGGCAACCCACAGAATGGGAGAAGATATTTGTAAATGACACTATAGACGAAGGGCTGATATCCAAGATCTATAAAGAACATCCAAAAAACAAATAATCAAGTCAAAAAATAGAAAACATAAGCAGACACTTCTCCAAAGACATATAAATGGCTAACAGACACATAAAAAAATGTTCATCATCATTAGCCATCAGGGAAATTCAAATCAAAACCACATTGAGATACCACTTACATTACGCCAATTAGAGTGGCAAAAATCAATGAGGCAAGAAACAACAAATGTCGAAGAAATTGTGGAGCGAGGGTAACTCTATTACACTGTTGGTGGGAATGCAAGTTGGTGGAGCCACTTTGGAAACAGCATGGAGGTTCCTCAAAAAATTAAAAATAGAGCTACCCTATGACCCAGCAATTGCACTACTGGGTAGATACAGATGTAGTGAAAAGAAGGGCCATATGCACCCCAATGTTCGTAACGGCAGCGTCCACAATAGCCAAACTGTGGAAAGAGCCGAGATGCCCTTCAGCAGAAGAATGGATAAAGAAGATGTGGTCCATATGTATAATGGAATATTACTCAGCCATCAGAAAGGATGAATAAAACTAATGATATGGAGCACTGGATGTGGTACGTAATCAATGAATCTTGGAACACTGAAAAAATTAAATTAAAAAAACTAATGATGTAGTGTAGAGTGACTAACATAACACAGATAAATAAAACCATGGTGAGATACCAGTATCTACCCATAAAAATGAGTAAGATTAAAAAGACAATAAGTATTGGTGAAGATGTAGAATGCTAAAATTCTTACTCACTGGTGGAAGTGTAAACTTCCATCAATTTCTGAGCCATCAATTTCTCTCTGAAATACATATCCAACTGAAATGTATGCACAAAAGCATCAAGAGCAATGCACAAGAATGTTCATAGCTATATTCTATATTGCCATTAATTGAAAAAAAATCCAAATATCCATCAACAGTGGAATAATCACATTCACACAGTGGAATACCATACAGCAAGGAGAATGAACTGCTACACACTACAATGTAGATAAAACTCACCAACAAAATGTTAAACAGAAGATACTGGATATAAAAATACATATTATATGAATTTATATTAAGGACAATGAGCAACAAACTAAACTATAATGTTTAGAGATCCAGTTTAGGAGGCAAAAATATGAAGGCAGGCAGGAAGGCAATTATCATCGATATCATGACAGTAGTATCTAGGATAATGCAGTTTTAGTAATTGAGACTAGGATTATTCTGAGTGACTGGCGGCTGATTACATGGATCTATTTTGATAACCCTTTGATACAGTACTTCACTGTGTATATGTTATCTTTCGATTCTGAAAAGTTTAATTCCAGATGGGTTAAAATTTAAAATTAAAACTCAGACAATAAAAACTCTGCAAAATTTAAAAAAAAAAAAAAAGGGAGGGGAAGGAAAGGAACCTGGAAGGTACAATCCATGTGGGTGAGTGAGACTTTCTTCATTACATGCAGGGAACTCTGTCTAAAACAAAAGATAGACCTGTTCAGTTATATGAAGAGTTAAAACTTTGTTATCTTTTGTACAGATTTGTTAATTGGGATGAAAAAGGAGTTAACATCTTACAATATAAGTGCAGACATTAAAATCAGAAATTTCATAGAATAAATTCGGTGTCCACAAACATGTAAAATTGTTCAAATTCTCTAGTAATTAAGAAATTAAAATAATTTTAATCTCTCATACAGGCAAAAATGTTTAAAATTCTATAAAATGTGCTAATGGTAATGTAAGGAAAAGGTATTCTCATACACTAACATTTCAGCTGTTTTTAAAAGCAACAGGGTGGAGCACCTGGGTGGCTCATTTGTTAAGCATCTGCCTTTGGCTCAGGTCATGATCCCAGGGTCCTGGGATCGAGCCCCATTATCAGGCTCCCTGCTTGGCAGGAAGCCTGCTTCTCCCTCTCCCACTCCCCCTGCTTGTATTCCCTCTCTGGCTGTGTCTCTCTGTGTCAAATAAATAAATAAAATCTTTTAAAAAATTTTTTTAAATAAAAAACAAAGCAACAGGGTAATATCTATTCAAATTAAAAATATGTTTTCACCCAGCAATCTCGCTACTAAAAAGCTATCTCAGAGAAACAAAATTACCCCTACAGAGGCATATACATGCAGATATTTATTGCAATCATATTTGAGGTGGCAAAAAAATGCAAAGATAGATGTCTATGAAGAGAGAAATTGCTGAAAACAAAATTAAAATACATCTGCTTTTTAAAATCGTGTGTATATTTACAATAGAACTACATTACTTCTTAGCTTTCTGATATGCTAAGTGAGAAAAGCAAAATGAAGAAAAATTGTATGTGATCTTTTTTCTAAAACATAACAAAAGCATCATTGTATTTATGTTCACATAATTATATTCATTCATTCACTGAATTCTATGCACATAGAGAAAATGTAGACTATTATGACATACCTCAGGGCAGGGGTTAAAGAATTCTGTGAAAGGAAAAAGGAAGGGGAACCCAAGCAAGTGAACAAAAGAGTGCAGGAAAAACTAAAGAATGAATAACACGGTCATGTTTATTCACTTATGTCAAATTATATAGGAGGTATATGTAGAATACCAGGTTTCTTCAAAAAAGAAAATGCTAGCCTCTCTTTAGGCACCTGAAATATATTTTTCCATTAAAAAAAAAAAAAAAAAAAAGTCTTAAAAAATTAGGAGAAGATGGTCCCAGGAAGAGTAGAAATAAAGCTTGAAGGAATTTAAACTATAGAAATGACTGCCACTAGATGGCAGTAAAACCCTCCAAAAATTATAGAAACATTTTGGTAACTGCTAGAAAAACTTATAATGTTTACCTCATAAAAATATTCAAATTATATATGTAAACCATGAATGAAGTTCCTCAAGACAGACTTTAACCCTTAAGTTAACACTAATGTATAATTACCTATTTTCTAAATCATCTAGAAGTCATATTTTTTTTAAAAAAAATCATGAATGCCCTCTGAGAGACTGACAAAATATTCAATTAATATGTATTTATCTCACATCTACTATGTGTAAAATACGGAGGCAAACTGAAGGAAACATTTATTGAGTTTTTAATTAAGTAGAACAAAATGTAAAGTAAATGGAATGTTTACAAATAAACTAGTACAAACTAACGTACAGTGGCATATCAACTCTCTAGAACGCATATGGCCGCAGAACTCAGAATCCCAAAACTAAATAAATGAATAAGCCATTAGGCAGATAAACTATGTCACCCTTTTTCACTGAAACTCATACTTTACTCACTACCAGGCCTTTTTACTCTTACTATACACCAAAAGATCTAATGATTCTTTAAAGTGGTTTAGAAGTTATCCAGCTGTTCCACTTACTCCCTCAAGGCTTAATAAAAAAGAACTATTTTATCAAGTTTATGGGTCCTGTAGCTTAAGAATTTGGATATGATGAACATGATGGAGTTGGCTTGTTTTGGTAAAATCAACACCCATGGCTTCAGCAAGGAAAACTCAAATGGCTGGAGTCTGGAACTGTTGACAGGAGTCCTTACACATGGCTCCCCATGTGGCCTGGGCTTCCTCACAACCTGGATGTGGTATCTGGATTTCTTGCATGATGGTTCAAGGCACCAGGTACAAGTGTTCCAGAAAATAAGGTGAAAGCTACATCACTGCTTGTGAACTAGCCTTGTAAGATCACATGGCATGACTTCTACTCTATGCTTTGGTCAAAGCACTCATAAACCTACCCATCCCCAAGGGAAAAGTAATTATACTCCCTTTCTTGAGAGGGAATAGCACAGTCACAGCAGATAAAAGCTTAAATATTACTGTGACTATCTTTGGATAATAAAGTGTAACACAGTATGCCCTCTGGCCCCAATTCACATCATTCCTATATACAGGATTCACTACACCCTTCCCCACAAGACCTCCAAAGTCTCAATTCATGATGGCATCAAAAGAGTCTCAGACCTCATCATTTAAATCAGGTCCAAGTGTAGATTAGGCTCCCCAGTAGTCGTTCCTCAAGTACAGTTCCTCTTGATCTGAAGACCTATGAAACAAAGTGGCATGTTAGCCCACATATATCCAACATACCACTGTGGGACAAGCATAGAGTAACTTCTATAGACACTCTCATTTGAAACAAAGAATCAGGAGGCATACAGTAATTGCTTGGAAACCCTTCAGACTAAATTCTCAGTTCATTAGGTATTTTCATTTTTCCATATTGTGGCAGTAGCAATTTTTTTTGATATTCTTTTATTATATATAACAAAGATATCCAGTCTCCTTTCCTCCAGCTTTCAACATTTTCCTCAACTTCCTTAAGGCCCTCACTGACAGCCTCCTTGAGGCCTGTCAGGTTTCCTCTCTTCCAGTTTCTGCCCACGATTCAGTCCAAAAGTTATGGCAGCATCTCATATCTGGTACCAAATTTTGTCTGAGTTATTACTTTTATTAACACATCATGTATTATTTGCTTCAGGGGTACAGGTCAAGAAATGGGCAGAAGACATTTCTGCAAAGATGACCTCCAAATGGCCAACAGACACATGAAAAAGTGCTCAACATCACTTGTCATCAGGGAAACACAAATCAAAACCACAGTGAGATACCACCTCACACCAGTCAGAATGGCTAAAATGAACAAGTCCAGTTATTATTTCTATATAACAGCTTCTTCCTAAAACCCAGGGATAAAAATAATATTATGTCACAGATTCTATGAGGCAGAAATTGAAACAAAACACAGCAGGTTGGCTTAGCTCTGTTCCACGATGTCTAGCCCTTAACTAGGGATATGCAAGTGGTAATACACTGGAACTATCAAGAAAAGAGCCTGAACAGAACCTTTCCATGTGGCTTGGGTTTCCTCAGAGCATGGCAACCTTCAAGGTCATTGGACTTCTTACATGGCAACTCGACATTAAGCAGGACTATTCTAGTGAACGAGTTAGAGGTACACAACCTTGTACAACCTAACCACACAAGTCAAGCAGCACTCCTTGAAAAGGGAATGGGACAGGAGACAGTGTTGTAGCCATTTCTAAAAACTAAAATCCCCTTTGCCATTTTATCAAGAAATAAATGAAGACCAAAGTGCTACTGGCAATATGCATAATGACAGGAGGGAGAAATAAAGGTTTCAACACATGCGTTTTTGCTCTCTCTCAAAACCTCATCAAGATAACATGGGGAAAAACCCACTTTGGGTTCCTCATACACTGAACAAATAAGTAAAGAAGGGTTATGTATAGTGGCTTAGGTGCTTGATCCAGCTTACACTGGATAAAGAGTAGAAATTAAAACAAGAGGTCAGAGAACAATATGCCCAGAATCCAAGTGATTGTATTACCTCCAAGTTCTTCCTTATTGAATGGTATAATTTAATGAAAAACTAGAGAATTCTTGTCTTGGCTATGAGACGGATATTAAACTTGTCCTATTACAAACAACAGGACACAAAACCTGGAGAATATACAGAACCTTTGCAGGCATTGGACAGCACTCATGAAGGACTGTAATCCCTGAGAAAGGAGACACACATGGAAGAATCCCTCTATTCATCCCGATTCTCTCCCTAAGTAAATTATTGAACCACAGCACAGGAAGGGAGGCCAAGCACAGAGCAGTAGCTTTACTGAATTAAGGATGCAGAAATCAAGGTTCAAGGCAGCTGGGATTTAGGTGCCACAGTTAGATCCACAGAGAATGAACTCCAAAGGCTTGCATGCTAATTCCTCAGGTCCTCAACCAACTTCTAGGCTGCAAATTTACAGGGCTAGACTCTATAGTTGGTGTAGCTGTGTTAAGAGGTTGAAAGCTGAGAAGAGTTTCTGGAGGTAACGGGATGCTTGGGAGACTTGGCGGTTTGGGCCAAGCCAGCATATAAGCACCCTGGAAAACAACCTGGGCACTCAGTTGAGACCTCAGAAAAGTTATCCACAGGAAGATCAAGATTAAAGCATGAAAACAAAATTAAATAGATCTTCCCTTATACCAAATGGGTAAAAGCCAAGTGATCCATTTGTAACTTAACACCTACCAGGACAAAAATTTATAATCTTAAGAGGAAAATAAATATAACCCGAAACAACTATAACATATACCCACACTGTCTTCTATGTAATAAAAAATAAGAAACAGGTAAAAGTGATACATAACCAAGAGAAATAATTAAAGTAGGCAGCTATTAATGATAAACTCTCAAATTTAGGCTAGAAAAAAAACTTCAACTTGATTAAATGTTAACACACAACCACAAACATCATACTTAATGGTGTAAGACAGGCCTTCTCCCTAATACAGACACAAGACATGGATACCTGCTCCCACCATTTCTTTTCATTATATTTGAGATTCTAACTACTGCAATTTGGTGAGGGAAATAAAAAAAAAAGAGGATCCAAATAAAGGGAAGACTTAAATTTTTTTGCATAGGACATTCTGTATGCAGCAAATCCAAAGAAACACACACACACACAAATTAGAATGAATGAATAAGTCCAAAAGGTTACAAAACACAACGTCAAACTTCAAAAAAATCAATTGTATTCTAATTCCAATAGATGAACAATCAACAATTAGAGAATCAGTATCTTTCATTATAGCAACAAAGAAAAAATATTTAGAAACAGAGTGTTTCAAGACCTGTGCACTAAAAATTACAAACATTGTGGAGGGAAATTAAAGATCAACAAGTAGATAGTCCCCATTCGTGAACTGGAAGATTCAATATTGTTAAGATAGCAACTCTCCCTAAATTAGTCCACAGATTTCAACCAATTGCTATAAAATCTAGCTGGCTTTTTTGTAGAAATTTAAAAGGCAACTCCCCTCACATTCATATGGAAATGTAACAAACCCAAAACCATTTTGTAAAAAAGAAAGAGAACTTACACACTGATTTCAAAAATATTCCAAAGCTATAGTAATCAAAACAGTGAAGTACAGGCAAAAGCCTAGCCCTATTAATCACTGGAAGATAATTAAGAGTCCACAAATAAATCACTTTGGGTCAAGTGATTCTGACAAAGTTTCCACAACAACTCAGTGGACACTCTTTGTAAATCAATGGTGATGTAAAAACTGGAAATCCACTTGCAAAAAAAAAATGAAGTTAGATCCACCTCATTCGACATACAAAAATTAACTCAAGATAGGCCAAAGACCTAAATAAGAATTAGGATTCTAAAACTTAGGGGAAAAACTTTTGTAAGCATTCATCAGGTATTGGATTAGGTAATGTTTTCTTATGTAGGACACCAAAAGCAAACGCAAAAGCAACGAAAATATGGATAACACTGGACTCCATCAAAATTAAAAACATTTGTCCTTCAAATGGACATCAAAGCGAATCAGACAACCCTCAAAAATGGCATAAAATATTTGTAAACCATATACGGGATAAGGGCTTGTATCCAGCATACATATTACTACTCAACAATAAAGAGACAAAAAAAATTTTTAATGGTGAAAATTTTTGAAAACTTATTCAAAGATGTACAAATGGCTAGTAAGCACATGAAGAAATGCTCAGTATCATCAATGAAATGCAAATTAAAACCAAAAGATAGCTTTTCACTATCTTGTGAAAGTGAAGATATCCACTAGGATGGGAAGAATAAAAAATGAATAAAGAACCAAGAGCTGGTCCTTTGAAAATATAAACAAAATTGGTAATTCTTTAGCCAGACTCAAGGGAAAATAAAGGACTCAAAATCAGTAATGGAGAAATAACTACCTACACCACAGAAATACAAAATAATATTATGCCAACCTAGAAGAAACGGATTCTTAGAAGCATAACCTTTCAAACTGAATTAGTAATAAATAGCAAATTTGAACAAACCAGTTACTAGAAATGAAATAGAATCGATAGTCAAAAAAATCTCCCAACAAAATCTAGATGGCTTCACAAGTAAATTCTACCAAACATTCAAATGATTTAAAGAACAGTACCCATTCTTTTCAAACTATGCCAAAAAGTAGAAGAAAGGTTTTTAAATTAATTCTATTAGGGCAGCATTACCCTGATACGAAAACCAAAGACACTACCCAAAAAAAAAAAAAAAAAAAAAAAAGACAACTACAAGCTGGCATCTCTAATAAACAGATACAAAATCCTCAATGAAATATTAGCAAACCATATCCAAAAATACATTTAAAAAAATTATTCACCACAATCAAGTGGTATTTATTCCAGTGATGCAAGGGCAGTTCAATATACATAAATCAATTGACATGATACAACACATTAACGAGAAAACAAACATCTCAAAAGATTCAAAAAAAAAAAAAAAGCATTTGATAAAGTACAATATCAATTCATGATAGAAATTCTCAAAGTAGAAGGAAACTGAGGGTTGCTGAGGCGGGTGGGGGGGATGGGGTAATTGGGTGATGTGATAAGCACTGGGTGTTATATGCAACTGATAAGTTATGAACACTATACATCTGGAACTAATGATGTACTATATGTTGGCTAATTTAAAAAAAAAAGAACACACCTCAACATAATAAAGGCCTCATGTAAAAAAAATGCACGGCTAACATCATACTCAATGCTGAAAACCTGGGAGCTTTTCCTCTAAGATCAGGAACAAGACAAGAAAGTCCACTCTCACCACTTTTATTTCAACATCGTACTAAAAGTCCTCATCACAGCAATCAGACAAGAAAAGGAGAAGGCTTTCAAATTGGTAAGGAAAAAATAAAACTTTTACTCTTTGCAGATGATATAATATGTATTTTAAAAACCTGAAGACTCTAGAAAAAAACTAGAATAAGTGAATTAAGTCACAGGATACAAAACTAATACAGAAAACTACTGAATTTCTATACACTAATAATGAAGTAGCACAGAGAAATAAACAATCCCATTTATAACTGCACCAAAAATAATACCTAGGAATAAACTTAACCAAGGAGGTGAAATACCTATACTCTAAGAACTATAAAATGATGAAAGAAATTGACACAAATAAATGGAAAGATGTTCCATGGTCATGGATTGGACGAGCCAAAATGGTTAAAATGTCCATACTACCTAAAGCAATCTACAAATTTACAGTAATCTCTATAAAAATATCAACTGGAACAAATGATCCTAAAATTTGTATGGAACTACAAAAGAACCCAAATAGCCAAAGCAAGCTTTGGAAAGAATTACAAAGCTGGAGGTATCATTATCCCAGATTTCAACATACACCATAAAGCTATAGTAATCAGAACAGTATGGTATTGACACAAAAGTAGACACATAAAACAATGAAACAGAATGGAGAGCCCATAACTAAACCCATGCTTACATGGCCAATTAATCTATAACAAAAAAGAAGGCAAGAACATACAGTGGGGAAAAGATGGTCTCTTCAACAAATGGTGTAGAGAAAACTAAAGAGCTACATGCAAAAGAATGTAACTGGATCATTTTCTTACACCATGCAGAAAAATAAATTCAAAATGCATTAAGTACACAAAGGAATGCATACTGAATTGTAGGAATGATACTGACATTGTAAAAGCTGTTTACGGAGATAGTCACTCAACTTGCTACAACTGCCAAACACAGAGCTGTACACTCAAAAAAGTTTATCATATGATATGAAAATATGTCTAAAGTTATTTAATGACAAAAGATATTCACAGAAAAACAAAAGCTGAGAAAATTCATCATTATCGGATCCAAGTTAATATAAAAGGGTATTAAAAAATAATCAAAAAATAAGAACACTTCAAAATATATGGGATGCAGGTGAAGAATGCTTAAGAAATAGTTTATAACATTAAGCACTTCCATTACAAAAGACAAAGATCTAAAATAAGTCTACCTCAAGAAGCTAGAAGAAGCAAATCAAGCATAGAGTAAAAGGAAATAAAACTCAAAGCAGAAATAATGAAATGGAAATGGAAAAATGGGAAAAGTGAAATTTCTTTGAAAATTAGTCAGAAATAATACAAACCTCCATAAGATTTCTCAGAGGAGAAAATTTTCTAACTCATTCTGTTATCCTGACACCAAATCCAGAGAAGACATCACAAAAGGGAAAAAAAAAAAACAAACAAACAAACAGACCAACATCCCTCAAACAAAATTCCTTAAAAAATGCTAGCACCAAATCTAGCAAGACTTTAAAAAGATTACATAACATGCCTAAATGGGGCATCCTAGAAATGCAAGGGTGTTTTAACACTTAAAAATCACACATATAAGTTATTTGGTTGGGGCTCAGATGGTACAAATCTGAAAACAGACAAGAAAACCTGTAGAAGAAGAATTTGGATGAGCCAGTGATAATGGCCACGTGAATCTTGGTGTGTCAATCTTGGTGATTCATACCAATGCTTATCATACGCATTTGGAAAATGCATATGCACAAAAATACACTCAGCAACCAGGTAAAAGGACTTACCCACCCAGTGAGTATCCTAGCACCTCTATTTTCTGCCACACTAGTGTACAATGACTCAATTCCAGCAATGGAACCCAGCACACATCCAGCAGAAATGTACATATATGTTTATGAAATTCACAGTATTTCTGATCAGTTTTTTTTTTTTTACAATTGATGACATTTTTCCCATTTTCAAGGGTAGAATGAATACATTGAGGTTTTATAAAGTATTATTCAGAAATGAATGAACCACAGCTACACACACACACACACAAAATGGATAAATCCCATATTTTAAAACTGTGCAAAAAGAAACCAATATAAAAGCATACTATCAGTTCCATATATAACCATTAAAAAATAAAAAATTCGTTTCTTAGTTGTTAGCAAAATTAGGTGGTAAAACTATTTTAAAGACACAGAAAGGAAGACAGTACCTCAAAAGCCAAGATAGCAGTTCCTTTGAGCACAAGGAAAAACATGGAGGACATTGGGAGAAGAAAAGGAAGGGTGAATTGGGGGAAGTCGGAGGGGGAGACAAAACATGAGAGACTGTGGACTCTGAGAAACAAACTGAGGGTTTTGGAGGGGAGGGGGGTTAGGGATTGGGTGAGCCTCGTGGTGGGTATTGAGGAGG
Organism: Potos flavus; assembly: GCA_028534135.1. NCBI lineage: Eukaryota > Metazoa > Chordata > Mammalia > Carnivora > Procyonidae > Potos > Potos flavus. The sequence continues at coordinate 13,414,801 of CM052885.1, read as the reverse complement.
GCAGGTATTGCATGGAGCACTGGATGTGGTGCATGAACAATAAATCTTGGAACACTGAAAAAATTAAATTAAAAAAAAAAAGATAGTAGTTCCTTTGGAGAAAAGGGCCTAAGTATTAGGACGGGAAAAGAGCTTCTGGAGTTTTGGTAATGTTCCATTTTTGAACTGAGTAGCAGTTACACGGGTGGTTCAATCAGAAGTAAAGCCTCTAGCTATAGAGGCTGTTTTTTACACTTTTATGTCTATACTTAAAAATAAAAGGTTTAAAAATGAATTACACACCAATAGCTAATAATGACATGCACAGAATGATCTTGGCTAAGGATGTTACCTTCCCCCTTCCTAGGGCTCTCCTTTTCATCTATTCTTTGAACCTTGAGGTTTGAGATTTTATTCCCTTTAATTTTGAGATCCTTAAACTCAGATATCAGAATTTCATTACATTTCCCATTCTTCTCTAAATAGTCTCAAGGAATAGCTTATTGAATTCATAAGTTATATATAAGCTTCATACATGCCATTTTTAAGAACCTTCACTGAAATATTCACTTGTCATAAAATTCACTTTTAAAGTATATAGATCAGTGGATTTTAGTATATTCACACAGTTGCACAACTACTATCACCATTTAGTTTCAGAACATTTTCAGAGCCCCAAAGAGAAACTCCATACCCATAAGCGGTCTCTTCCTATCCCCAACTCCCCACGGGCCTTGGCAATCAAAACCGGTTTGTACGGAGTCAGTTTTGCTTGGATGTACTATGTGGTCTATAATTTCCTTCCTTGTAGGTTTGCCTAAGTTCCTTGACAAATTATACCACACACCTATCAAGAATCAGGCTCAGAGGTCATGTTTTTTAAGGCTTTTTCAACTGGATCCTCAATCCCAGGAAGTTAGGCACACTGTCCTCTGTCGTCCTAAAGCCCCTATTATACACCCTTAATACATGCCAAGTACCACACATCATTACCTTGTTCCCACCACTGTAAATATCTTAAGAACCAGAATTTGACTCATTTTTGTATCTCCTATATCAAATACAGTGATTTCCAAAATGTTTGATCAATGAATGCACCATATAAGAAACTGTGGCTAGATTATAAAGAATGATGATTTAGATGATAAAGAATGATGAATGATCATTTATAAAGAATGATGATTTAGTACTCAGAAGACATTCAGAGATATCTGTATGTTCGAGGACGAGACAGAAATACGTTATGGAAAAGCATTACAATAATACAACTTTAGTCAGCTGATCACTTTATGATTAGTAAAAAATTATGAGTAAACTAAGAAAACATATTAGAACTATTACATAGAGTTCACGTTAAGATTTTAATGTATCCTAGGGCACCTGGGTGGCTCAGTCATTAAGCGTCTGCCTTCAGCTCAGGTCATGATCCCAGGGTCCTTGAATCGAGCCCCACATCGGGCTCCCTGCTCAGTGGGAAGCCTGCTTCTCCCTCTCCCACTCCCCCTGCCTGTGTTCCCTCTCTTGCTCACTGTCAAATAAATAAAGTCTTAAAAAAAAAAAAGTTAACGTATCCTAGCTAAAAGGAAATAGCTATTAGAATCTTACGCAGTATGGCTGTCACAATATAACCTAAGAAAAATTGTAAAAATCAAATGTAGGAAAAAAATATATTGCTGGAGACTTTTGAAAAAGGTTGAAAATTATATCCAAACTATTGGCCAAATAAAAATCAAGGTAATGCTCACCTCGTAGAATGAGTTTGGAAGTTTTCATTCCATTTCTACTTTTTGGAACAGTTTGGGAAGAATAGGCATTAACTCTTTAAATGTTTGGTAGAATTCCCGTGGCAAGTCATCGGTCCTGGACTTCTGTTGGAAGATTTTTGATTATTGTTTCAATTTCTTTGCTGGCTATGAGTCTTTTCAGATTTTCTCTTTCAGTTTTGGTAGTTTATAGGTTTCTAGGAACTTACCAATTTTTTCCAGATTGCTCAATTTGTTGACATAATTTTTCATAATATTCTAATTGTTTATATTTCTGTGATGTTGGTTGCGATCTCTCCTCGCTCATGATTTTATTTGGGTCCTTTCTCTTTTTGATAAGCCTGGCTAGGGGATTATCAATTTTATTCTTTCAAAGAATCAGCTCCTAGTTTCATTGATTTTACTGTTTTTGTGTTTCTATATCATTTATTTCTGTTCTAATCTTTATTATTTCCCTTCTGCTGGTTTTAATTTACTGTTCCTTTTCTAGCTCCTTTAGATGTAAGGTTAGATTGTATATTTGAGACTTTTCTTGCTTCTTGAGATAGGCCTGTATTGCTATATACTTTCCTCTTATGACCGCCTTTGCTGTAAGTCCCAAAGGTTTGAACTGCTGTTTTCATCTTCATTTGTTCCGTGTTTTTTTTTAATTTTCGATTTCCTAATTAATCCATTCATTTTTTAGTAGGATGTTCTTTAACCTCCATGTATTTGTGATCTTTCCATATCTTTTCTTGTGCTTGACTTCAGGTTTCATAGCTTTGTGGTCTGAAAATATGCATGGTATGATCTCTATCTTTTTGTACTTTGTTGAGGCCTGATATGTGACCCAGTATGTGATCTATTCTGGAAAATGTTCCATATGCACACAAAAAGAATGTGTATTCTGCTGCTTTAGGATGAAATGTTCTGAATATATCTGTTAAGTCCATCTAGTTCAATGTGTCATTCAAAACCAGTGTTTTCTTATTGATTTTCTGCTTAGATGATCTGTCCATTGCTCTGAGGTGTCACAATCTCTTCAAACGGTGTTGGGAAAACTGGACAGCAGCACATAGAATGAAACTGGACCACTTTCTTACACTATACACAAAAATAAGTTCAAAAACATTGTGAGAGGGAGGGGAGGGATGAATTTGGAGGAAATCGGAGGGGTGAAGAACCATGAGAGACTGTGAACTCAGAACAAGGGACTGAGGGTTTTGGAGGGGAGGGGGTGGGGGGATGGGCAAGTCTGGTGGTGGGTATTGAGGAGGGCACGTATTGCATGGAGCACTGGGTGTGGTACATAAACAATGAATCTTGTAACACTGAAAAAATAAAATAAAAGT
>CM052885.1:13352143-13411228 GCA_028534135.1 Potos flavus | reverse complement strand
AAAGAAACCAGTATTTCGCTATATGTTAACTGGAATTTAATAAAAATTTGAAAAAAAAATTAAAGGCCAAGTAAAAAGATCTAACAAAAATCCAACATTCCTTTAAAAGTGAAAAACATGAAAAAATACACTTTTGAGAAGTAGAAGAACTTTTAAAGAGAAAAAAATATACTAAGTGTTGGAGTAAGGACTAGCTTTGGTCACGGGAAATGTTAAAGTGAATTCGATTTTTCATCACAATATGCACAAGGTATGATTCTGTTAATGCTATAGTACCCTTTTAAAACACATTCATACAGACACATTCAGACTTTAAATATTTTACTGTGAAAGATTTTTTATACAAAATACTCCATTACAAAACAAAAATATCCCTTGCTTGTACACAACTATAAGAATTTTTAAAGTGATATTAGAGTTAAATGCACATGAACAAGTCAGAGAGTTATATTAATATTTTAAAATTTTAAAAATTAGACACTGAAATTTAACCAACTCAGCATCTTATATAGAAGAATTTAGAATCAAAGTGATCATGCCAGGAAAAGACAAATGGATAAATAATTTGTCTTTGTTTTTATGAGTGTTTTTATATCAATATATATAGTTTTGAATAATGCATACATGAATATTTTTTAAAAACAAATCCACTAAGACTTTTTTCCATTCTTAAACCATTTTATGAGAGTTCAAAAAATATTTTTAATTTTATGAATAAAGCAAAATTAGAAATGAATTTAAAAAGTAAAGCTTAATAATCAACTTTGAAATATTTTCATCTAAAAACTTAAATGTGTTACTGCTTCCCAAATTTTGAACCAACAGTCTGTTGCCAATATAAGATTCTACTAACAAACTAATACAAGTGTTTTAGACTAGAAAAAATGCATTAATAGACTTATCTGTAAAATATAGTAAGCTTAATCCTATGAAAATATAAATTCTAAGATGAATATGCTATTTTGCTTCTATTTGAAAGTACTCTGAATTACTATTCATCCTCCATGTTGTAATTTTAGTGTATTAAACTAGCTAACGTAGAGGGGGAAAAAAATGTGTCTTCAAGTATAAAAGGAAAACCACTTAAATTAATCATTTATATCTTAAAGGGAAACTTAATTTTAATGCTTTCAGCTACTTTCTATATTGGGCTTCTGTTGAAATAAAAAAAAATCAAGTAGGAAGTGTAGACTTATAAAAAATGTTATTTTAAATGCTATAATAAATTTGTGAAGTTTGGAAATAGACAAACAAAATACTGTACCTGAAGACACATACATGAAGTTAAATCTGAAAAACTGAAGGGGTATGAGGCCCTTCCTGATAAAAGTGGTACCAAAAATATCAATTACTACTTTATCTTATTTTGGCATTCAAATTCATCTAATTAACCAAATCACTATCTTTACCATATTTTATGGTATCCAAAGCAAACAAAAGCAGCCCAGTGATACAACAGTTACAGAAGCAGAAGCAAATTATTTTTTCCAATAGAAGCCCTTTTCTAAATTGTACAAAATAATCTCTAAGATCTGGTGAGGTTTGGGGGAAAGTAACACCAAAGGATTCAAAGAAATTAGATTATAACGGATTCATTGTTAAATTATCTGCTCTAAAATCACACACCACAGATTAATTTGTAATGTAAAAATATGAAAAGTCTCCCCGCCTTGAGTAAACTTTAAAGATACCAGATTTAAACTCCTATTCATAAACATCAGAATTTCTGGAAATTACTTCCTAACCTCAAAAAAAAATGACAATATCAATACACTAATATACATGTACCAATGATAAATTTGTCCCCAACTAGCTTAGGACATTTCTAAGTTTTCTCAAATATTCTCTAAATCACCAAATCCCTTGTTCTTCAAAACTATTTGGCATATATTGACTTTAAGTGCAATTTTATGATTTTATGGTTCTATCTCTGCAGCAAAATACTCTGAATTTGTACAGTAAATGTTTATTTATAACATAAATTCTAATTCACAGGTAAGTGCACTGGCAAGATATCTCCCCCTCCAACTAAACAGCAGCGTTCTTGAAGGTCACAAGTATCTACGACAACCAACCAAAAATACAAAGCCAAATTAAAAATAGATAAAACTGCCAAACAAACTGAAAGAAAAATCCCACTGCATGAGCTAAAGAAAAGGAAGAATGGGATTAAGTTGGACTTCTCTTCCATATAAGTGTCAGTCCTATAAGTACTTATATTTTCCTGGGAATACAGTTGTGTAGCATTAACTATTTATTATCCATGATTGCAATGATGACTAACAAAGTAACGACAGAAACAAAGGCTTTAGTCAGGAAAGACACCTGAGAGATGTAAAATAATGGTGAAATATCTAGTGACTATGAAAATACAAGCAAAGAATGGTTTATCAAATGTTTAAAATGCTTTAGGAGTGAACCCCATTTCCTGAATAACCTTTCTGAAAACAAATCGTAATTTCTGGTCACTTAAGATTCTGTAACATTCTAATCACTGTCTGCTGGGAAAATAATCTGAACAATCTAGATGCTCTTCAGATACTTTTAATAATAGAAATTGTCATATGCTTACCACTTTTATTATATATTTGGAGCATCTAAAACAAAACTGTAATTACTGGGTATCCTATGTATTATTTGTTGCCAAACTGATGCATAAAGGATCTGAGCTTTCATCTCCCTGCACTGAAAAGCAAGCAAAGAAAAATAATTAGTATTTTCTATTAGATTTTTCCAAGCATTATGGGTCTCATTAATAGTCAAGACTACTTTGAAAATTCCTACTATAAACAGAATTTTTACTTAATTTCTAAAGTCACAATTTAAAAAGGTAAAGAAGGAATGAAATACGGCATACAAATTACATATTATGATATATAATTATACATATAAGTAAAAATATTACTAATATATATCCATTTTGGAATACATATAGCTTATTCTACTATTTAGAACTATAATTCTCTCAATCAGAAATCCTATCTTCCAAACAGATTTAACCATTAATCTAACCACTATACTGCAAATATGCATGTGTACATACATACACACACAGACACACATAGTCCTAAGTATTGCAATTTCATGCAGAGCAGCATCAGCAATTTTTCAAGTTACTATTTCACAAAATATTTTTAAAACAAATGTAGCTTTATTAGGATGGCTATTTCTAAAATTAGTGAGCATATATTTTATACCAGATACTAATAGGTTTTACATGTTTTAACTTATGTAACCCTCACAAGCAGCCAGGGACATCATTATTAGCTGCGTATTACAGATGGAAGAAACTGAAAAAACATATGTTAAAAAGCCTACCTCCAGTTTCACAGTTAAGGAATGAAGCAAGAATTCAAACTCAGGGAGGGTGCCTTACTGCCCATACTTTTAAATACCATGCTAGATCCAATGCAAGTGATTCTTAAGTATGTATCACTTACAAATCTTGTATTTTCAGAATTCAGTCTAACATTTTATATGCCTGTCAGCCATTCCCCTTTGGATATCTAGCTATATCATCTCAAATGTCAAAGGTCAGACAAATCTCTCCTCAAAAATGGGTTGCCATTCCAGATTTCTTTCAAAGGTGTCCTCCAGTTAAATAAACAACTGTAGGAAAGTAGCACATATCAGCATCAAGCATTGCCTCATTGCCAAATATGTCTAGTTTTTAGACATATTTGCGTTTTTAAACGGGTTATTACATTCTCTAGTTCCCATAATTATCTATTAAAGGAAGTCCAGGGAAAAAGTGAGCAAGCAACAACAAAAACATCCTGAAAACAGTTTAGTAACTTATTTTGAAAAAAGAGTCTGCAAATAAAAACAATTAGCTTGACTATTTTAATACTGATATGTTAGAGTAGATGAAACTATGGGCAAATTAAGCCCATTTTCTAAATGTAAGTGGCAGCAACTTCTATAATTAAAACAATACCGGGACAAAATAAATGCATTATACTTCAAGGCCATTTCTAACACAATGATACTCTAAGTTTAGCACAGAATTACTGTGGCTCATTATGTATATAGTTTGGACTCCAAACACCGGAAGGATAGATTCTAAGAGTTTTTAGAGTCCAGAATTAGGATTTTCTCTCACAAAATAACTCAGGAAGTTGTCCACAGTCGTCTCTAGAACAGGGGTTCTCAACCTTGGCTATACCTTAGAATCACCTGGGGAGCTTTAAAATCCTAATGGTGAGACCACAGCCTGACCAATTAAAACACTCTCTAAAAGTAAGGCCCAGGCATCAGAATTTTTTTTAAAGCTTCCTTTCTTAATGTCAAGCAAAGTCTCGATTGAAAAATCAAAGCCATTAGTGCCATTTTTCTAGATTCTTCAATAGGTAAGGGAGTTTCGAATATTGGTAACTTTAACCCAGAAGAAAAAAAGGCCATTTTGCCCCAGTTTTGGAGCAGCAGTAAACAGCAGTGGCTCCTACAGTGCTGCCTTTGGATGAGTAACAGATGTTAGGAGTGTGGACAGTACCCAAGGCGATGAGACCATCTGACATTTTCTCATTTTGTTTTAAAACTGAGCATAGCAAGTGCATTAATAAGTTCTTAGTCCACAAAACCACGTTTCTTCTATTTGTCTCAAAGTTATGATTTTCCCCTAAATGAAACTTCAAGTTCTATTTCTTAGAACTGTAATTTGATGTTTGGCTGCTTTTGTAATAGCTACTTTCACTTAATTCACTCACTGATTGACTTTGTGCTAGGAATGCAGGAGGTGGACGGAGATGGGGGCCCACAGTGGGGTCTTAGAGAATTTGATAAGAAAAACATGAAGGTAGAAATATAGGCATGTGAAGTAGTAAAAGAAATTATGTAAGTGCTAAGATGCATGGGCTGAGGGCCAAAAGCTTATTGAAAAGTCTTCCTTAAATGACATAACTGCTTTGCAAAAGGCAGTATAAGTAACTAATAAAAAACTTTGGAGTTGGAGACACAGTTGCGTAAATAAGGAACTGAGATTCTGTCTTTATATCCAAGGACAATTCATTTTCCTGAGCCTCATCCATAAAATAGTGATAATTTGGGGGGGGGGGTAATTCTTCCCACTCCTGAGGTTTCCTTCCATATAGAAGTATTCACAGCTGAGGCACTCTCCTAGCCTAACACCCTTCTGGTTTGTTTGCTCCCTTACTTACACCAGAAGTAGGGCCAATCTGATTGGTCTCCTTAGGACAAATGCATCTGTTACTTTAGCCTCTTCCTCCTCCCTCCCTTTTTGGACATAAATGCCTCAAGCCATAGGTTTTACATGGGTAGGTTCCCCCATATGGAGAAGTTCTCCTCTGTGCCTGTGCAAATAAGTCTCGATTATTGAGTCAGTGTTGGTCAGCCCATTTTACCACTGATATAAACCCACGGTTATCAATATTGTTTTTGGGTTTTTTTTATAATAAATGTGATATTTTGCTCACCAATTGCTTCTCTCCTTGTCCCTCTCTAAAGTGATTTAGAATTCAGGCAAAGAAATAGGTACTAGTTATCTGACTCCATTCAAACATAAAAATCAACCTACTTCACAGAGTTTGGTAAGCTTTAAATGAGGTAATACATACAGAAATCTTAGTACATAACACTAAGTACTAAGAACATAGTAAGCACTCTACCGTAACTGCTAATCCAATATAAAATATTCAAAAATAAGAGCCAACTTTAAAGCATTTATCAATTCACTATAGAATACCCAAATATGAATTCAAATATTCTTTCTAAAATACATCAATAAAAACAAGATCCCTCCACTGATTAAAAGAATGTAACCTGCTATGATGAGTTATAACATGGAATAACGGATTTATAGTCCATTCATTAAACAGGGAACATTTATAGCCTACAAAATCCTCAGTAACTAATCCCACAGAAAATGAAATATGATGTGCATAAGCAAAATCAGACAATACCCTAGCTATAACATTAAAATTTTATTATAGAATGAGTTTGACATCTAAAAAATTTAAGAGGAAATAAGTTCCAGTTTATTCCTTAAGTTTAACTGCATTAGCAATATGCTAAAAGCATATTCAAAAAACCTAAAATAGGTTTCATCTGATAAGAGGCCTGGAACAGAAAATCGGTTCTTCAGAATGAGCCCAGGAGCTCACTAATAGCAAGATTTATTAACCTGAGCTCTATGGCGCTTTAGTTTTGTGAAACCCTTGAAATTACCTGTAAAATGTCATGTTATATGCAACTGATAAATTGTTGAACACTACATCAGAGACTAATGATGTACTATGTGTTGGCTAATGGAATTTAAATTTAAAAAATGTCATGTATGTGTGCATGCATACATGGTTAAAAATGCTCTCCACTTTAATTACAATCTCAAAGGTCACCACCATTCAAAAAAAGGAATAGTCAAAAAAAAAAAAATAGTCACATACCATTTTATAATTAAGTGATCAGTCCCAGTTTATCCATTTATTCAAATTTTCTAGTAACTTTTCTTGCAGTATGATATTTTCAATTTGGATAATTTTGATATATAATAAGCTTTTAGAGAGTCAATAATAGAATCTGCAAAGAAAAAAAAATCTTTAAAAATAGCTACTTACCATTTAAGTGTTCCTCTGATACGATTTTTTCATTAGCGTGCAATGTTTTTACTGTTATTTTCAAATCCGTTGTGTTATTCTCCTGTATTTCTTCAGTTGGTGGTTTTTCAAAAATGTTTTCAATGCAGTTGGTGTTGGTCTTTAAACCATTAGGTAGTTCCCAAAATGAAGCTGCTGAACACGTATCAAATCTAACAGTACTTTGGGGATTATGTTTTCCAATGTCAGCCTTCTTCCTCAGAGTTACATTTCTGGAATATAATCTTTTACTGATACGGCTTTTCCTTAAGAGGTTCTTATAGACCTCTTTCCTCTTTACAATTTTCTCTTTCAGCTTTTGTTTCTCAATGCACGTACAACTTCTATTTTCTCTTTTGTAACAATTTTGATCTAACAATGGCTTGAAGATAGGCTTACTCTGTAACTGAAGCTGGATTTTAGTAGATCCAGTAGTACCTCCATCATTAAGAGGATCTGAATCTTTAGAATACACTGCAAGACCAGATGCAACTAACATATCTGCTAAATTATTTTTCTCATGAAGGACATCTACTGTCAGTCTTGTTTCAAAATTATTCTTCCTAAACTGAAAAACTAAGCCAGGTTTACTTAGGAAATCTTGAAAGAAACTTTTCACTTCTTCATCCCAGTGTTGCCCGTTAGCGGGTAAGATACCATATAAGATACAAGGATAACTTAACCTTGGTATATCCAAAAGTTCAACAGGAACAACTTTCAGATTTTTTATATCTGAATAAGGTATGTAAACAGAAAATCCATAGTCGATCAACACAAGCAATAAGGACTGATAAGAGACTTCAGAGATTTCTACTCTATTCCACTGATCTTCCAAATCGTATTTGAACAAACAACTAGCACCGGGAATTATGCACTCTTGAGGCACTGTTTGCAAATTTTCTGGTAGATCAGAAAGCAACACAAAGAGCGATTTCATTGTGTCAAAGAAATCTTCTAACTGAACACAGAAATCTGACGGATCACAAATCGCAGTGGCAATACCTGAATATCGCTTTCCGTTTTGGAGTTGGGCCCAAGTATATGATCTTATTGTACAGGATGACACAGGAGTCTTAGACTCCACATTAAAAATAGTTTCTGAAGATTTAAGTTTGTTTTCAACATGAACTATATTTAAATGTAAGTATTCCAAAAGTAACAGGCCATCTACCAAAATGTCTACTTTCCACACAGAGTTTAAGTATTTCAAGAAAAGAATATTTATTTCCAAATGAGCAAATAAAGACACAATGGACTCAAATGACCGGTTTCTAAAATTTTCAAACCAAATCCACTTACAAGGCACAGCTTGTCTTGGAATATTTCTAATCTCATTACTAAGCACCTTGGTATTACCTAAAGGTACTATTTCATACCTACCACGATCTACTAAAAAAACAAGCACTTTCTCATCAACACACTTCTTTGCTACTTTTGATCTATACCATTTCAAGGTTTTTTTAGATTTTGCCAAGCACTCAAAACCTTTTTCAATATTTTTCACCGATAAAGAGGGTTTCTTTACTTCTTTAGTGATTAATACTGTTAAATCTGATAAGATTTTTTTATTTTTGGATAACTTCACATAAAATGTCCCACTTTTTGAGACATAAAGTATCTCAGACTTTTCAAGTTGTCCAGGTTTTAACTCTTCAAAAGGAATCTTAACCAGCTGTTGGCAGGATGGTTGAAGGGTCCCAGAACCTTCGCACTCCTTTGATTTTCCTTTTTTCCTTTCATTATCCTCCCCAGAGCTCACCTTTTGAGTGATAGCTATAGGCAGCTGCAATACTGTTTTCTGTAGTTTTGAACAGGCTGTCCATTTCAGTAGTTCATTAATGACACATGTTCCATCGCAAATGATATTGACTTCCCATTTCTGCTCATGCTTTTTCAAAAATTCACAAGAAACTGTTTTGTTACTCACTCTTGACGAGAAATAATCCACAGTTTTACTGTCCCATATTTCATCAGGCTCATGCCACTTGACTCCACTAAGAAAAGAATGGATTCCTAGCTGAGGAACGGTTAAGAATTCCCTCTGAAATTCATAAATTTTGGATGTGCTTATTACTGCAGTGTTACCATAGTCAATAAACTCCACTTCAAAAGAATTTCCTGGCAAAATTTTCTTAATAACTGCTCTGTAAATGGCATGGTCACCAGAGTATTCTGCAACTACTAGGTCTCCCACCATAGGCTTCACGGATTTTCTCTCTTTCACTATATTCAATCTTCTTTCATTTAGAGCATCTGCGAGTCTGATGATTTCATTTTCATTCTCTGCAAGCTGGATATGGAAACTGGCTGGATTACTGATATTAGAAACATATCCTTTAACTTTGGCATTCAAGTAAATTTGGGGTTGAGGAAGATCTTTGATCTGGGGTCTAGTAAGATTAGATGGGTTTTGAGAGGCTGCTTGATTTAGTTCTCGGATAAAAGACTGTGATATAACCCTTGCTGATTTGCGGCCCACACCATTTTCACCAGATCCAGAGACACTTTTTGTATGTGCAGATCCAGAGACACTTTTTACACCTTTATTTTTTAGTCCATCATTCAAAGATTTCACTTTGTTTTTTGACACATTTTCAATTTTATAACAAACTGATGGTTTCAAAAGCTTGGCATATGTACTTCCCGGATTTGTTAATTGGTCTATTTTACTTTCAGAGCATGTTACTAGCTTAGTTTTATTTATCACATTATGGTGATAGTTTTTTTCTATTTTGCCTTTCAAAGAAACAGCAGGTCTCTTATTCTCACTTATTTTAGGACCCTTTTCCACACACTGTGCTTGGTCACAGTGTTTTTTTCCATAAGCATGAAGCAACATTCTAATTTCCTGATTTATATGTTGACATCCATCATATAATTCTACACCAAGCTGGCCATCTGACTCCCTGGTCAATATTATTGCCCTTAAAGGTTTTCCCAAGAAATTATCTTCAAACCAGCTACATATTTCTGCTGGAATATCTACATCTCTAAAATCTGACAAAAAACACTTAATAGCTTGCATAGGTGTAAACAGCAACTCCGGAAACTGATCTGAAATAGCCCTTAATGTACTTTCTTCTACTAACTGCTTATTTCCGAAGTCTACAAAATAGACCAGAAAATCAGTTAATGAATCTGTTGGCGTTGCTAAAGCTCGGTAAGAGAGACCATCTTCTACATACTTAGATATGCACAATCTCATTTTACTAGAATCATATTTTGGATAATTTTTGAGGTTACTAACCTCTGTGATTTTTGTTTCTATCATCTCTAGGTCTTTATTATTTCTACTGAGTTGGCAATAAAACTTTTTAGGACTATATATGTGAGAAATGTATATTTCTTCCTCACTTCCAATTTTTATGTTAAAGGAAGAATAATAGTAACTATAAAGACTAACTGAAGATGGAAATGGCTTTGATAATGTATTATACTGTGCTGAGCCATGATTAATAAGAAATTCTTTTGCACTAGTAAGTGGAGATTGTAAATCCACTAAGTTACATAAACAGTTTGGATATATAAGAACTAAGGCATAAATGACACAAGTCAATAATCCTCTAGATGAAGAAATAAAATTCCCAAAGTCTCTGCATGCTTCTCTTGTCCAACTAAATTTACAACTGATGGGTTCAACTAAATGGTTAAGACTACATCGGAAGGCTTGGCCTTCTAAAAAAAGAAAACGTGGGTTAATAGCACAAATGTCTTTAACTAAAACCCTTTCTTGGTAACCATAATCAACAAATACCACATCAAATTCTTTTCTTGATACTTGAGTCAAAATAGCAGCTCTATACCACTTCCCATCTTTGGAATACTTAGCAACACAAGCAATCTGCCCAATCTGATAAGGATCAGAATGAATGCTATAATAGTTCTGAATTTGTTCCATTAGTAATTTTAAGTCCTCTAACTTGCATTGAAGCTGGCATGAAAAGTCACCTGGGCCATAATAAGAAGAACACTTGACTTCAAGGACTGTTCCTGGTTTGAACATATATTCTTTATAAGGTCGTGGCGACTCAGGTCCCACAGACAAGGTGAAAGGATTTTTTAACTCTGAGAAATTAACAGCTGGGGACTTTAACAAAGACAAGTTACTTTCTTTTAGCTTATTTGAATGGTACTTTTTAGGTTTAGCTCCTTCAAGAAGGGCAGATAGGATTTTAATATTAACTTTGTTTTTAGGTTTTAACACTGAATATTCACTTACAGATTTGGGACATTCTGGTTCTACTTCCCAATACTCTGCATATCCAGCTTGTAACATAAGAGAGACAACATCAGTATTTTCTGAGGCTTCAATACTCTGAATATTTACAATGTACTTGTCATCTTTTTTTGCTGTAACTTGAAGCAAAATTGCTTTGTTCAAGACAATTTTTTTAAAATAGTCAATTGCTGCCTTCACCCATAAATCTTCAACAGGAAATATATGTGCAAGTGAACAGCACATAGCTAAGGCAGGCAACTCACAAAACTCTGGAAGCAAAATTTTTACATCAAAAAATGGTATGGAATCAGTATTTCCATAATCTAAAAAATAAACATTAATCTTATAACCATTAATTTCAGTGATGACAGCTCTATAAAAATGTCTGTCTTTGCTGTATCTAGCACAACAAAATAATCCAGGTTCTGGGTTTCTTAGAATCAGTTCATCATTTTCACACAAATCATAAGATTTGTTTATATTTTTCATTATATCTTGCAGTTCATTCTGATGTTCATTAGTGCGCACCCAGAAATTTGATGGGTTTAATACATAGGCCACAAAAGCTATATAGGCAGCCTGTATCTCCATCTTTACAGTTTTAATAGGAAAACCTATTTTCGAAGTGTTTTTATTTGGAGAGTCTATCGATGGTTCAGTATTTCCAGTAAAACAGTCAACCGCAAAGCTGTTTACATCAGAAGCACTAGTCTCCTTAAACGTATTAGAGATTTTTGATTCAGACACTGGAGAGAGTACCTGTGTGCCTATAGTCTTCAGCAGACACTTAGAATTAATTGTAGACTCCTGAGTTTGTAGTGTTACATAATACAAATGTTCATCCTTATTGAACCAATCAATGTGTGCATATACTATTTGTCCTAACAAGGCTTGTTTAAATGCACTCAGTTGAGATTTTCTGGCATCTCTATCTGGACTATGTAAATATGTCAGAGAACATGGAAACGAAAATAACGGTACTAAAATAAAATCCTGTTTAAGTTTCTTTACATGGATTGAGGGTATAGCCTCACTACTGCCATAATCCATGAACCAAATTTTCACTTGATTATTGGGCAAGAGCTGCTGAAGAATTCCTCTATGCCACCGTCCATTTCTCCTTTTGGCAACACAAAGTAGTCCAAAGTTATCACATGTGGGATTACTTTCTTGACTGACAGTATCATAATGCAAAGTCATACACACTGTTAAGTTTTCTAACTCTGGAATCCATTTAATTAGTTGACAATAAAATTTACTTGGGCTCAATGCAGAGGATACCTTTATATTTTCAATCCTGCCTACTGACAAAGATGGCTGCAAATTAGCCAGAATGTGTTGAATATCAAGTGAAGTATCATTATTACTTAATGATAAGTCAGGTCTTTTATGTTTTAGTAAATCTGGCATTTCCTGTGGGAATTCTTTTAACATTTCCACAATAAGGCGAAATGAATCCCCATCAATAAGTCTGCCTAATTGTAATTCAAGAACCTGGGATATAATTTTTGGCACTTCTAGAAGAATCATTTGAAGAGGCAAAACAGCTTGTACACAACCTTTCACTTGTAGTCCTACTAACGACTTGAAATAATTCAAAGCCTTAGGAGGCCATCTTTCCCCATTTGGTAGTATGTTGGCAAAAATACCAACTATTACCCGTGGTGGTAGCTCAAATAAGTTGCCACAGGCTGAAGCAACCTGTGTACCATCAACTCTTAGTTCTTCTCCATGATCTATGAGGAATACTGTATAGAGTTCATTTTTCTTTTCCATGACTCTTCCTCTCTGCCATTCTCCAGATACTCTTTCTTCTACCAAACAAAATTCATCAATGTCCACATTATTTTTTACTTTTGGAATATGCTGCATTTCCCTCTGTAATATGTGGTAGTCAAATTCACATTCAATATTATTTCTGCCTTGAAATTTCACCAGAATGTCCTTGGGAAGACATTCTACATGTGATATTGTCAGATCCATGTCTAAAAACGTTGGTAACAAGGATGTAGAATCCATTTTCTAAAAGCAAATAATAAGTATGAGTTAGCTTCTGGACAGACTGCTGTCACAATTAAATAAGCCCACTATAAATTTGAAATAAGCCTTATTTGGTATGTAAACAAACCTTAAAATCCTTATATACCTGGGGGCACCTGGGTGGCTCAGTTGGTTAAGCGTAAGACTCTTGATTTTGGCTCAGGTCATGATCTCAGGGTCGTGAGACAGAGCCCTGAGTTAGGCTCCAAGCTAGGGGTGGAGCCTGCTTAAGATTCTCTCTGCCCCCACCTCATGTGCATGCATGTTCTCTCCCTCTCTCGTTCTTAAAAAAAAAAAAAAAAAAAAATTAAATAAAAGTAAAAAGTTACATGCCTGTTTTTATCAAATTGAACATATTGGTTAAAAAAAATTACATTGAACTAGACAAAAACTTCACTGCCTTCCACTTTCAAAAAATTCAACTGAAATAACCAAGAGAACAGGAAACATACAGAGTATCTATAATCACTGGAAAAGAGTGGAGAGCAATATTTTCTAGAAATTTCCAAGTTCCTACCAGATATTGGGCAGATGTGGTATAAGAGAAGAAGACCAAATAAAGCTACTGGAAACCTCCTTCTACTGCTGTGAGAGGAACTACTCTACCTCATGCAGACTTCTAACAACCCAGAACTCAAGGGGTGACTGCTAGGAGCAAAGGCAGATGATGAACCCACAGGAGACACAACTTTTGCACTCCCCACTCTGCCAATTAGTAACATTTGGACTCTACTGGCATCATTATACAACTCTAGATTCTTCTTTGATTGAGGACAAGAGGCTAAGTAAATCCTGGACACTATTAAGAAAAGCCAGGCATGGAAAGACCCTAAGGTAAGTTAGGTACATCCAGGCTTTGTCACTGGCATGACTAGCCACATAAAGTGTAGAAGGAGAAGACATCTTTAGCACAGAAGCACAGCTTTCTACTGTAACAATGGCTCCACCTAATTTTCCCTAGATTGTTGGAATTCTAGAAGTAGTAAAACCAATATTCAAGTATAAAATATTCCCCAAATTCAGGCACGAACATTTATTGTGATAGGACAGCTCAACTCGTACTTGACCTGGAGTTAACACTTCACAACTATGAATTTCTTTCTATGATGAGAAAAATAACGGACCTTAAAAAAAAAAACCCAAGAGAGAAAACCACATAAAAAACCATGGAAAGGCTCCCCTAAGGAATAAATATATTGAGTAAAACAGCAAATAATTGTTTCTAACAAGTCTGACTTCTGTTTTCAAAAGGTCAAAAGAGAACACATTTTTATGACTATGTGGTCATTAAGATGCAACAACAGATTAAGAAGAAATACACATAAGAAACATAAAACTGCAATGGGGAAAATCAATACAAAATAAAGATAAATGGAACAGAAGGAAATTGAGAGAATACCCCAAAACTCAGAAGATAAAAAGATAAAAAAGATGAAAGAAACATGGAGGACAGGAATATAAAATCTTGTCAAAGCATAAATGTTCTCTCAGAGATAAACAGAACAGAAGCCCTTTCTAAGACTTAAAAGCTAAGCCTGTAAGCTGAAACTAGCCACTGGAAAGCTAGAGAAAGAGTTAAGATTTAGGGACATCTGGGTACTAGCTATGGCTTTTATTTCTTCCTAATTAATTTAGTGGTAATCATCATGGTCTGATCTACACATTACAGTCTATGCTTATTTGATCCTGGAGTATAAAAAAAAAAAAAAATTAAGTGGACCATACGCTCAAGACTTTCACTGAATAAACCAAAAACACTTCAGGACAAGAAAGACCTTAAGCCACTGTTCACTGTCATTTAAAGTGGCAGGCCTTTTCCAATTCCCAGACTTTAGTCAGTTTATAGGCCTATCATTCCTTATAGAGGGAAGACCAGATACTCAAGAAAGGATCCTGTGGGCACCTCGGTGGCTCAGTTGGTTAAACGACTGCCTTCAGCTCAGGTCATGATCCTGGAGTCCCAAGATCCAGCCCTGCATCCAGCTTCCTGCTCAGCGGGGAGTCTGCTTCTCCCTCTGACCTTTCCCCGCTCATGCTCTCTCAAATAAAAATAAAATCTTAAAAAAAAAAAGAAAAAGAAAGAAAGGATCCTTTGCTAGAACACAAGAACATTCTTCCTGGCATTCACCCAAAGGGTCATGTGACCATTCACCTGAGAAAACAGGAAAAGGAAGAATACCCAAGACTTTCAGGAACCACACCACTCTAGGTATAAAAAGCCAATGTAGCCAGAAGGACTTCTTCATTAAAGGAAGGCATAAATACAATATTAGCCCAAAGAAAGCCCAAACACACAAAGAAGTTGAATGGCATACTCGAACTACCAGGAACCTATTCCTCCACACTGCTAACCCTCCCTCAAACAATACAAATGGCCTCATGTGGAGTTTCACAGCAGGAGGGGAAAAAAAGTCTGAACTTGGTCTGCATATGCTCTCACCTAATGCTAGTAATATCTAGAAATGGATTGCTGAAGTACTGGAGAGCCTTGCCTGAGAAACAAAATGAAATAGTCACAGTTGAGAGAACATCTACTTTGCTAGAAGAAATTAGTAGTGTTAAAAATCTATTCCTATAGGGGCACCTGGGTGACTCAGTGGGTTAAAGCCTCTGCCTTCGGCTCAGGTCATGATCTCAGGGTCCTGGGATCGAGTCCTGCATCGGGCTCTCCGCTCAGCAGGGAGCCTGCTTCCCCCTCTCTCTGCCTGCCTCTGCCTACTTGTGATCTCTCTCTGTCAAATAACTAACTAAATAAATAAATAAATAATCTTAAAAAAAAATCTATTCCTATTAATGGACAATACCTTATTCTGCAGGATGATTAGTAATTCCGATGGGGAAAGACTGCAGGGTTTACTAAAAATAAATCTGAAGAGAAATGGGGATGAGCCCCAAAGAATCAACACATAAGTTTGTAAGTCCTGTGTGATGGTCACCAAATGTCCCCACTAAGTTTTTTGGAGTTTTTTTTTGGGGGGGGTTGTTTTGTTTTTGAAGAGGGGAGTAGCAGAGGGAGAGGGAAAGGGAGAGGAAGAGAGAATCTCAAATCTGCACGCTGAGCTCAACCTCACAACACTGATATCTTGACCTGAGCCAAAGTCAAGAGCTGGATGCCCAATTGACTGAGCCACCCAGGCACCGTGGAAAAAGATTCCTTTTTTTTTTCCTCATGGAAAAGATTCTTAATCGGGCAGACAGAATAACCTATTCTGTGGGTGTCAATCAGCTTCCTTCACCTGCCTCTTCAATTCTTAATAGGACCATGAAGAAAGTTCCCAATGCCACAGATAAAGCTCCTACCCTTGTATTTTTGAAGCTCAAACAATTCAGAGAGAATTGGTGGGCAGGGGGGACAGAGAATTTAAGACCAAACATGTTCAACTAATCTTCGACAAAGCAAGAAAGAATATCCAACAGAAAATAGACAGTCTCTTCAACAAATAGTATTGGGAAAAGTGGACAGCAGCACGTAGAATAATGAAACCGGACCACTTTCTTACACTATACACAAAAATGGAAGACCTAAATGTGAGAGAGGAAATAAAAAAATACTGGATAACACAGGCAACAATCTCTTTGACATTGGCAGTCGTAGCAATGGCTTACTATACACATCACCTGAGGCAAGGAAAACAAAAACAAACATGAACTATTGGGACTTCAAGATAAAAGGCTTCTGTACAGTAAGGAAACAAAAAAACTAAAAGGCAACCTACAGAATGGTAGAAGACATTTGCAAAGGACATACCTGATAAAGTGTTAGTATCCAAAATCTATAAAGAATTTATCAAACTCAACACCCAAAAAACCAGATAATCCAGTTAAGAAACAGGCAAAAGACATGAATAGATATTTTTCCAAAAAACTACAAATGGCTAACAGACACATGAAAAGATGCTCTCCATCACTCATCAGGGAAATACAAATCAAAACCACAGTAAGATACTACCTCACACCTGTCAGAATGGCTAAAACCAACAACACAAGAAACAACAGATGTTGGCAAGGATGCATAAAAAATGGAACCCTCTTACATGTTGATGGGAATGAAAACTGGTGCAGCCACTCTGGGAAACAGTATGGAAGTTCCTCAAAAAGTTAAAAACAGAACTACCCTATGATCCAGCAATTGCACTACTAGGTATTTACCCAAAGGATACGAGAATACCAATTCGAAGCACCCCAGTGTTTATAGCAGCATTATCAACAATAGCCAAACTATGGAAAGAGCTCAAATGTCCATCAACTGATGCATGGATAAAGAGGTGATTTTATATGTACATATATACATACACACACACACACACACACAATAGACTATTACTCGGCCATCAAAAAGAATGAAATCTTACCATTTTCAACAACATAGATGGATCTAGCGGGTATAATGCTAAGTGAAATGTCAGAAAGACAGATACCAGATGATTTCACTCTTGTGGAATTTAACAAAACAAATGAACATAGGAGAAGGAAGGGAAAAACAAGAAAAAGAGAGGGAGGCAAACCATATGAGAATTTTAACTATAGAGAGCAAACTGAAGGTTGCTGTAGGGGAGGTGGGCAGGGGAATGAGTTAAATGAGTGATGGGCATTGTTGTGTTGAGCACTGAGCATTATATGTAAGTGATGAATCACTGAATTCTACTGTTGAAATCAGTATTACACTATATGTTAACTATAATAAAAAATTTAAAAAACCAAACATGTTTTTCAACAGTGGTTTTATACAATGGACATTTCAAGACCTAACTTAAAATCAAGACATTCTAGAACAAACAACTTTTACTCAATATTCTATTATTTAGACTACTACCATATTCATTGCAGCATTTTGCATACACAAGATTAAGACATCAAGAAAGGAGTTTTACTGGAGATTCAATTGTATCAGATTTGGGGAATGGTTTCTTAGAATCAGATTCTAAATTTGTAAAATGAGAGGGTTGGATAGAGTTTTTCAGACTTTATTTTGGCAACAATAGCAGCAAAAATCCTTCTTAACCTAATAGAAGATGAAGTTATCGAAAACCTAAAACCTCCATAAATTGGATTCATAGATGGTATTCTAATAATTTTATAAGTTGATAAAATTTAATTATAAAGCCAGTAAATGAGAACAAAACTATTCTGATTAACAGTCTTCGACATATAATTTTCCTTATTATTGTGTTGGATAGCACAGTAGTATTAAGAAAATTAGGCTCAGACATATGTAATAGTTCCACAGTTTTATATGATCAAATACAGGTTCAAATAAAGATAAAACCACAACTTAATCATTAAATTAATCTGATGACAATAATTAGTGCTTATCTCTGCTTTTAAATTTATCCTATTTGAATATTTTTTAAAAAAGACTATTTTCGAAAATTAAATTCAAATCAAAATTTCAAACTCCCGAAATTAAATAAAAATTTACAGAGCATAATACAGAGCATCACAGCTCTCCTAAGGTCAGTATTCAATCTATGACCACTAGAAGAATAGATATGGAAAGCCCTTCCCACACTAAATTCCCTGATTCTATAGAATATACATATTACAGATGTCCCTCTTACCCTTTTGGCAACTGTCCATGAATTCACATCTAATAAGTCTAGACCGGTGGAATTAAATAGAAATACAGTTGATCCATATATGTAACTTTAAATTTTAAAGTTTTAAGTTCTCTAAGTGTAAATGTTCTTCTTATATGAATAGCTCCTTATAACACTATTATTTTTAAAGAGGTTTTCAGTACATTAGTTTAACTGATGTCCACAATAAGATTGTCACTTTTCAGACCAAAGAAGTGAAGAGATTCAGGAGCTTGAATTTAGGTTTTATTCAGTCCAGTTATCTATGTACATTATTCCCAGTGTTTCACACTGCTCTTTCAACTAAACCACATAATTCTGGACAAGCGCTAGAAGTAGAAGATACAAACCCAAAACAGAGCTAGAAACAAAAATGGGGAAAGCACCTTACAGAATAGAATCTGTTTACAAATTCTCCCTTTTTCCAAAATTTAACAGAGTTCTGATAAAACTGACTAGTAGATACTCTGGCAAGGTTACCATGTTCCAAAAGACGGATTTAAATTAAGCATCTGTGGGTGCCCTGGTTTGCCTTCTCCTTTCTTCTCTATTCAGATTGATTTCTAAATTCAGGTCTTTTAGGACACCAATGGAGTGGAAATAAAACAGTATATTTTTTAATCTGCATATTTTAAACCCAGAGCTTCCATTTAACATTCCTCAACCAAGGGCCTTCTTGTCCCATAGGGAATATTTGGCAATGTCTACAGATAGATTTGCTTGTCCTAACTGGGCCAGGGTGGGGGCAGGAGTAGCTACTGGCATGCAGAAGGTAGAGGCCAGAGATGTTGCTAAATATCACAGAGTGTACAGAAAAGCCCACCCCACCCCCTACAACAAGAACTTTTGTTCTTTTGTCCAGACCAAAATGTCAATAGTGTGAAGGCTAAGAAACACTGCTTTGCTGAAAGCAAAAATAAGTATCAGGCAGATTAAAAGAACTAATTTTTTAACTATCTGAAAGATTTAAGAGGAAATATTTTTTTTTGCTAAAGAAAGCTTTCAAGAGACAAAGAGGCTACAAAAAAAGGTAATGTATAAACTTATAGGGAAAAAAAATGAAGCTGGAACAAAATTAAAATCAGTAGGATCTACTACATACAAGATTTGCTCAGGCCAAGTATCTTCAATTATACTTGACTCCACTTTTTTATACCCTACATACAATCCGCCAGGAAATCCTACTGGGTTTATCCTCAGCACATAAAGATTCTGATGCCTTCTTCCATCTCTGCTGATAGATCCCTGGCCCAAACTACCTTCCTCTGTCATCTGTAACACCAGACTCTTGTATTCCTGCTTCTATCCATAACCCCACCATTTCATGCCTATTCTAACCATAAGGACCTTTTTAAAATATAAGACACAACATACACTACTATGCTCGAAAATATCAGTAGCTCCTAATTACACGCAGAGTGAAAACTAAAGCCATTACAATGGCTTAGGAAGTCCTACATGATCTAACCATTACCACCAGCACCCCCACACACACACATTTCTGTTACCTTATTCCTACTACCCTCATTATGCCACAGCTACAGTGCTTTCTATTCCTAACTTCCTGCATCTGGGTTTTGGGCTTATTGCCCTCCAGGTACAGTTTGCTTCCTTACTGCCTTCAAGTTTTTGTCAGAGGTTTCCGTTTAGCTGGAGCATTCCCTGACCATTCAATTTAAACTGTGACCTTCTCCTAATTTAGTAGTCTCTGGACCCCTCCCTAACCTCCCTTGCTCCAACACCAAAAAAAAGTTCTATTAAAAGTGGTTCTCAGGGGCGCCTGGGTGGCTCAGTGGGTTAAAGCCTCTGCCTTCCTCTCAGGTCATGATCTCAGGGTCCTGAGATGGAGCCCCACATCGGGCTCTCTGCTCAGCGGGGAGCCTGCTTCCCCCTCTCTCTCTGCCTACCTGTGATCTCTCTGTCAAATAAATAAAATCTTAAAAAAAAAAAAGTGGTTCTCAAATATTTGGTCTTAGGACCTTTGTGTCCTAAAAAGTTAATGAGGACCTTGTTATGGGCTGAGTTTTTGTGCCCTCCCCCCCCCCACCCCAAGTCATACACTGAAACGATCTCCAAATGTGGTGGTATTAGAAGGTGGGGCTTTGGGGAGGCCATTTAGGATTAAATGAGAGCATGAGGATGGAGCCCTAGGGAATGTGATTAATGCCCCTACAGGAATCACAAGAGAACTCTCTGCTCTCTGCCACACAGGGATACCAGGAGAACACAGGCATCTAAGATCTATAAGCCAGAAGCATGCTCTCACCAGATCTGCTACACCTTGATCTTGGACTTCCCACCATGCAGGATTGTGAGAAATAAGTTTATTGTTTATGGGCCATTCAGTGTAAGGCATTTTGTCAGAGCAGCCCAAGCCAAAACAGACACCAAAGAGTGTTCATGTAGCTTTTGTCAATGTTTACTGTATTAGAAAAACATTTTTAAAGTATTTTAAAATAAGAAACTCATTAAATGTTTTCGTGAGATATTTTTCAAAACCAAAAAATTAGTGAGAAGAGGGACAAGGTTTTACAATTTTTGCAAAACCCAATGTCTGCTTAATAGAAAATAGCTGGATTCTCTGAGCTGCCTCTACAATGTGTTGAAACAGGCTGTTTTGGGGGTAAAGTATCTGAATAAAATCTAGCCAACATAATTAGAGAAGAGAGTAGTATTTTAATAGCTTTTTCATATAACTGAAGATACTCTGACAGTCACAAAAACTCAATGAGAGGTGGTTTCTTAGACATTTACAATATGGAAATACTAAATCCTATGTGAATTTTTTATACTCTGACCTTAAAATCCTCTCATCTTGAGCTTTGAATGGAATTTTAAAATCTGAATTTCAAAGGTACATTGATTTGCTTGAAAATATTGGTTCAGAGTTATGCAGAACTTCCATGAACTGACATACTGCATTACCTGAACATCTCGAAACTCAAATATCACAACCAACCTCAGACAACTTAAGTATTGGGAAGCTCTAAAGCCTGCAGTGATAGGCCCAAGTTTTCCAACTTTATAATTTTGGTTTTAAAGTGTGAATTTTATCATCAATAAATACTGTCATTTTTCCTTGAATTATCAAGCTTGCTTCACTCACTCTTGAGAAAAGGCCTACAAAATACTCAAATCTGAATAACCAGAGTTTGTCTCTTATTGAGGTGGAACCACAGAATGGTTGTAGGCCATACAATGGAAAGTAATCAGCAATAAAAAAGGGACAAAGTACTCTACATCTGAAGTTAATGATGTACTATATGTTGGCTAATATAAATTTTTAAAGAGATGCTTTCTACACACAATAAAAGGGACAAAGTATTGATACACACAACATAGATGAATCCCAAAATAATTACTGAAAGCTAGGAGAATGTATACTCTTTCATTTATATGAAATTCTAGAAAATGCAAACTAATTTATAGTGACAGAAAGCAGATCAGTGTTGCCTGGGGAGGGACCAAAACAAATTTTTGGGTATGATGGATAGGTTTATTATCCTGATTATAGTGGTTTCATGTGTGTATGTTTCAAATGTCATCAAATTGCACACTTCACCTGCAGTTCGTTTTGCCTCAATTACACTTCAGTAAAGCCATGAAAGACACACAGTACACAACCTAAATATATACTAATGGTGGCGCAGATTACAGAAAACCTTATTCTCTCAATTACCAAAAAAAAAAAAAAAAAAAAAATGAATCTACCTTCATTGGCTCTGAAGAATATGTCTTAGGAACACGGTAGAGTTGGGGGGCTGCGAGAGAGTCAGAGTAAGCCATGGAGAATACTGACAGAATACCCTACATGCGTACATGAGTATGTGCTTGTATGCACACGGCTGACGGAGTACAGGAGGAGACAGACATGGAAGGGCAGACGAGGGATCAACTTGGCCTTCCGTTCAGCGGACACGCCGCAAAGCGCTTGCATTTCTTCTTCAAAATTCCGAAAGGTAAAAAGTTACTTCTGAATGTGTATTAAAGTATCACAACAATTACGTGAGTCGGCAAAAATAAGTGTCTTCAGAAGAGCGCTTGTGTCTTTGTGTCTTTCCATCTCCCTAAGTAAAAACACCCAGCCATAGTCTCTGCCATCACAGAGGCGACCCTGGGCGATATGCTCCCTGAAAACGGCGTTACTGGGCGCAGGGGTACTGGTACCCACCCGGAGGTTGAGCAGCGGACGCCGTTAGAGGGCAGAGAGGACAGCGGGGCTGCGCGGATGCCCCCACAGGGGCAGAGGGCTGGCGCCCACTCCTCTGGGACCAAAGCCACCACGGTTCAAGGGACAAAGGTGGAAGAGGGGGCGCATCAGAAAACAATACAGCCCAGAGCAGGCTGACAGAAAATACAGACTTACGGAGAAGCGCTGACCAGGCCGTTCTTCCCGAAGCTTTTAGAAGAGTACCAGCGCCCAAGATGGCAGCAAACTTAGGACCTGATCACTCCCTCCCCGCCCTCCCCCGCCTTTTATGCCCCAGGGTGCATGCGCAGAGCTTGGTTGGCGGCTTCAAGGGAAGTGGGAGGTTCACAGGTGGCCACGCACAGTTCCTCCTGCCCCAGGGCGAGGGCGGAGGCTGCGTGGGGCCCGGGGAGGGCGGTGCCCAATCTGAGCTCCTAGCTCCACGTGGACAACCACACCGCCTTTACTCACCGTGTGGCCGCCCAAGATAGAAACCCAGGAGCCCCTAATGAATTTACAGATTACTGAAAGTAGTGGCCAGTTATTGAGCACCTGTTAATTACATACTTAGCTATATTATTGCATTTAATTCTGTTTCTCTGTTTTGGAGAGACTTGAATTGGATCTCCGGTTAGATAATAGTAACTTATGATGTTAATTTCCTGATCTCAATAAAGGTATTGGGGTTATGCAGAGAAAAGTCCTTGCTTGTAGTAAATAAACACTAAAGATTGGGGGTGTTGGGTATGATGTCGGCAATATACTTTCAAATTATTGGCGGTGACATGTTCTTTCTACTCTTGTACCTTTTCTGCAAATTTGAAATTATTTCAAAAGAAAAAGAAAACCTTAATAAAAAAATTATTCTAGCTGCATAAAATGAGTTGTGCAACTCTCACTATTTTTCTATATTCTCTAGCACTTCATAGTACACAATAATTAACAGTTCCTTGAAAGAATAGAATTGAGCTATAAAGTCATCTAGACACAGGTATTTGGAGGAAGACAAAATCTTTGACTTCCTTATAACTTCTTTCATGCAGGATCTAGTCAAGTTTTCAATTCCTTGAATGAATTTTGTCATTTTATTTTTCTATCAATTTATCCATTTCCCCAGGTTTTCTAATTTATTAATGTGTAGTCTTAATAATACGAGCATATTATTTTAAAACCTGTGTCTGTCATTTCTCCAAAGAAGACATACATATGACCAACACGTGAAAAGATGCTCACCAATATTTATATCAGGGATATGCAAATCAAAACTACAATGAGGGTGTCACTTCACACCTGTCAGAATGGCTAAAATCAACAACACAAGAAACAACAGGTGTTGCCAAGGATGCGAAGAAAAATAAACCATCTCGCACTGCTGGTGGGAATGTAAACTGGTGCAGCCACTCTGGAAAACGGTATGGAGGTTCCTCAAAAGTTAAAGCATTACTGGGTATTTACCCAAAGAATACAAAAACCCTAATTCGAAGGGATACGTGTACCCTTATGTTTATAGCAGCTTTATTTACAATAGCTGATATATGACAGTAGCCTAGGTGTCCATCGATCGATGAATGGATAAAGAACTTGTGGATATTACTGAGCCATTTGAGAGGCAGGGCGGGGGGTCGTGGAGGGTAGAGAGGGAAAAAATGAAACAAGATGGGATCAGGAGGGAGACAAACCATAAGAGACTCTTAATCTCAGGAAACAACAGGGTTGCCTGTGGGGGTGGGGGAGGAGGGTTAGGGTGGCTGGGTTATGGACTTTGGGGAGGGTATGTGCTATGGTGAGTGCTGTGAAATGTGTAAGACTGATGATTCACAGACCTGTACCCCTGAAGCAAATAATACATTATATGTTAATAAAATTTTAAAAGAAAACAAAATCACATTAAAAAAAGAATGAAATCTTGCCATTTGCAATGACATGGTTGGAGCTAGAGAGTATAATGCTAAGTGAAATAAGTCAGTCAGAAAAAGACAAATACCATAAAATTTCACTCCTATGTGGAATTTAAGAAACAAAGCAAACAAGCAAAGGGGAAAAAAAGAGAGTCAAACTAAGAAACAGACTCTTAACTATAAAGAACTGGTAGTTACCAGAGGGAAGGTGAGGGGGGGATGGGTTAAATAGATGACAGGGATTAAAGTATACTTGTGATGAGAACAGAGTGATGTATGGAAGTGTTGAATCACTATATTGTACACCTGAAACTAACATAATACTATGCTAACTGGAATTAAAATAAAAACTTTTAAAAAAAGATAGAAAAAAGAATAATAAAGTAAAATCTGTGTCTGACCATTTCCTCCTTTATTCTGTATGTTTATTTATATCTTCTCATTTTTTTCTTGACAGATCTTATTAATCTTCTTTATTGCTTTTTCTTGTTCTAAGTGTTCTCTAGTTCATTTATCTTTTCTACATCTGTATCCTTTCCTTTTAAAAAATTTCTTTGCGTTTGTTCTATTAGTTTCCATAGCTTCTTGCGTTGAATGTTTACTGTCTTTTTTTTTTTTTTTTTTTTTAAGTAGCCTCCACGGCTACTCAGAGCCTGAACTCATGACCCTGAGATCCGGACCTGAGATCAGATCAAGAGTCGGATGCTTAACTGACTGAGTCACCCAGGCACCGCTACGGTCTTTATTTTTAACCTCTCATTTCCTAAAAAAATGTACTTAAACTATAGAATTTTCCTCGAACAATTGCTTTAGTTGTATCCCTTAAGTTTTTACGGCATTATTTGATTATAATTCAGTTTTAAATTTTTCTAATTCCTATTGAGATTTATTTTGTACTCTATGGGCCAAAGATCATTTTTATTTCCAGATATGTGAAGTATATTGTTATCTTTTTTGTATTAATTTATAACTTGTATTAATTTCATTGTGGTCAGAGAATATGGTCCATATAATACTGATTACTTAAAATTTCTTGATACTTGCTTCATGGCCTAGTGTCTGGTCTTTTTGAAAACATATATCCATGACAACAAGTTGTTAATTTTTTCCAAGTATCAGGTACAGAAAGTGATTTTTGTCAGCTTCTTGTAAATCTGCCAATTTCTTCTTTCTCTATTTTGAATATATTTTATAAAGTACATAAAGGTTTAAAATTTCTTTCTGATGAATTTGCTTATTTAATCAATTTGTAATAATCTTCTTCAAGTCCAAAAAGTTTTTGCCTTAAAGTCTATTTTGTGTGGTACTGATTTAGCCATGCCAGCTTTCATTTAGTTGGTATTTGCCTTGGTTTATCTTTTTATGTTCTGTTAATCTTCTGTGTCTTTATCTTATAAGTGTCTCCTGTAAATAAGATGTAGCTCAATGTTTGCTCGTTTTTTGTTTGTTCGGTGTTTGTTTATTCAGACGTAGAAGCTTCTTTTTACCTTGGTCCATTGACATTGATTGTGATTTCTAATATTTTGTGATTCATTCCCACCATTTTAAGTGTTAAGTGTTTGATACTTTTTCTAGGTTTCTCCATTATTGTTTTCTCTGAGATTGATTGAAAAAAAAAAAAATTACCTTCTCCTTCTTTACTTCACCCCCACCTGCCACTTTCTTCTCTACCACTTGGGAAGATATTCCCTCTGTTATTATCTTTTAGAGATCACCCTACAATTTGTAACACTTATTTAATGGAAGGAATTCTGAAGTTAATCAATGTCTTTACCCTCCTCTTAAACAATACAAAGACCTGGGGGCATATTAACTTTATCACCTTCCCCTTTCTAATTTATCTGCTGGGAGGAATTTCTGTGAATATCTGATGAATCATCTGCCCCTTGTACTTAACTTACTCCTACTCATCCGTCATTTCTCAGCTTAAATGCCATTTCCTCTAAGAAGACTTCCCTAGAGTCTGGGTCAGTAGTCATCAAACTGGAATATCCTGCACTTAGAAATACCCAAAGAGGGGTGCCTGGGTGGTTCAGTCAGTTAAGCATGTCTGCCTTCATCTCAGGTCATGATCCCAGAGTCCTGGGATCAAGCCCCACATTGGGCTCCCTGCTCAACAGGGAGGCTGCTCTTCCCCCTGCTTGCCTCTCCCCCTGCATGTGTGCTTGCTCGCTCTCAGTCAAATTAATTAATTAATTAAGTCTTAAAAAAAATACCCAAGACTTCCCAAAGGGGCACTGGCATAATAATTTTAAAGGATTCAATTTCCAGATCCTCACCTTTTATGTGTAGTCTTCCCTAATATTGATCTGCCTGAGAATCAAGCTACCTACAAGCCTGAAGCAGATAGGTCTTTTCTCCTTCTCTTTCATCACTGCCCTGTTCCTACTTTATAAAATAAAGATATGTCTCTATTATCTCTCTTTACTATTGTGCTTGGTTTGGTCCTAGCATAGAAATTCTCCTCAAACACCAAACAAATAGTCAGCAGTTCAAAATAGTAGCACTAGTGAAACTTTTGGTTGTGCCTTTCCCTGTATTATTCAAATTTTTCTGAAAGGCAAAGCATTAGAAATGGAGTGTTTTGGTGCATGTTCGGTTGTTAATAATTAAACATAGCATGGAGTCAAACAAGGGTTGAGTTGCCAGATTTAGCAAGTAAAAATACAGAAACCTAGTTATATTTGAATTTCCACTAACAAAATTTTTTCAATATATGGATTACCCAGATACAGCAAAGCACAAAACACTGAAAAATTATTGGTCTCTGAAATTCAAACTTAACTGTGCATCCTGTATTTTATCTGACAACCCTAGCTAATATTAAGAAAAACTTTCATTTTTTTCTTTTGTCTCTTTGACATTTTTAAAAAATACAGTATTCCCAAGGGAGAGTTCTGTTGGCGTAAACCCAACCCAAAAATGTAAGAACTTTTAAAGCAGAGATGCTTTATTTCAACCAGGCTACAAACTCATGGCAAGAATCTTTTCCTTATTTAGCAATCTATCTTAGAATTTGAATTACAAAATGAGATGGTTATCATAGTGATGCTTACTAATATGTTGATTTGAAATGAAAACTAAAGTCAGACTTGTTCTGTTGGAAAATGAGTCAGATTTGGCTAAACAGGTTATATGTGGGAACTTTTCACATATTAAACTCACCCAATCTTCAACTCCAGGGTTTTATAGAAACTAACACATTATAAAAAGAAATGTTATCAAGTAAGTAATGATAAATATTATCAAAGTATCTTCATGTTAAAAGTTCATTGATCTACACACTTAAGATGAGTGCACTTTATATGTGTTATACCTCCATGAAAAAGAAGAAAAAAACTTTGAAAAGGAACGTGGAAATTAACAATATATTTTCTAATTGTATCTGCTAAGTCACATCTAAATGAAAGAATTACACACATAATTTGGTAATTTGTGATAAGGCCTTTTTGCTAAACTTACCAGAAATTGAGAACATAGACAGTGCTGAAGGCTGGGTAGGAAATATTTTTTCCAAGTCAAGAGGTCTCTAATTTTAGCACTAACAACAAAAAGAAGAAAAAGAAGGAGATTGAAGAATCTAGTCGAGTTCTCAATCAATCACTATAGATAAGAGAACATTAAGAATACAAGAGCAATAAGGTTTAAGAACCACAAACACCAAGTTGTAGTTTCTCACAGCAACCTGGACTTTTTCCTTTGCTCATCATAATATGTGAATATATCTTCATTCATGTAACTATTTGATGTCCGTATATCCTACAACATCGAATCTCATAGAAACAACCACATTGCTGAGCACGTTGCTTTTCCTCGGTGAAACTTGAGTGAAAGATTAAATGGGAAAATGCACCAGATGCAGGTGGTATTTGCAATCCCAGGAGTGGATGTGATTAGCCAGAACATGTGCACAGAGCAGAGGATGGAACTCTAGAAACAGAAGTAGATTAGCAAGCCTAATTTAGGGCCACATCTGCGTCATCTGCATTTACAGCTCTCCCTTTTCCTTTCCTCCTTCATCTCTAATAGGGATATAGTATCTTGCACACAGGAACAATACAAAAGTAAAAATGACCCTGCTTGGACTGCTTTACCAAATCAATCTAAGACCCAGAGTAGATAACTACTGTTAAGAGAAACAATTACCCTAGAAGAGTAATGCACTGGGCAAGTCTCTCGATCTCTTTGAGCTTTATTGTCATCACCGTCCTATGGGAGAAACAGATGTTAAATACATAAAATATAGTAGCTCCCACCTCCCCTTCAAGGAAGGTGCACATAATCCCTCCTGAGAACTAGCCATTTAAACGTTTTCTTTTTCTATCATTCATTTTAGCCAATCATCTCTGCCTCATGCACTCATACCATGTGCAATATTTGTGGGTAAGAATTTTTTCCTCCAGTTTCCTTTTCCTCCAATATCCTAGAGTCAGGTCCATTTTTCTATGTTTCTGCTACCCACTTTCTATTACTTTTGCCTTAATTTATTTAACAGTGATGACTTGTTCAGATAGTTCAATTTGACTGGGTTTGGGTGTTGTCTGGCTTTTTGATGCCACCAGGAGGCAGCATGAACTTAGTGATGACCTCACATCTATTGTCATTTTGTCACTTCCTAAAGGAAGATGTCTGCTCTACTTAAGACACAATTAAACCTGACCCCTTTTTCTTTTTTCTCAAATAATACCCAATGTTAATGAGGACATGGGGGAGCAGTCGAAGTGCACATATACTGCTATATACCTGCAGTTGAAGTGTTCATTGGGACAATTTGAAATGCCATAGTGAATATCCTTTTTACTAGCATTCTCCTTTCCCACAATCTCTCTCCTACCCCTGTCATTTCATTTAAGGAGATTATTGTGGTTGAGAGCAGAGATTTAGCTACAGGGACATTCAGTACAGCATTGCTTAAAATAACATAAACTAGAAACAATGTAAAGATCCATCAATAAGGGATTCAGTTCATATAACTGATTACTATATGTCTGTTAAAAATGATTATTGTTGAAATGTTTTCCAAATATGTGGTATATATATCACAAGATGTGGTACATGGGACAATTGTAAATGGACATTGTTTCCATCCCTATATCTGCTCCCATTTCCCAGAAACCACTCTGGCTCATCATGGCCTCCTCCTGGACACTAGAAGGCTAAGACTTCCCACACAAGCCCACACTCTTCTTGTACCTATCTTCCTTAGGAGCTCTTTGTCCTGTTCCTGTTTCAAGGCCCAGGCTTCATCCTGCCATCATGGCCCCAGCATCTGTTCCTTTCCACCTGGCCTTTCCTCAATCTAGCAGCCAGCTTCACACTCATTGCCTTCAAGTCCCTTTTCATATTTCCTGAAACGCCCAACTCTGCCCCTTCTCCTATGCTTCAGGAGGTGGCACTGAAGTAAGCCTTGAAGGATGGGGAGGAGTTGGTGTGGCAGAGACAGAGATCATGGAGGTATGTCAGAATAATATAGACCAGGGCAAAAAAAGAGAAACATAGCATGAAATGCACAGAGAACTAAAATCAGGTCAGGGGCACACAAGAGTAAATTGAGAAGCTTATTCAGAGATTTCAGAGATCCAACCTAGGGGTAGCCAGGACTTGATTACAGAGGATAGAGCATGAGATTCTACAGAGTTTGAACTTCACCCTGGAACTAAGTTTAAGGAGTGATGAAATTGAATCACAAAGTTTTGTGGAAAATGGATTTGTGGGGAGAGGGGTTTTTACCGTAACAGATATGAGACATGATAAGGGCTTGAATTAGAGCAGAGGTAGAAATATAGAGAAGAGGGGTCAGATTCAAGGTTACGTAGAAGATCAAATTAACAGGACCTTGTAACTATGGACCATAGACCTACTGTGGGTTAGGTAAGAACCAGGATTATATTTATCTCACCCACAGCTGGTATCTCCTGCACCTAATACAGTGTATTCCACACAGGAACTCAATACGTATTTCTTAATGAATTGAAGGTGAGCAGATATCAGAAGAGTTAAATGCAAAATTACTGCATATCTTACACTGAGTGGAGGAGTTCATTTCTCCTCCACTTAAATATTGGCTGGCCTTTCAATTTGATTCACTTTAGCCACCAGAATTCCTGATATCAGAAGGATTAAAATGAGAAAGAAAAGAATCTCTAATTAAATAATTAGCATAAATTTGAATAATTACTGATGATATATCTGTGAAATATGTAATTGAGCGTTCCTCAAAATAAAAGTAGAAATGTGTTTGGCAAATTTAATGATTATGTAGAATTAAAATTGTTGGCAATGTCAACATAATTTAGAATAGGAGAAGCATAGATAAGAATGAAGTTAAAATCAATTAAAAAAATCATCTTACTTGGCATAATGAGACTATAATATTGATTAGCTTCAGACAAAGAAAATAGAAGTACAAGTAGGTTTCTCTATTCAAAATGTAAAATTACAGACCATAACTATAGACAATATTAAAGAATAAAATAACATAAAATCCAGTTATATGAGACTTACAAAATACATACCAAAGGAGCACCATATTCAAAGACTGAAATTGAAGGAGTAAAATACATACACCTTGTGAATCACAAGGACAGCCGAGTTTCAAGGGAAGAGAAATAAATACTTCCACTTGATGGCCAGATCTTCAGAGTCATTTTGCAAAGTGTATGATTCAGGAAGGCATAAAGATGAGAGATGTTTTTGCAATTAATCACCACACCATGAAAATTCTAATTGAGATCAGTAGGAAAACAGAAGAAAAAAACAGGAAAATAGGGAGAAAAAAAAGATATGGAACATAAGAAACAAATAGCAGATGGTAGATATAAACCATATTGATCAGCACATTGAATATAAATGGTCTAAACATTCCAATTAAATGCACAGGTTGTCAGATTGGATAAGAAAGCAAGATTCAATTATATGTTATCTAAAAGAAACTCCCCTCAAATATAAAAACACAGGTTAAAAGTAAAGTGTGGACTTGCTTACAGTGATGGAAAAACATATACTATGCCTACACAATCCAAAGAAAGCTAAGGTGGCATAGGAATGTGAGAGGAACCAGATTTCAGAGCCAGGAACAATCCTAGTGATAAAAACGGTAATTGCATAATAATATAAGGGTCAATTTATTAAGAAGACATAACATTCTTCAACGTGTATGTAAATAATAACAGAGTTTCAAAATACCTGAAGCAAAAACTATTGGAGATGAAGGGACAAATGGACAAATTCATAATTTTAGTTGGAGATTTTAACGGTAATAGACAAAGTGAAAAGAAAATTGGTAAAGGTATAACAGCTGACCACTATCATCAATCAACCTGACCTATTTGCCATTTAATAAAAATTCCACCTGGCAACAGCAGAATGCATCATCTTTTCAAGTGCGCACAAAACATTTGCCAACATAAACCATATTCTGGACCACAAAACAAGTCTCTATAAATTTAAAAGAATAAATCATAAAAAGTATGTTATGACCAGAGTAGAACTAAATTAGAAATCAACAAACAGATATTTGGGGAAGCTCTAAGTATTTGGAAATTAAACACACATTTCTAAGTAACTGAGGGTTAAAGAAGAAATTACAGGGGAATTAGAAAATAAGTTGAACTAAATGAAAATTACAAACCAGCATATCAAAGTGTATGAGTCACTGCAGCAGCAGTGCTTTAAGGGGAATTTATATTATTAAATGCTCTCAATTTAATGTTATGAAATTTTACTTTAAGATCATAAAAGTGTGAATTAAATGAATTAAACTCATAGGCATTAGGAAGGAAATAATAAATATAAGAGAAGTCAATAAAATAGAAAATAAATAACAAAGAACAATCAGTGAAATAAAACCAAAGACCAATAAAAGTGACAAAACTCAGATCAAGTCTGACTCTTGGATAGTCAGAGCGATCAAACATAAAAGAAGGAAGACACAAATAAGAAATGATAGAGAGGACAACACTACAGATACGACATATTTTAAAATAAAGGAATGTTATGAGCAATTTATGCCATTTAGATGAAATCGACAAATTCTTTGAAAGACCAACTACCAAAGATCACTCATGAGAAAGTGATAGGCTGGCTAGCCCCAGGCCATTTAAATAAGTTGCATTTGTAGATAAAAACTTACCCCAAAAGAAAATTCTAGATCCAGAAGTCTCCAGTGGTGGATGATACCAACATTTTAATAAGAAATAAAACCAGTCTTATGTAAAATCTTCCCAAAAATATGAAGAGAATATGCTTCACAACTTGCTTTTCGAAGTAAGCATTACCCTAGTATCAAAACCAGATAAAGCCATTAGAAAACAACTACGAACCAAAATCCTTCATAAAAACGAATGCACAAATCTTTAACAAAACATTAGCATAGCAAGTCCAGAAATAGATAAAGGGAAAATGCTATATGGGATTTATCTTGGGAATGCAAAGTTGGTTTAACGTTTAAAATACTTATTAATGTACTTCACCAAAGTAATAAATTAAAGTAGAAAAGCCATTTAATCATCTTAACAAAGGCAGAAAATCCATTTGACAAAATTCATCTCCTGCTCATGACGAAAACTCCAAATTAGGAATAGAGAGGAACTTCCTCAATTTGATAAAAAGCATCCGCAGCTAATATCATACTTGGTGATAAAAGACAGAATGTGTTCCTCATAAGATCAGAAAAAAAGGCAGAGATTCTAATAAGAATTTTAAAAATCAGGTTTGGTAGGTAGTAGAACACAAAGTCAATATATAAATCAATTCTGTATATTAGCATTGAACACTTAGAATTTGAAATTTTAAATAATATGATAGCATCAGTAATATGAATTACTTAGAGATAAATTTAACAAAATATAAGCAATAGCTGTATACTGGAAACTACAAACTGTTTCTGAAAAAAATTAAAGATCTAAGTAAATGATGAGATAGTCCATGGATCTGATTTTGTTAAGATGTAATTTCCCATCAAATTGATCTATAGATTTAACACCATCCCTGTCAAAATCACAATAGGCTTAAAAAAAATGAAATTGAAAGGTATACCCTACCAGATTTTAAGACTGAAAATATAAAACTACCTAACCAAGACAGTGATTGATATAGACATATAGATCATGGAAGAGAAGAGAGTCACTTTTGAAAATGGAATACTATATAACACTAAAAACGTAACAACATGTAACAACATGGATATATCTCAAAGCATCATCCTAACTGAAAGTTGGCATGCAGCAAAAAAAAAAAAAATTATACACTGTTTTCTTATATTTACATGAAATTTTAGAAAAAGCAGATGAGTAATTGACAGAGCTCATCGGTAGCATAATATAGTCAAAAGGAATTGACTGCA
The DNA here is from genome assembly GCA_028534135.1 of Potos flavus. Lineage (NCBI taxonomy): Eukaryota > Metazoa > Chordata > Mammalia > Carnivora > Procyonidae > Potos > Potos flavus. The sequence continues at coordinate 13,377,373 of CM052885.1, read as the reverse complement.
AAATAGCATGAGAGAATTTGGGGGGGTGATAAAATTGTTCTTGATTGTATTTGTGGTGACACCACTGTATGCATTTGCCTAAATTCATTAAATTATATATTTAAGATGAGTGAATCTTATTGTATGTGAACTGTACCTCAATAAAACTGACAAAAAATAAAGATAGAACCTTTTAGACCCTCAAAACTATTAAAGAACAAAAAGTAATGAAATAGAAAAAAACAATAATTCCTATAAATAAAATAAATACCTATCTTTGAAAAAACTAATCAGGTGGACAGACCTCTTGCAGAATCGATTAAGTGATGAGCACTGGGTGTTATTTGCAACTAATGAATCATTGAACACTACACCAAAAATTAATGACGTACTATATGTTGGCTAATTGAATTTAAATTAAAAGAAAGACAAGACAAGAAAAGGCACATAAAGGGGCGCCTGGGTGGCTCAGTGGGTTAAAGCCTCTGCCTTTGGCTCAGGTCATGATCTCAGGGTCCTAGGATGGAGCCCCGCATCAGGCTCTCTGCTCAGCAAGGAGCCTGCTTCCTCCTCTCTCTCTGCCTGCCTCTCTGCCTACTTGTGATCTCTCTCTGTCAAATAAAATAAATAAAATCTTTAAAAAAAAGAAAAAAAAAAAAGAAAAGGCACATAAAGAATATATAGTGAAAAGAGACCTGAACTACAGGTAAGGTGAAATGGATGGATTCCTGTCCAGCAGTGAAAATGAATGAACTGAATCTACATATATCTAAATATCTTGAAAATATAACTCTGAATTAAAATAAACTGCAAAAGGTTATGTCCAATATTGTACATTTGTGTAAACACTAAGCAAACAATAGTATATATTGTTTATGCATACTTACACGTTAAGATTTTAAATTCTCATTTAATACATGAGAATTAGAATGCTAATTTATCAGCTTTAAGATACTTCCTTCCTCTGGCAGGAAGAAAGCCTGAAGGAATGGGTGGTGGGGTGCAAGGGGAACTTGAGCTATATCTTTAATGTTTGATTTCATTTACGTCCTGGAGAAAACAACAGAGACAGAACTGAATGAAAAAAAAAAAGCAAAATGTTATGATCTTCTAGGCGTTATGCAGAGTACATATAGGTATCTGTTATATTATTTTCTGCACTTTTGATATGTTTAAAATGTTTTACAATTCGACATCACTTTGAGATTGAATAAAGCTAGCCATACAATAAACTTTGCACAACAAAGTGTGGTATATGGTAATCATATTCCTGAAGAATTTCACAATTGACACAGCTTCCAGATTTACAAACAAGAGTCAATATCTATTAGTTCTCTCGAAATTTCCTCAGAGGTATTAACAAACTGAGGATCAGCTCAGTGGTTTCTTAATTACACTTCTGTACTGATCCCTTGAAGGATGCCAGTCAACACTAGTGATCCACCAGATTGTGGCAGCAAGTCAGCAAACAGATATAGCTGTGTGATTAAACTATCGCTGAGGGTGAATGACTGCCCTATGATACTGGCCTCGCAAATGAGGTCAGAGATATGTCTGTGCTTAGAAACGAGGATTCAGTGCAATAAAAATGCAGCCTGTAATGAACTGTACCATGTTCTTCCCCTATCTTAACACTGATCACTTGAAATCACCGTCACCTGTCTGTATGCTTGGCTCACAGTAGGCACACAACAAATAATTGCTGGCTGACTAATTAGCCTCCAGGAAATGAAATTCCATAAATAAGGGGATTGTGCCTACTTATCTCTGACTCCTAATATGGTGAACCTAGGAGGTAGGAACCAGCAAACATATTGAATGGGTGAAGGGAAAGCCAAAGCTGCTGTTACTTCCATGAAAACTTCCCAACTCTCTCCAGCCAAAAGGATCTCTTCCTTTCAAATTTGTACCCTCTTAGAATATTTAACATCTATTCTTACAGATACATGTGTTTAGGTCTCATTTTCCATTACTACCTATTAGGTTTAAGAGCAAGGACTGTTCCCTTTTTGTCATTTATTACAGAATGATGGAAAATAGAAAAAAAAGTCTTAAAGCTAAAATTAATTCATTTTATACTTTCCTAAGTTTAGCAGAATTATATTAACCTTAATATATGCAACTCCAGACCATTGAAAATGAAATCCCACTTCCATGTATTTAGTTAGTTGGTATCAGAGCACTGGGCAGTGATGTGTGCCCTACCACCAATAGGGTCGGTGTGCCTGTTTGCTCAGCTATTCCCATTAAACACCAGTGAACGAAGACAGCTGCCAAACATTTTCTAGGTCATTTTCTCTGTTTGTAAACAGAAAGTGTACAATAATTAACAAGATGTAATCATTTACAAACTGGACTTACACAGAATGAGAGAATTTTTTTTAAAGGAAGGAAACTAAGGCAAGACTTGAGTGCTTAATGACCCCATTAATTGAGAGATAGGTAATTAAAGAAATTAAACAGAAGAGGTAATGGCCTTGGAGCCATTAATCTATTCTGGGAGTGCTGCTAATGTGTACCAGGTGATTTTCATCTGAATTAAGATCTGAGAGTCAGTCTACTTTCACACAATATTTCTTGGATCTGGCCAATCAGAAGAATCACTTGGAAAGCTCTTGAATGACACAGATCCTGGGATTCTCTTTATGCAGCTTGAATCTGAATCTCAGGGGTAGGGCTCATACACACAGATTTTTTAAAAGCCTAACAGGTGATTCTTTAAAAGGGCTAGCCATGTTTGGACGTCATTGTGCAGGATAAGGTTTCTCAACATAGGCACTGCTGACATTTTTGGATAGTTAATTGTTGTGGATGCTGTCCTGTGCATTATAGGATATTTAGCAACATCCTTGGCCTCTACCTAGTAGATACCAGTAGCACTCTCCCTTCCACAAATTGTAAGAAAAACAAAATGTCGCCGGACATTGCCAGATTTCTCTGGGGGCTGAAATCACTATCCATTTAAGAATCACTGTGGTTTTTTTTTTTTTTTTATTGTATTATATTAGTCACCATACAATACATCATTAGTGCTGGAACAAATAATCCTAAAATTTGTATGGAATCAGTAAAGACCCTGAATCACCAAGGAAACGTTGAAAAAGAAAAACAAAGCTGGGGGCATCACATTGCCTGATTTCAAGCTTTATTAGAAAGCTGTGATCACCAAGACAGCATGGTACTGGCACAAAAACAGACATATAGACCAATGGAACAGAGTAGAGAACCCAGATATGGCCCCTCAACTCTGTGGTCAAATAATCTTTGACAAAGCAGGAAAAAATATCCGGTGGAAAAAAGACAATCTCTTCAATAGATAGTGCTGGGAAAATTGGACAGCTACGTATAGAAGAATGAAACTCGACCATTCTCTTACATCATACACAAAGATAAACTCAAAATGGATGAAAGACTCAACGTGAGACAGGAATTCATCAAAATCCTAGAGGAGAACATAGGCAGTAACCTCTCCGACATCAGCCACAGCAGCAACTTCCTTCAAGACATGTCTCCAAAGGCCAGGGAAACAAAAGAGAAAATGAACTTTTGGGACTTCATCAGGATAAAAAGCTTCTGCATGGCAAAGGAAACAGTCAACAAAACAAACAGGCAACCCATGGAATGGAAGAAGATATTCGCAAATGACACTACAGACAAAGGGCTGATATCCAAGATCTATAAAGAATTTCTCAAACTCAACACCCAAAAAACTGATAATCAAGTCAAAAAATGGGCAGAAGACATGAACAGACACTTCTCCAATGAAGACATACAAATGGCTAGCAGACACATGAAAAAATGTTCATCCTCATTAGCCGTCAGGGAAATTCAAATCAAAACCACACCACACCACACCAGTTAGAATGGCAAAGATTAACAAGGCAGGAAACAACAAATGTTGAAGAGGTTGTGGAGAAAGGGGAACTGTCTTACACCGTTTGTGGGAACCACTGCTTTAGAACAACCCTATCTGATGGAACTTTCTGCAATGAGGGAAATGTCCAACATGGTAGCCACAAGCCACATGTGGTTATTCAGCTCTTGAAATGTGGCTAGTAAAACTAAGGACTTGAATTTTAAGTGTTATTTTATTTTAACTAATTTAATTGTAAAAGCCACATATAACTGATGGCTATCATATTGGACAACACAATTTTACAAGATTCAGGTGTGACTCTAGGCAGTGAAATCTATATAATGTCTTCCCTAAGTGCTTCTGAGACATGACATGTAGAAATAATTTACAAAAATAGAAAATCTACCTACTTTCCTGTCTGAATTAGAAGAATTCTTGGGATGTTATGACTAATGGAAATTCTACTTGAAGCTTTGCTTTCTAAGTGTTGTTTAGGTAATATTTTTTGTTCTACCCTTTATATCCAGATTAAGATACTTAAAGCAGTCTGGCTGGGGATAGCCCCCTTCAATCCCAATCTTGATCTCTTTTTATTGTCAGTCTCTAACATTTTCTTAGGAAAAAAATCCCATTGCTGTCTGGTTTTTATCCATTCTTAGCAGGTTAAACATAGAGTTACCATATGGTGTAGCAATTCTACTTCTAGATGTATACCCAAGAAAGATGAAGACGTATGTCCATGCAAACACTTGAACATGAATGTTCATAGCTGCATTGTTTTTTCCAGTTTTACTGATGTATAACTGATGTACAGCATTTTATAAATTTAAGGTATATGGTACAATGATTTGACTTACATATAAGGTGAAATAATTATCACAATAAGTTTAATTAACCTCCATCATCTCATATAAATACAAAAGAGTAGAGAAAAAGAAAAATAAATTTTTTTTCCTTATGATGGGAACTCTTAGCATTTATTCTAACAACTTCCATATATACCATACATCAGTATTAATCATAGTCGTCATGTTGTACATTATATCCATAGCATTTATTTATCTTTTAACTGGAAGTTCATACCTTTTGACCACCTTCATCCAATCCCCCCTCCACCTCTGGTAACGAACACATCTGATCTCTTTTCCTTTGTTTGTTTTGCAGATCCCACATACATTTGAGATCATACAGTATTTATCTTTCTCTGGCTTATTTTTCTTAGCATAACATCTTGAAGTTCATCCATGTTGTTGCAAATGGCAGGATTTCCTTTGTTATGGCTGATTTATATATATATATATATATATATATATATATATATATATATATATATATCACATCTTCATTACCGATTCATATGTCCATGGACAGTTAGATTGTTTCCATGTATTGGCTTTTGTAAATAACACTGCATAGCTGTATTATTCATAATAGCCAAAAAGTGGAAATAATCCAAATGTATAACAACTGATGAATGAATAAACAAATGTATATCTATCAATGGAATATTACTTGGCAATAACAAAGAATGAAGCCCTAATATATTCTACAGCAGGATGAACCTTAAAAACATTATGTTAAATTTAATAAGCCAGTCACAGAAGACCACATACTATATGATTCCATTTATATGACAGCTCTGTAACAGGCAAATCAATAGAAACAGAAAGTAGTTTAGTAGCTGTCTAGGACTACGGCAAAATGAGGACATTGGTTGATTATAGCTAATGGTTACGAGGTTTCTTTTTGGTGTGATGGAAATGTTCTAAAATTAGATTGTGATGATGACTATACAATTCTATGATATACTAAATCTGTTGAATTATACACTTTAATAGGATGAATTATATGGTACAGAAATTGTATCTCAACAGAGTTGTTAAAACCTCTGTTGGTGTAATTCACTCTGCAGGCAGATCTAACAAGAAAATCTGTAGGATAATATCAGTTGGTGCATAATACTTATTGCCAAACTGTAAGTGGCTTTGGATAATGTTATTATCTTATTCCAAAGTAGTCTCTCCACTGGATACTAGCACTCTCATTTCCAAGATAATTGAAGTGACCTTGCGTTGCGTCCAAACTCAGGCTGAAAAATTTTAAGCCAGGCCTTACTCAACAACAAATCCTTCCACTCTATGAGCGCCATTGTAGGACAGTGAATGCATTCAAAGGATATTCTGTATAACCCCAGCCTGTAATTCAAAGGGCCCATCCTTGTAATTCCTGCGTTCCTCTCTAGTCCATAGGAATAATGCACTCCTGAACATTACCAAGGAGAAAAGATAAAAGGATTAAGAGATTTTCTAACTTAATTTTGTCACAAGTCAGGCCAGTCAGACCCTGTCCTGGACGTAAAGTGCTAAGTCATGGAAGATAAATAGTTCTGTCAAGCAATTAGAAGAGGATATTCACTTTTAGGGCTTTGAGTTCTCCAAGCAACCCCAGAGAGAGCCCATTCTCTGGCTTTCAGCTCATTTGACTCAGATAACTTTAAAAGAAATGAAAACATTTCCAGGTTTTCCATTATGAAGCGAGACCTGGTACTAAAGATAACTGCCAGGATTATGCAGCTTGAGCGTGGACCATTCAGGAGACCTCCAGTGAGTATGCAGAAGATGAGGAAGAAAAACAGCAAGTACAGGGGAGGTAAAATTTTTCATAATGTAAACCAAAAAAAAAAAAAAAAAAAAAGTCTATCTATGGCAATTTTTCTTTTATTGTCCAGAAGAAATCATGTCGAAGGAAATTAAACAGTTTGTCTAAGTGGTTAGATAGAGATCTGTAGAGAATGATGTACAGAGAAGTAGGGGCTCAAACTGCAAGGCAAGAAGGAACAGGCTTTTTAAAGGAAAAATGTGCAGGGAGGAATACTAATTCAGTAACTGATTCAGTAGACAAAACAGAAGACCTTAGGTTACAAAGCAGTGACACAGTTCTGACCTCTCTTCCATTCACTGGGGATGTAGATGAACAAATACATAGAGCATTTATGAGAAAAGCTAAGTCCTTTGGAATGGTTCTGGGAAGAGTCTCAGTTATTTGGAGGACAAGTGTCATCTTCAAGACAAGATGCATTAACTGCACCTTGAATTTCTTATAACTAGATAGCGTGGCAACCTTCCCTGGACTTCATCATCTGGCTGGATAAGGGTGTCCCTCTTCTGTCTTCTGACAATGCCCTGGATATACCCCTAATTATACCACTTTAAATTATTTAAGTTATTATTTTTTATCTTCTTTCATCAAAGGTAGCGAACGTCACAAGAATCAAGACATTGTTGGCATTTGTATGGTTTTCAGTTTTCAAGGTATGTCTTAACAGAGTTTCTAAGTGGGCATACTTTCCCATCTCTGGTAGATAGTGTTTCATTTCCAGGCATTCCATAGGCCATTTGGCTCCTTCCCTGATTAGGTAATTCAAAGGTTACCATACCTGGACTCTGTCGCAATTTCGATCTTGTGGTAAGTCAAATTGTAATGTAATGCTGAATTCCACTAGTATTTGGGCTGGGCTCCAAAATGGATGCCTTAAACAAAATTGTGCCCTGGAGTAGATTTAGTGTCATTCCATTGGCTTCAAATCAAATGCTTTCCAGAAAACATTGTCTCACGGACTTGGGACAGTTGAACTGCACTTCCCCAGTCTGGTACCCAGGTGAGCTTTACATGTTATTTCAGCCATCTGTATGTGAGATGTTAAAGAACCAAATTGCTTAGTGACAGCCATAGACCCTGAAAGAATTCAAGCACCTTGCCTGTTGCCTGTCTTCATGGGAGGGGGCATGGTGGGGGCAAGGTTAGAGCCGTGAAAAGTCCGATGTATGTCTCAGACCATGTACCCACATCCCAGACACAGAATCAGAAATTTTATTATGTTCCTTGCATGTTCCAGGTCATTAAACCTAATCCCAGATCTTGTCTCTCTCTTTTTTTTTTTAATCTCTTGCTCCGAGTAGAACTTTTTAATTGCAACAACATTAACAATGGATTGTCTGGATAAGAAGTGTGTTTTCAACCAATCTTTCAGTTATGATCTTTCCATTGATTCCATTTAAGTAAAAGTTATAAAAGACACAGTTTCTTTTTTCTGGACTGCCTGTGTCAGTACAGACACTATGTCAGCCTGAGGGGGGAAAAAAATAAGACAGAGAGAGATAAATAAGGTCCATGGGTGTCCCCATGCGGCACCAGCTTGTTTGAGCTTGTTTGAGCTGGTCATTATCTCCAGAGCTATAAGAAGCTGTAAGAAGACCTTTTGGAACTCTCCTGCCCTTGCTGCCAAGGCTCCTGGGATTAGAGACCAGCAGACAGAAATGCTCTGTTCTTTATTTCAGGGAGCACACATAGATGGACTTTGGAGTGAAGAAATCGTATTTGTTGAAACCTTTGCTCAGAGTTATAAATCTACGTGCCACGTGGCAGGGATGTCTCTAACTCTGGAACAAAGAACAAAGAGCATTTTAGTTAGTCACACTGAGGAAAATACCAAAGAAGCAGAAACCACAGGAGGGTTCATAACATCCCCCTGCCTCCTCCCCTCCTGTGTTCTCTTTAACTCAAGTAGAGATTTCTTGGCACATTCCAGCTCCACATCTAGGGTTTTGAAACAAGCTAGTATCAAGAAAGTTAGTATCCAAAACATCCCCCAGGCTCTACAGATACATTTTTAATGATGATGAATTTAGATCTTTCGTAGAGTCATAAAACCCGGATATAGCCATCAGCCTGGCAGTCATAGTGTTTCACGTCATCACAGAAGTGAGGGAGTGACTAAGATCCGAGGTCACAGAACCCCCTCAGCCCATAACTCCTACTACACTGAGAAGGATTCTTTAAAACATTTATCTGATTCATAAACACAATAAATTCTCTTGCGTAAAAAATTCTTTTAGGTTATTTAAACTCCAGTTAGTTAACATACAGTTTAATATATATAGTTTCAGGTGTACAACATAGTGAAAACAGAAAACACTTTCATAATCAACAACAACACATTTTGTTCACCATGCTCTGTGTGCTTAAAGAAAAACTAACATGCTAAATCTCACAGAATAAGAAAGAAAGATGTGGATTTCTACTTTTGATGCTTCAATCCTGAATTTTGCAACTTATGACATAAAACATCAAAACATGCTTGGACAGGGCCTCTGTGTGAGATGGGAATAGATTACAACAGGTGTGAAAAATTGTGAAATCGAGCCAGCTTCCAGGGAGTGCGCATTGTGTCAGGGCAGTACCAGAAAAACCTTGCACTCATAATTGGCCAAATCCTGTTATCCTCACTTTCGAGGCACAGCCCATAACCGGTAAAGGGATTCCCGAGGTGTGTGATAGTACCCTTGAGTTCTTATCACAGACACTGAAATTCAGGCAATTAATTATAGAGAAAGCAATCTAGAGTGGGTGAAAACAGAGTGATTGAGATTTGTGGACTTGTGTTGATCTTGCACTGATCAGGGTTGCCTACAGAAGCCACCAACTGCCCTGCTGAGATAAAGAGGCAGACCTAGGGAACATTACATGAAGTTATCCAGGCTTAGAAAGGAGTTCTGGTGTCAAGGGGGATGAACTAAGTGCTAAACCAGGTTCTGTTGGCCTTAATTCCATGTATTTATTGAGATGATACTTGGTCTGGAGTGTTCTTAAATTGCCTGGAAACTCTGCGGACCCTGTGGGACACCTGAAAGGAGGTCTACTTACCAGTAATGGCTCCCTGGATCCAGGATTGACGGCTACACACTCTTGACTCATTCATCTTGCTTTCCATTGCATTCTTCAATTTCCAACTCTGAAACATAAAAGAAAAATAATTGACACCTCTCCTGGCTTTGTCATCTGCACAGTGACAGAGTTGGTTGGATGGGGTCATCACCGAGAACTCTCCCGTGCTCTACATTCTAACAATCCTCTGCTCGATGGTTCTAAAGACTGAGTGTCCTGCATCAGGCAAGAGTAGTGTGATTACTATTCCACATCAACAGTGCTGGCCTGTTGAAAAGCTGTGCTATTTACTGTCTTAAACCAGCTACCTTCTCCCTTCTTTATGCCACATCACTGACAACCCATAAATCCACTGAAACTGCTCCCCTTTAATCTCAGGCCAAAACTGCATTGCCTTCAAATCTCCCTGGGGAACAGAGTGCAACCAAATCAACAGTAGTGTAGAAAAATAACTGCCCTAGTAGTAGCTCAAGACCCCAGGTGAGTCAGGTCATATCTGACCTCTTCCCCAAGGCTCTGGCCAGCTCAGGGTCTGAAATGGAATTGAGTGAGGAAGCTTGCATTCTCCAAAGATCAAGGATGAAAGGGTCAAGAAAACAAAAATCCATCCCCAAACACCAAAGAACACCATTCCTGAGTACTACAGATGCCTGCAGTAGAATCTTTGCTATAGAATCAGAAAACTCACTCATAGAAACTATGTGAGGACATCCCGTTTATTCCCCTGCTTTCAAATAATTAACAAGGATTCATTGAATAATTTCCTGCACCCTCAGACATGTACTGGGATGGAATCCAATCCATAGCATTTTTCAGGACTTCAATTATCTCAAAGTATCCTTTGGTAATCTTTTTCAATGTCTCACCAACATCAGCCACCCACTTAATATCTAACCTAAGTCCTTCCTGCCACTTATTGAAACCATTTATTTTCTTTACTACCTTAGGACATATGGGAGAATAGCAGATATCCTTTTATTGGAATCTTTTCTCAATGTGTGAGCTTTCCTTTTGCTTTGATTCCAGTGAACAGAGCATGCAGGAGAGAATCTCAAAGAACATAGACTGTTTAATTCTCCAAATAATAAAAAGAATCAGGAATAAAGTTTATGTGTTTGACTTTTCCATATATTAGCTTTGTGATCTTCAGTGATCTTGCAACACCTCTGAACTTCAATTTCTGCTTTTGTAATATAAATATAATACTTAAACCAAAGATTATTATAAAGGTTCAAAGGCTAATATATGCAAAAAATTATCAACTGTGAAGTACAATAAAGATGCTAGATAGCGTAATAATTATTTACTTGTCTTGGGGATTAAGTCCAAAGAATAGTGGTAAAATAATGTTGGGAGGATATGAAGAAATTGGAAGCTTTGTGTATTGCTGGTGGGGGTGTGAAATGGTGCAACACTGGAAAACAGTATAGTGCCCCCTCAAAGTAATTAAACACAGAATTACCATATGATCCAACAATTCTGGTACTAGGTATATAATCTAAAGAACTCAATGCAGGGATTCAAACAGACATCTGTACACAAATATTTAGAGCAGCATTATTCACAGTAGTCAAAAGTGGAAACAACCCAAATGTCCACCATGGACAAATGGAAAAGCAAAATGCAGTGTATGCATATAATGGAATATTATTCAGCCATACAAAGGAATGAAGTTTTAGGGTGCCTGGGTGGCTCAGCCAGCTAAGCATCTGCCTTTGGCTCAGGTCATGATCTCGGGGTTCTGGGACTCTCTCTTGGAGTCCCACCTCAGGCTCCTTGCTAAGCGGGGAGCCTGCTTCTCCCTCTTCCTCTGCCCCTCCCCCTGCTCATGCTCTCTATCTTTCTCTCTCTCTCTCAAATAAATAAATAAAATCTTAAAAAAAAAAAAAAAGAAGGAATGAAGTTCTGACGCATGCCACAACACAGATGAACCCCGAAGACATTATGCTAAGTGAAATAAGCCAGACACTAAAGGACAAAGATTGTTATGACTGGTGTCACACATGTAAGTGCAGTCAAACTCATGGAAACAGAAAGTAGAATGATGATTGCAAGGGTTGGGGGAGGGGAATAATGGGGAGTTGTTGCTTAATGGGTACAGAGTCTCAGTTTGGGATAATGAAAAAGTTCTTGAGATAGGCGATGGTGATAGTTGCCCAGTAATGTAAATGTACTTAATGCCACTGAACTGTATACTGAAAAATGGTTAAAAGGATAAGTTTTATGTCATGTATATTTTACCACAATGAAAAAAAGAAGAAGATAATGATCACTACATGGTCCTCACTTGGCAGAGGCTATAGGGGATACAAACATAAAAGAAAAGATTGGAGAGACTGGAAAATATATCAAACAATCCAGTCCAATGGGCAGCACTCTGTGATTGGAGGGTGCTCTGAGAAGTGGGAGGAGGTGGTAGTTAGTGTGTGGGATCAGAATGACCAGAGAATGTGGGCCTCATGGACCTAGACTGGACATAGGTCTTTAAACAGACACAATCAAAGCCTTAATTAATTTTAGGCCTAGGAAGCATTTTCTCAGCAATGACCCCTCCACTTTCTATCTTGGAAAGCACCCATTTTCCTCCTGCTCCTACATGAACCCCAGGAATCCCATGCAATATTGTGTAGTGCCTTCATGCCGAGAGTCTGCCCAGAGAGCTAGAGAAAGGCCATCTTCAACACCCATTTGAAATGAGGGATTGGGAGAGATGGCACAGAGAAAATCAGAAGGCTAGGTATTGATTGACAAATTATCTTGGGTCAACTGAGATAAGCAGCAGTAAACCATTAATGTCTGCATTCTCCTCTCTTTGGTGCCGAAGACTAAGTGTCCTGCATCAGGCAGGAGCAGTATGATCACTACTCCGGTAAACATGCTGGGCTATTTACTGTCTTAGACAAGCTACAGAGGTACCACCTTGGTGCTCCAAGTACACACGTGCTCTAAGAAGCTCTGGTTTGGTAATGGCAGAGAAAGGTTATGGTGGTGGATTTTTTTTAATTAGCATATAATGTATTATTTGCTTCAGAGGTACAGGTCTGTGAATCATCAGTCTTACACAATTCACAGCACTCATCATAGCACATACCCTCCCCAATATCCATAACCCAGCCACCCTATCCCTCCCCTCCCACTCCCCAGCAACCCTCAGTTTGTTTCCTGGGATTAAGAGTCTCTTATGGTTTGTCTCCCTCCCTGGTCCCATCTTGTTTCATTTTTTCCCTCCCTACCCCCATGACCCCGCATGACCCCCCACGACCCCCCACTCTGCCTCTCAAATTCCTCACATGAGAGAGATCATATGATAATTGTCTTTCTCTGATTGAGTTATCTCACTTAGCATAATACCCTCTAGTTCCACCCACGTCGTTGCAATGGCAAGATTTTGGGATTTTTTGATGGCTGCATAGTATGCCATTGTATATATATACCACATCTTCTTTATCCATTCATCTGTTGATGTACATCTAGGTTCTTTCCATAGTTTGGCAATTGTGGACATTGCTGCTATAAACATTCGGGTGCACGTGGCCCTTTGGATCACTACATTTGTATCTTTAGGGTAAATACCCAGTAGTGTAATTGCTGGGTCATAGGGTGGCTCTATTTTCAACTTTTTGAGGAACCTCCATACTGTTTTCCAGAGTGGCTGTACCAGCTTGCATTCCCACCAACAGTGTAGGAGGGTTCCCCTTTCTCCGCATCCTCGTCAACATCTGTCGTTTCCCGACTTGTTAATTTTAGCCATTCTGATTGGTGTGAGGTGGTATCTCACTGCAGTTTTGATTTGTATTTTCCGGATGCCGAGTGATGTTGAGCACTTTTTCATGTGTCTGTTGGCCATTTGGATGTCTTCTTTGCAGAAATGTCTGTTCATATCTTCTGCCCATTTCTTGATTGGATTATTTGTTCTTTGGGTGTTGAGTTTGATAACTTCTTTATAGATTTTGGATACTAGCCCTTTATCTGATATGTCATTTGCAAATATCTTCTCCCATTCTGTCGGTTATCTTTTGGTTTTGTCAACTGTTTCCTTTGCTGTGCAAAAGCATTTGATCTTGATGAAATCCCAGGAGTTCATTTTTGCCCTTGCTTCCCTTGCCTTCGGTGATGTTTCTAGGAAGAAGTTTCTGCGGCTGAGGTCAAAGAGGTTGCTGCCTGTGTTCTCCTCAAGGATTTTGTGGATTTTAAAAAGAGTGGTGACATCAGGCTGAGTGATATAATGGGAAGAGCGTGGACTTAAGTGACAGACAGACATAAAGTTAAGTCCCAATTCTGTCACGTACTGCCTTGTGAATTTGAAAATTATGTCACTCTCTTAGCTTCTCATATAGCATAATAATACCTATATCACTGGGTTTGTAATAAGATGGTGACAGTTTATATAATGTCCCTTAAACAGAAAGGGCCCTTTAACAATAAGAAAATCAGAAAAGAAAAGAAAAAAAAAGAGGTTTTTAGAGAAGGTAGTTGTGATTGCTTCTAAAAAATAGCTAAAGTACAGAACTAACATTGTCCCCAGAACTATTCTAAGAACTTTACATTTTGAACTCTTCATCCTTGGGAAACTCCTATAAGGTAGGGACCACGGTTAGCCCCACTTTACATTTGAGGAAAGAGAAGCAGAGAAAGAAAAAGAAACTTGCTGAATGTCACAGAGCTAATAAATGTTGGCACCAGCGTCATATTCTAAACCGTGACAATATAGACCAAAATGATATTTGATAGCCCCCTAAGGAACAAATTCGCTGTGCATAAAAAGCTGTAACTTTGATTTTAATAATGAGATGACCAGAGGAGACAAAAGAAAATGCACCTTTAAATCCCCATAGGAAATCATATAAAGGTTATTTTATGGTCATACTAAGTTTCTATCCCCAAGGAATTTTAAAGATAAAGATAAGAAAGAAACATATATCACCATGTCATATTAATAAGATATTTCATTTTTCATACATAGCTATTAAAATATTTAAAGACAGAAATATACATATTTTCATTGCTTAAGGCTTTCATATTTTTGATAATTTTAGAATTCAAAAGTTTTAATATGGCTATAGTTCAATATGTACATTTTTCTAATTAGTACTGAAAAAGAAATATATTAAAATATATTACCTATTAAGAGAATTGCATAGGTAAAACCATACGTTAAAAATACCAAACATGTTATGGAGGAATGTGGGGTTGCTTTGGCTCCTTACTCATTACTCAGATATGAGTTACAAAAAGAAAAGTATGGGCAAGAACACTCCAAAATCCATGGAGAAATGGAAAGATGTTTTGCTGGTCAGTGATTGGCATAAAGCACACAATGCCAGTTCTTATTACAGAAGTCATTTAACAAAGAACTTTATGAATTAACAGATCACTTAGCAAATAATAGAAGAATATTATGAATCAGTATTTGTGGAATATAGGAAACTTCATAGCCCTGAATGCTTTTCTAATGAAACAAACAAAAAAAGAACAGCACTCAAGATATTAGAAAAAGAACACAAAATAAAGCCAAGGAAAGTAGAAGGAAGGAATTAATAAAAATAAAAGCAAAAATAAATAAATTAGAAAATGTTAACATTGTTAATTCAAAATTCAATGTTAATAATTTTGATTTATCACATAAGGGGATTTAGGCATCAGGTCTCTATGGTACTCTGGAGTAACCATCAGTTTCTTCTCTATTGCTAAGTAGATGTCAAATTTTTCCAAATAAAACTGAACACCCATTCCTGATTAAAACGACAACAGTAAGTTAGGAATAGAAGGGAACCTTCCTAACTCGATACGGCATATCTACCAGAAACTTAAATCTCCTGTCTTATTTGCGCAGATACCAATGAAGCTTATTTCCCACTTAAGTGTTAGTCCAAGGCAAGTGTTTTTGGTCAGCAGGAAGCTCTCTTCCATATGGTCTTGCACATATTCAGAATCCCTGCACCTCAACGCACCATCTCCTAGAACCTCATCACCTTTACCCAGGCTTCGAAAAGGATGATGGAAGAATATAAATGAGAGCTTTTTATGGGCCTGGCATGAATATTGTTAACGTTGCACTGGAGAATTTAGTCACCTGGTTCTACAGTGAGAGAGGCAGGGAGATAGACTCTATCTATCTGTCCAAAGGAAAAACTGGGAAATTATCTCCATGGACAATGCTCTCTGCCAGTCAGCTTCTCTGGCTTCATGTATCTATACATGCCCTTCTTCATACTCACCTGCTCCCCAAGAGAGAGGACACCAAATCCCAGGCAGGTACTGCATTCATCCCAAGGTTGAAAACTCTGAGTGCTGTACAGTCCAATCCTCAAATACCAACTTGGTTCATTATCAGTGGATGACCTAAACAAAACAATATCAACCATTCCTGCACACCCACCCACCTAAAACATGTTAACAGAGCAGGGAAGGACATTAGCAATAAAAATTTTCATTTCAGAAGAGACGGAATAGGACACACACCAAATCTCACACAAAACCCAAAATTAAAACCCTGATTCATCCATATCCAAACATGAAATCTCTAATCACAAAAGATTGAACCATGAAATATTAAAAGGCACTATAATAAAAATAGGTTTTAATTATGTATTAGGAAGGCCTCTTAAATGTACCACACAATCCAGAAATCTTAAAATAAAAAATGAACAAGTTTGTCTTCCTAAGAATGTAAAATTTCTGTATCTCAAAAGTTACCTTAAACAAAACCAAAAGGCAGGGCACCTGGGTGGCTCAGTGGGTTAAAGCCTCTGCCTTCGGCTCAGGTCATGATCTCAGGGTCCTAGGATCGAGCCCCACATTGGGCTCTCTGCTCAGCAGGGAGCCTGCTTCCCCCTCTCTCTCTGCCTGCCTCTCTGCCTACTTGTGATCTCTCTCTCTGTCAAATAAATAAATAAAATCTTAAAAAAAAAAAAACCCAAAAGGCATATTTAACAAACATTTACAACATAAGTAACAATTTGTTTACTATCTCTAATATCAATGGAAAAAAAGACAAACAGCCCAAAGTAAAAGTAGAAATTTTGTCTTCCAGATAGGAAACTAATTGCAGACAGCAATGTCCTCTCTTTCCCCAACCCTCTCTATCCTTCTACTCTAAGCTTTAAATTACTTTTTTGAGTATGAGAATACATACCTTATTCTGTAAAGTCAAAGAGAAATTTTTAGCTAATCAAAATTATGAAAAAATTCCTGAGAATCTAAAAATACACAGGATAAGTTTGAAGAGGGTAAGCGCAGCCTGAAATTTGTGCTGGAGCCTTTTGGAAAGTATGTCACAGAAGATAGAAGCATCACTAGGGCTATCTCGTGTCTTCAGGTGGTAAAAGCCAGGTAAAAGAGAGGAGGACTTCAATGCACACGACAGGGAAATGAGTTGGGGTACCCACACTGTGCCATGTATAGCCCACTCCCCTCCTCTACATCCATTCAGGTCTGTCCTTGGGCAGGAGCCATGCTGAAGGGCAGCAGAGCCTGAAAATATCCAGATGGAATGACTATGCCCACAATATTGGTTTCTAAGATATCCCACCCAGCATACATCCCATCTTTTTCCCATTTACCCTGAAAACATGTGGAGCACAAACCTCAATAGCTACTTCTACACCTCTCAGAAGGCTGGCTGTGGGGCCAGAAGGATAGAGAGTCCAGACAGGGGATCCAAACCACAAAGAGGAGCCCATAGACAAAAATCACCACCATCTGACATGAAGCCACCATGAAAAATAGTTAACAACCCAACAGAAGAATTATAATTATGAAAAATTAATGAAGTGATAAGAAAAGGACTTTTAACACAAATTTAGTGTCTTTAGACATAGTGTGACATCACAATCAGGAACTCTCTGCTATAAAACAAACCAAACACAAACCCTAGGGAAGAAAACGTGATCACTGAAATTAAAAATTCAGTAGGTGGGAATAGAAGAATGGGCCCACCTGAGAAGTAAATTAGATATCTGGAAGACAGCATAGGAATCAAAGCAAAAGGTGAAAAAAAGATGAAAACTTAAGAGACATGGAGGAAAGTTCTATAAGTCATAGCATCTATCTAATGGAGAATAATGAGGATAGAAAAGACAGAAAATCTGAGGAAATAACAGGATAAAATTTCCTCTTACAGTTGAAAAAGCATAAACCCTCAGATTGAAATGGTCCACCAAATATAGAGCAGGATGAAAATAAATAACCATACACACACAAAAAAAACCAAAAGGCAATGTACAAAGGTAGTGACAGTTCGTAACATTAAATATACGGTCAATATGATAGGCACGAGAATAGCTACAAGGATAAAGAGAAGCTGTGGAAGCTTCCAGAGGGGGTGAGAAAATGACTATTCACAGTAATTCTAATCAGATTTGGCATTAGGTGTTTCATCAACAGTGCTGGGTGAAAAAAAAGGCATTGGACAATATCTTTACCTTGCTGAAAGCAAAGAAGCTCAAATCTAAATATCTATATTTCAGACATATTATTATTGAAATGTGAGAATGACATAAGATTTTTTTCAAATACCCAGAAAGTCAGAGTTTTAACAACTCAATAGGTGCTGTCTGAAAGGTAAGAGAACTACTAGAGAATATACAAAGAAAATGAATTCAAGACTTAACAACAAGCTGCAGTAGTTAGCAGGAAAATAATACAAGTATTTTTTTTCTGTGGGATATAATTAAAAAATCATCTTTTAAAACAAAATTTTGGAGACAGAATTTCAAATTATGTCAACGTGGGCTATGGAAGATGGGGGTAGGGATGCTGGCGAAGAAGGAAAATAAAAGCATTCGAAGATTCATCAAAAATGATCAGTAGATATTGCATAACCTCAGACACAGTTAGAAAAATATAAATTTGGGGCGCCTGGGTGGCTCAGTGGGTTAAAGTTTCTGCCTTCAGCTCAGGTCATGATCTCAGGGTCTTGGAATTGAGCCCAGAATCAGGCTCTCTGCTCAGCTGGGAGACTGCTTCCCCCTCTCTCTGCCTGCCTCTCTGCCTAGTTGTGATCTCTCTCTGCGTCAAATAAATAAATAAAATCTTTAAAATATTTATATATATAAATTTAACAACTTACGATAAAAATTTAAGCATAACCTCTAGAAGCATAAAAATAAAATGCGTGTGGTTTTCAAAGTAGTAAATGAAAGGAGGAACAAAGGAAATCCCAGTAACCCACAGAAAGGCTGAAGGGGAAATGAGAGAAAGGATGGTAAATGGAAACATAAAATGACATGGCGGGCATAGGTCTAAATACATCCAAATAACAATTGGGTAAGTTTGTTTTATAAAAGGTAAAATAGGTTGGATTTTAAGAATCCAGCCATGTGCAGCTTACTAGAGAAAGCTGAAACTATGATTAGTCCAAGTTTGAAAACATATTCCCAGCAACTACTAACAGAAAGCTGCTAACAGCTCCATTGATATTACACAAAACAGAATTGAAGGTCAGAAAGATTACAAGTTTAAAAAAGGACATTTCATGAACAATGAATCTTGGAACACTGACAAAATAAAATAAAATTAATTAATTTAAAAAAAAAAGGACATTTCACAAACAGAGCTATCCTATAGCCCAGCAATTGCACTACTAGGTATTTACCCCAAAGATACAGATGTAGTGAAAAGAAGGGGCACATGCACCCCCATGTTCATAGCAGCAATATCCATAATAACCAAACTGTGGAAGGAGCCGAGATGCCCTTCAACAGACAAATGGATAAAGAAGATGTGGTACATATATACAGTGGGATATTACTCAGCCATCAGAAAGGATGAATACCCATCATTTGCATCAACATGGATGGAACTGGAAGAGATTATGCTAAGTAAAATAAGTCAAGCAGAGAAAGACAATTCTCATTTGTGGAACATAAGGAATAGCGCAGAGGACCACAAAGGAGGGAAAACTGAATGTGAAGAAATCAGAGGTGGGACAAACCATGAGAGACTGGACTCCGGGAACCAAACCGAGGGTTACAGAAGGGAGGCGGGTGAGAGGATGGGGTAACTAGGTGATGGGTATTAATGAGGGCACATGTTGTTATGAGCACTGGGAATTATATGTAACTAATGAATCCTTGAATGCTACATCAAAAATTAATGATGTACTTTATGCTGGCTAACTGAACATAAAAAAAAAAGGACATTTCACATTGTTAAATAATTCACCACGAAGATATAATAATCATGAACTTAAATGTTCCTAACATTGTTTTGGAGTACATGAAAAATTGGTAAAATCACAAAAGGAAATTAGGAAATCCACATCTGAGAGGTCTGTTAAAGTCTCTCACTATGATGTATTATGAGTAACAACACAGAGTACTTAAATAAGATAATTAAGTAGTTTATGCTAATAGACATGCATAGAACTCATAGTCAACAGAGAATACATAATTTGTTCATTTGCTCAATTAAAATTTACAAAAATTGGTCCTATAGAAAGCCACTAAGAAAATTACGATACATTTTTTAAAAGATATATAGACTTAAGTCAATTATCATATAGTTTCACTTTCTTGTGTAACATAAAGAATAACATAGAGGACAGTAGGAGAAGGAAAAGGAAAGTGAACGGGGGGGAAATCGGAGGGGGAGACGAACCATGAGAGACTGTGGACTCCAAGAAACAAACTGAGGGTTTTGGTGGCAGAGGATGGGTGAGGCTGGTGGTGGTATTAAGGAGGGCACGTTTTGCATGGAGCACTGGGTGTTATACATAAACAATAAATCTTGGAACACTACATCAAAAACTAATGAAATACTGTATGGTGATTAACATAACATAATTTTAAAAAGATATGTAGAAATACATAGACAACTTCATTGAATATAGTATATTAAAACTAGAAATTTTTTTTAAAAGTTGAATCCAGGCATCTAGATATTTTAAGTCACTTCTAAATAATTCATTGGTAAAGAAACTGTCAAAATTGAAATTTCAAATTGTTTAGAAATTAATAAAAATGAAAGCACCCTATATCAGAACCTATATGTTTTGTTCATGGACAGATATATATATGGTTTCGAATGCATTACACATTAACCTAAGAAGCTAGGAAATAAACAACTCAAATAAGCCCAAAGAGAGTAGAAAAAAGAAATAAAAATAATAAAAGCAGAAATGGGTAAAACAGCAAACAAATAACTCCATCTCTTCTACCTCCTACCTCATTTCTTCTCTTGCTTATAGCAAAAGTCTTCAAAATAATCATCTAACTCTCAGTGTCTCCAGTTGTTGTCTTCATTTTTGTAAATGCTTCCAACCAGGCTTCCATCTTCAACCCTCCACCAAAATTTATCTTGCTATGGCTACCACTTACACATTTCAACTTTAATTTTATCTGACCCATCAGTGGGTTGATCATGTACTTTTGAGAGTAAAGGGGAGTGCTGTTAATTATTATACTTGAAAATAGACATAAATTGGGGCATATGATCACCCCAAATCTCAGCAGCATTTAGCTACAATCAGTGCATGGCATACAGTGCATACAAAAAAATAGTTATTGAATAGATGACATTTATCAGCTCCCCAAACTCCCCCCCTTTTTTTTTGGTTGCCAATGAATATAATAAAAACCTTTCACAAGATTAGTCAAGGAAAAAATAGAAGCCACAAAAATCACATTAGTAATGACTGAAAGTCGTAGATGGTCATATGTAAAAGATAAAAGGAAATTATAAGACTATAACAACTTTACACTAACCCATTGGTAAACCCAGATAAAACGAATACACTTCCTGTAATACAAATGACTAAATTTGACCTAAGGTAGAATAGAAAACCTGAATAAATCAATCACTGTTTTAAAAAATATATTTCTGAGGGGCACCTGGGTGGCACAGTCCGTTAAGCGGCTGACTCTTGGTTTCAGCTCAGATCATGATCTCAGGTCATGGGGTAGAGCCCTGGGTCAGGCTCCACACTCAGCAAGGAGTCTGCTTGAGACTCTCTCCCTCTGTCTCTCCCCTGCTCTCTCTCTCTCTCTCTCAAATAAATAAATAAATCTTAAAAAAAATTAAAAATAAATAAAATAAAAAATATTTCTCAGCTATGCTATGGGGAATCAAGAAAGTGACCTGCATCCTTGCTGGGGCCAATGTAACAGGGCAGTAAGAAATTCCTTACGGGAAAGTGGGAAAATTACATAGTAGACAGAATATAGTTTTTGTAATCAAAGAAACCAGGTTCAGCTTCACATTTCCTGATTTCAAACTATATTATAGAGCTATAGTAATCAAAATAGTATAATATTGGCATGAAAAGAGGCACATGGACCAACAGAACAAAGAATCCAGAAATAAACTCATGCATAGGGTAAGGTCAATTAATTAACAACAAAGGAGCCAAGAATATACAATAAGAAATGGGATAGTCTCTTAAACAAGTGGTATTGCAAAAACTGGATAACCCCATACAAAAGATGAAACTGGATCCCTATCTTACACAATACACAAAATTCAACTCGAAATGAATTAAGGACTTAAATTTAAGATCTGAAACCATAAAACTCCTAGAAGGAAACATCAGCTGTAAGCTCCTTGACATTGATCTTGGCGAAAATCTTTGGAATTGACACCAAAAGCAAAGGTAACAAAAGTGAAAATAAACAAGGGGCACTACATTAAACTAAAAAGCAAAAAACAAAAAATCAATTTGCAAATGATATATATGATAAAGTGTTAATATCCAAAATATATAAAGAACTCACACAACTCAATAGCAAAAAACAAACAGTTTGACTTAAAAATAGGCAAAGGTAAAATAGGTATAAAATAGGTATTTTTCCAAAGAAGACATACAAATGGCCAATAGATACATGAAAAGGTGCATAACATCACTAATCATTGGGGAAATGCAAATTAAAACCACAATAAATCACCTCACCCTGTTAGAATGGCTCTTCTCAAAAAGAAAAGAGATAACAAGTATTAGTAAGGATGTGGGGAAAAGGGAATCCTTTAGCACTGTTGGTGAGAATGTAAATTGGTGCAGCTACTAAGGATAACAGCATGGAGGTCCCTCAAAAAATTAAAAATAGAATCATGATTTGATCCAGCAATCCTACTTCTGGGTATATATCCAAAGGAAATGAAAATAGGATATCTAAGAGATATCTGCATTTTCATGCTCATTACAGAATTATTCACAATTGCAAAGATATGAAAACAACCTAAGTGTTCATCAACAGATGAATGGATAAAGAAGATGTGGGATATATATATACAAGGGAGTATTATTCAGCCATGAGAAAGAAGGAAATCCTGCCATTTGCATCAACATGGATGGCATAATGCTAAGTGAATTAAGTTAGACAGAGAAAGACAAACACTACATGGCATCACTTGTGTGTGGAATCTAAAGAGAAAGCCAAACTCATAGGAACAGAAAGTAGAAAAGTGGTTGCCAGGACTACAGGGGTTGGGGGAGGAAAGAATAGGGAGAGGCTGGTAAAAAGAGTACCAACTTTTAACTATATAATGAATAAGGATCTTGGGTGCCCGGCTGGCTCAGTTGGTAGAGCATACAACTCTTGATCTCAGGGTCATGAGTTCAAGCCCCATGTTGGGTATAGAGGATTACTTAAAAATAAAATCTATTAAGTAAGTAAGTAAGTAAGTAAGTAAATAAATAAATAAATAAAATGAGTACAGATCTAATGTATAACATAGTGACTATAGTTGGTAACACTTTTATGATTAAAATTTGCTAAGAGAGAAGAACTTAAGTGTTCTCACCAAATATATTTATGTGATTATAAAGTATATACATAACATTACAATCTATATGTATATATATACTACATGTAAAAATATGTGAGGTGATGAATGTGTTAATTAACTAGATGGGAGAAATATTTTTACAATGTACACACATATATCAAATCATCACAATGTACACTTTAAATGTCTTATAATTTTATGTCAAGTAAAACTTAATAAATCTGAAAGAGAGAGAAAGAGACCAGGTTCAAATATGGGCTCAGCCTCTTCCCGGCTGTGTAACCTTGAAATGTCACCTATCTTAGCAGAGGCTACCCATCCAAGAGAGCCTTCAATGACATTATCCTACTACCTCAGGCTGATGCCACTACTTTCCTCACTGAGAAAACAATAGGGAAAAGATGATCCAAGGGGTCCTGGCTTCATCGATATGTGTTTCTTCAGTTGTATTTGTATTGGTTTTGTGTTTTGAGGCTCCTATTTTGTTGGGCTCTGCTCCTAAGTTCCTCACTAGGTAGGCAGATTTTAATCAAAATTTACAGTGGATTAGGGACATATCACTCCAAAGCATTCCTATCATTCCAAAGCAATTTCAGCTTCCCTAATCTCACCTCTGATCCAGTACCCCTTTAGGACAATGTGAGCAATAAAACAAGGTAAAACTAGAATATTCCTCCCTCAAGATCTCTCCCTGGGGTGCCTTGGTGGCTCCGTGGGTTAAAGCCTCTGCCTTCGGCTCAGGTCATGATCTCAGGGTGCTGGGATCGAGCCCCGCATCGGGCTCTCTGCTCAGTGGAGGGTCTGCTTCCCCCTCTCTCTCTGCCTGCCTCTCTGCCTACTTGCGATCTCTCTCTCTCTCTGTCAAATAAATAAATAAAATCTTAAAAAAAAAAATAGATATCTCCCTAAATGTTGCCCATAATGCCTTCCCTTGCCAAGGCACCACTGCCTGTCTATACTGAGTACCGTTCTGTTTCCCTAAGAATCCTCATGTAGATGAATATATGCTGATATGGAAGCATCAAAGCCAATATTTCAGTGGTTTCAGAAGCTGTCCCTATTTTCAACCATTAGCTCAAAAAAGAAAGCAATGAGATCAAGACCTTATAGTGAGATAGACCTATCAGGAATCTTTAAAAGGGTTAGGAGTTACTTACAAAGGTTAGAGAGTGTATGAGGATTGTTAGTGAGAAAATAAAGTGGTGCAACTTCCTTGGAATGGAAGACAATTTGATATCTCTCATCATTTACCAGCCGTGTGATGCTGAGTTTTATTTTCCTTCCTGGCAAAATGGAACTCTAATACCTACCTCCCAGTTTTGTTTCAAAGATTAAATGTGATAGAGGGTCTTATACATAGTTTGTACTTAACAAGTATTACCTCCTATCTTAATCAGCTTGGGCTGCCATATCACAATACCATAGACTGGGCAGCTTAAACAACAGAAATGTATTTCTTACAGTTCTGGAGGCTGGAAGTCCAAGATCAAGGCGCCAGGAAGATAATTCAATCTAAGTCTTCTTCTCTTGGGAAGGAGGGAGGAAGATGGCGGGGGTTAGGGGGTATAGACTGAGAGAGAGAGGAAGGGAGAGATGGAGGGGGAGAGGGAGGGGGGGAAAGAGACTACTCTGTGGTGTCTCTTTTTATAAGGGCACTAGTCTCATCATGAGGACCCCACCCTCAAGATTTCATCCAACTTTAATTACCTCCAAAAGGCCCCACCTTTAAATATCATACCTTTGGGGGTTAACTCTTCAACAAATGAATTTGGAGGGGATGCAAACATTTCAACCATAGCATCACCGCCTGTGGAAGGAAAATTTTTTTTTCCCAAATACTTTTATTTTTTCAGTGTTACAAGATTCACTGTTTAGGTACCACACCCAGTGCTCCATGCAATACGTGCCCTCCTCAATACCCACCACCAGGCTCGCCCATCCCCCCACCC
>CM052885.1:13340776-13352043 GCA_028534135.1 Potos flavus | reverse complement strand
GCCCTGAAGCAGGAACAGTATCATCCTACCAAGCACATAGCAGGTTTATTATCCCTCTCAGAAGGTATGGGAAGAACTATTCCCTCTGATGCATTTTAGAGACAAGAAAAAGTTCAGGGATGGGGCCACAAAGCCTAGTGGGCTTTGCCCACAGGATAGTTCCTAGAATGCTTAGCTAAAATTTATCTTAGGCTCTCTTGGCAAACTATCCAGGAGGTGGAAACACACCAGAGATCTTGGACACACATGCCTTTATTCTGGTCTGAATTCAGTCACCTTAGTAATAATGAGAATTTTCCATTAGAATGACTTACTTTAATCCCCAAATTCTAACTTTAAACCTTGCTAGGCTAAGCAAAAAAAGCCAGACACAAAAGAGTACCTGCTGTGTTTCCATTAATACGAAGTTCTAAAACAGGCAAAACTAATCTTTGATGCTAGAAATCAGGACTGTAGTCGCCTCAAGAAGGGCAGGAATTGAGTTAGAAGGGTCACCAGGGAACATTCTGGAGTAATGGAAATATTCTATAGCTTGAGGGCTTACACATTTGTCAAAACTCACCAAACGGCTCTTAATCTGCTCATTTCACTATAAATAACACCTCAGTTATAAAAAGTGAATATATGAATATAGGCTCTTTCGTACCAAGTGGAATGTAATTATGAGAATTATGTGCATTTTTCCTTGGAAAGATCTGTCAAAAATCTAGATTCATGTTTTTATATAGTCTTCAGTAGCAAAAAGGAGTATGGACAGGATAGAAGAAACATGTTCCTCAGGAATTCTCCCGCATTTCTGTAGCCATCCATAAAATAGCAGTTCTCACTGGGAAGGGAGGGACAGCGGAAATTAACACTTCTTAATGGGGTATATTGGAGTTACCAGGCTAAGTTTTTCTAGTATAGATATGGACTATCTCCCTACTTCACTCCCAAATATTCTCTTATGATGCTCCCCCACCTTAAGAACCATTCCAGAGTGTGCCACTCTTATTAATGCCAACCTAATCTGTAATAACATGATTGGTTGTCTCAATTATTCTTTGCGGGTATCTTTGATACATTTTGTTAATATACTTTCCCTGCTACAGCAACTGTACAGTAAATCTCCATCCCAAGATCGATGCAAGATTACTGCTTATATATCTCCTTATTCCTTTTTTATTATTATTAAAGATTTTATTTATTTATTTATTTATTTGACATAGAGAGACATAGCAAGAGAGGGAATACAAGCAGAGGGAGAGGGAGAAGCAGGTTTCCCACGGAGCAGGGAGCCCAATGCGGGGCTCGATCCCAGGACCCTGGGATCATGACCTGAGCCAAAGGCAGACGCCCAACGACTGAGCCACCCAGGCACCCCATATCTCTTTATTCTTGCGTGCACATGTCCCTTAGCAATACCTATTGAACCTTTTACTTGCTTTTGGTCAGACTCTCTCCAACTTCTCAACAATTACTCCAAACACCTGCCATTCTCCTCAAAACCCTCCCAGATTACGTAGGCTCCTATGTCATTGAAAATTGAAATCATCGAGCTTATTCTCCATTAGCTTCTTGCTTTTAGTCAGCAGTTTTAATGTATTTTCTAGCTCACATTGTCATTCATATCTATACCCTTGGCTCCTTTCCCAAAGTCTAAGAACATAAGGTAAACCATAAAGTATCACAAAGTCATTGCCTAAACGTAACTCATACCCTTTGACACTAGCAATCATCTTCTTTTTGTTCAAATATCAGTCTCTTTCTTCTCACTTGTTCCTTCTCTTCAGAAACATGCTCATGTCAGGTCCATAACAAAACAAGTCATCTGGACCCCATCATTTAGTTTAGCTATTGTTTATCTTATTATCACCATCTTATTAAGATTGCGTTTTCTTACTATAACAATGGCTCTGATTAGTAAATCCTGTGTATTTTAAACCCCAATTTCACTGGACCATAGAGAAACATTAACTGACTGCCCTAAAATAAACACTCAAAAACCATAAGAGCTAAAAAACAAGGTTAGCGAGGTTGTAGGACACAAGGTCAACATACAAAAATCAATTAGTTTAGAGATATCACCTTACACCTGTCATAATGGCTAAAATCAAAAAGACAAGAAATAATAAGTGTTGGTGAGAATGTGGAGAAAAAGGAACTCTTGTGCACTGTTGGTAGGAATGTAAATTGGTACAGCCACTGTGGAAAATAGTGTGGATATTCCTCAAAAAATTAAAAATAAAAATACCATATAATCCAATATTTCCATTACAGAGTACTTACCCAAAGAAAATGAAAACACTAATTTGAAAAGATATATGCACCCCTATTTTATTGTAGCATTATTTACAATAGTCAAGATATAGAAGCAACCTAAGTGTCCATCAATAGATAAACAGATAAAGAAGATGTGGCACATACACACATATACATATATACACATATACAATGGACTATTACACATCCATAAAAAAGGAAGCTATCTTGCCATTTGAGACAATATAGATTGACCTAGAGGATATTATGCTAAGTGAAATAAGTTAGACAGGGGCGCCTGGGTGGCTCAGTGGGTTAAAGCCTCTGCTTTCGGCTCAGGTCATGATCTCAGGGTCCTGGGATCAAGCCTCACATCAGAGCCTCTCTGTTCAGCAGGGAGCCTGCTTCCCCCTCTCTCTCTGCCTGCCTCTCTGCCTACTTGTGATCTCTCTCTGTGTCAAATAAATAAATAAAATCTTAAAAAAAAAAAAGAAACAAGTCAGACAGAGAAAGACAAATACCATATTATTTCACTTATATGTGGAATCTAAAAAACAAAACAAATGAATAAACAAAAAGACAGAATCAGACCTATAAATACAGAGAACTTATGGTTCCCAGAAGGAAGGGGTGGGTGGATTGGCAAAACAGGTGAGGGGACTGGGAAATACTGACTTAAAGTTATGGAATTAATAAGTCATAGAAATAAAAGGTACAGCACAGGAAATACACTCAGTGGTATTATAATAGCATTGTATGGTTGACAGATGGTAGCTACACTTGTGGTGAGTACAACATAATGTTTAGAGATGTTGAATCACTATGCTGTACACCTGAAATAATGCAACACTGTATACCAACTATACTCGAATAAAGCCATTGAATTAAAAAATGATTATTTTATTTCTATACAGGAGCAATGCATAATCCAAAGAAAAAATTTAGAAAACAGTCCCACTTAGCATAGAATTAAAAGAATAAAATATTTAGGAATAAATTTAACAAAAGAAGTATAATATTTGTACACTTAAAATTATAAAACATCATTGAAAGAAATTAAATAAGTGGAAAGACACCTAATATTTAAGAACTGGAAGACAGCATTATTTTTTTAAAAGATTTTATTTATTTACTTGAGAGGGAGAGGATGAGATACTGAGAGCATGAGGAAGGAGGGTCAAAGGGAGAAGCAGACTCCCTTTGACCCATGCAGGTCTTGATCCCAGGACTCCAGGATCATGACCTGAGCTGAAGGCAGTCGCTTAACCAACTGAGCCACAGTATTTTTATTATTATGATTATTATTAAGTATTATTATTAATAATACAGTAGTATTATTAATATAGCAAAACTCCCCAAATTTATTTTGGGGACGAGAGTATTATTAAGATAGCAAAACTCCCCAAATATATCTAAAGATTCAATGCAGTCCATTTCAAAACCCCAGCTGGCTTCTTTCTAAAATGACAAGATGACCCTAAAATTTATATGGAAATGCAAAGAAAGCAGAATAACCAAAACAAACTTAAAAAAGAATAGTGGATTTGGAGGACTTACACTTCCCAATTTCAAAACTTACCACAAAGCTACTGTAAATAAGACAATGTTGTACTGGCATAAGAGTAGACATATAGATACAGAGTAGAATTGAAAGTCCAGAAATAAACTCTCACATTTATGGTCAAATGGCTTTTGATAAGGATGCCAAAAGATTCAATGGGGAAAGAATAATCTTTTCAATAAATGGTGCTGGTATAACTGCATATGCAAATGCAAAAAAATGCAGTTGAAGCTTCCGGTTTCAGCCCTACTTATAGACAGCTTGGAAGTCATCGGTCACAATCTTAAGTGAAAAAACTGAACAAACTAAAAATTAATCACCTTTCTTGGACTCATAAGGGAGTCCTTATGAGGTTGTGGGGCTAGCCACCCCAAAATCCAGACAAAGAATGGAATCCAGGGACACCTCCATGGCTCAGTCAAATATCCCACGCTTGATCTCAGCTCAGGTCTTGATCTCAGGGTCATGACTTCAAGCCCTGGGTTGGGCTCCACGCTGGGCATGGAACCTACTTAAAAAAAAAAAATGAAATCCAGAGAGTCACTGAGATCTGCTTACCCAGAACACTGAAGCCATGCATTGATAGAAACACTTTTGTGGTAATTTCAATAAATTGCTGGAGCTGAGTGTGGACTACTATGAGAGAAAGAGACTGTGCTCTTAGGGGGTCTCTCTTGTTTTCATGGGCTTTACTTCTCAAACCCCCACCAGGTTCTCATGGCGAAGAGCCAAGAAAGGTAACCTCATAGTTCTGACACGTGATGAAATTTTCTCTCTTTTTTTTAAATAAAGCCAGAATTTCTTCCACAACAAAGTCCTACTCTCCAGGAGCAAGATTTTACCAGAGTCTTATTCTACCTGGGAGAAGTATACTGTCTTGATTCTAGCTCCCTCTACCTTTCCTGTCTTACTTAGGGGGTGGGGGGAGTCTAAGAAACACTCGTGAAGGTCACATCCCAGGGACCCAGGCACACTAAAACACTGAGGTTTAACCATACAATTACAGAATGCTACCCCTTCCCAAAACCTCAGCACCACAAACACAGACTCTAAGGAAGAGAAATCCCAGGACAACAGGGGAGACAAAAACAAAGACACTACAGGAATTTGAAGCCTCTGGCATCTACAGCTACAGAAAACATTAAACACAGCCCAACTCATAGTAGACCACTTGGCTTCATTTATTTTAGTCATTCATAAATTTACTCACCCTACCATAAACTCTTTTATTGAACATGTGATTGGTTACATGGCAAAACATGCCTAACCTAATACTTTTCTCATTATATAAATAACTGTATTATCATATCACTTTAATCTCTGCCTATCATATTGCCACAATTTTAGTTGAAGTCTGTAAAGAACAACATCTGTGTTTTACTTTTCTGTACCTTCTGTGGGTAGCTTAACTCAGTGCTGAGTGAGTAAGTGCATGGATAAATGAATTAATGACTCAGCATAAGATTGTCTTTGGAGTGACAAGAGAGTCCTTGATGGGAGGTACTGCAGTTCTGATTATTATTGCTCTAATATAACTTTCTTGGTCCTGGACATCAGCCACCAGAGAAGGAGTGTGGCATAGTGGGGAATGGTCTAGAATCTGGAAGTCTGGTTTCTAGACCTGAATGTGCCATTAAGTAGCTATGTGGCCTTGGAGAGCTCAACTCTAGGCTTTTTGCAGATATGTAAAATAATTTTTTACAAATTTCAGTTCTATCATTCCAAGATTCTTGAAGCCACTGGTCCTTATTAAAATGAAAAAAAATAAAAATAAAAAATAAACTCTGAAGATAGAAAATGAATTATCTCTTTTCTTATATCCTCTAATAGCTAGGACTTATTAAATGCCTGCTATATTCACACTGTTTTCACTGCATCACCTATATTAACTAATTTATTCCTATGAGATAAAACTATTTTATCCCTCTTTCACATGTGAGACACAGAAAGGTTATGTGACTTACATAGCAGGTAGCAGAATTAACTTCAGATCCAAGCAGTCTGGCTCCAGTAGCTGTGCTCTTGATCCTAATGTTTCTCCCATGCCCAAGGGTAGCACCAGTTTCCTGCCCTTGGAACCAATGGCTTCGTCCATCACTATACAGTTCATTTGAAAGACTAAACTCTTTCCTCTATGGAAAGTGATCATTCAGAATGATGCTGGGAGAGAACCCCATTCCCAGGAGAGGAAAGACATATTTGCTAATGCTCTCATTTGGGGCAAGAGTCTTTGTTTTATTTGATTTTACCGGTCCTGGATTGGGAAATCAACTTGTGGAGAGGCTTTTGACCTGACTTTTGGACAGAATGCTGTTCTTTTCCCAAAACCATATCAAACACGAGGTTGAAAGGTAAATCCTTTCATTGCAACATCTCCTATCTTCCTCCTGCTGAGAGGGTTCTGTTTAATTCAATGTCAGAGAAGTCTTCCTCTGTCAGTTCTTCCACAGGAACTGGATTTAGGAAACTGCGATGACACCACTTCCTCCCATTCCTCAGCTCAGCTCAGAATTATATCAGCTATAACGGACTTACTGAGATGCTTAAACAGCCTTTTTAAATGGGCTCAGGAAGAATAAGTAAACAGGAACTTTCCATCATATGAAACATGCACTTTGAATCCAACAAAGAATACAGAGTAACAAGTAAGATAAAGATAATTCCAGAACTAACAAAGATTGAAGTCAACATTCAGTGTTGCTGGGCCTTCTTCCTGTTATTCCACCACATACTTCCCCCTCATTCCTCTTTCCAGTCTTTCCCTTTTCTCCCCCCAATTCATCTCCCCATCTGTCTTTTCCTTTCTAAGTACCCAGAGGACTGTGTTATTGTCACATTTCCCCCTCCTGGGACATTGAGGAAAAGAGCCTCATAGAGGTGCATATAAAAAATCCTGATTACCTCATATGGATAGCATATACTTACACTTTGAGTTTCTTCATTCATATTATCATTCATGCATGCATTCAACAGATGATCATTCAGTGCCTGCTTAGTCTTAACTCTCTTACCCTACCTCCTCATACACATGGGTATATACCTTAGGACCGATGTATATATTTCCCCAAGGACATTGGATTTAGCTGGAGAGGCCCAAGGTAGCAGAAATTGGGGAAGATTTTCAATAGTTTGCCACTGATCGTGGATTCAGTGTTTGGTAGAAGCCAGATCTACAAATTATAGCTTTAGAAAACCAGCTGTTTGGGAAAACTAGCAGAAGCAAAGATCTTCCTCTTTGGTGCTTTTAATGTCTTTTTGGAATTTTCTTTTGGAGATCTGGGAAAAGCTCAAGTAAAGGGAGGACCCAAACAATGTTCCTCTGTCAGTACTTATTATCTGTTCATTGAAGAAGCCCTACAAGCTTGGGAAACTTTTCCAGTGCCACCCCATCGACCAATGGCTCATAGACTATCATAGACATGAGATTATACATGACGTATAATCATACCTCATAAGAGATACGGCTTTTGACCAACCTTATTATACCCTTCTGTTTATCAGGTATTCATTGAGCACCTCCTGAGCATCCACCCTGAAGTTAGGTGCATTTCTGGTCCATTGGGTACTTACAACTAAATTGGGAAGGCTAGACAGACACAAATCAGATAATGGATGCGGCATGATAAAGTGGAAACAACCCTTGATTTGGAATCTTAAGTCTGGATATGGCTTTTAACTTCACCACTTGTTAGCTGTGAAATACAGTTAAACCTACTTCAGAACTGTTGTAAGTATTTGCTTTGGATGTTATATGAACTATGTATGAAGAAAGAATTGTTTTTATGGTTTTTAGAGAAGAATGCAAAGCAGGGTAGCACTCCCTGTCAAGCTCACTACAATCCCACGAGGTAAGCCAGTGTTTTGCAAACAAAAAGTGGACACCCATTGGTGGATCGTGAAATCAATACAATGGGTGGTGACCAGCATTTTTTTTTAACAAAATGGAACAGAACAGAAAATATCAGAGTGTATCACATGATGTAGTAAGGGTAAGTTTTGTTTCAGGTCATTTTTGTCTCTATTACATGTATTTGTGTTTACTGTATTGTGATGGGAAAAGAATTTCTTAGTATGGGTCACTTTCAAAAAGTTTGCAAAATGCTGAGAAGATTGCATGCCCTCTCGGCGCCAATGTTCATAAAATCATTTGGATTCAGCATTGTTACCTCTCTAATAACCTGTAGTGGGATGTCTAACTCACTCAATCCAGTAATTCTTGATTTCTGTACTTGCTCAGCCCCCTGGAGCAGTACCTACAGACATCCTGTGCTCAAGGATCTAACTAGGGAAGAAGAATGACCAGAAACAACTGGAGACTGAGAATATTTAAATGCCACATGGGTAATAATTCCTCTTCAGTAATAGGAGGTCACAGAAGAGGAGTGGAGCAGAGATATTAGAGGGGCTTCCAAGAGGTCCACTGAAAAGCAAACCCTAGAGAAAGAGTAAGAATTGACTTACAGAACAAAAGAAAAGGAACAACAAAAGAGTAGAGGACAGAGCCTGAGACAAGGCAGGAAGAGCACAGTCTGTCTACACAGTCTGCCTGAGCCATTCTCCCCCTCTTGAGTCCTTGTTTGCCTGGTTGACCCCAACTACCAGCTCTCAACAAGCATAGTCTGGATCTCCTCTCCCTTGGATCATCATCCCTTAGCTCTGACCCTGGCCAGTCACTACACGGAGTAACTATAAGCCAGGACAGAGTAAGACAC
Organism: Potos flavus; assembly: GCA_028534135.1. Lineage (NCBI taxonomy): Eukaryota > Metazoa > Chordata > Mammalia > Carnivora > Procyonidae > Potos > Potos flavus. The sequence goes on along the minus strand of CM052885.1, from coordinate 13,343,529 downwards.
AGGCAGTACAACAATCTGTAGTTGCAGACTTATCACATTTGTATTCGTGATGTGCTGTGATTGAACTGAACCTTTGCAACTAGGGCATTCTCATGGAAACCTGATCTCTGCACTGTAGAGCTATCAGTGACACACCCTGCCTTCAGGGCTTGGCGTGGCTCCACTATTAAGGACTGTCAAGGCATTGGTGGGTCTCTGGGACAATGCTAAAGGCTCTGGATCAGAAAAAATCAAGTCACAGGTCACATGTGCTCTAGAAAATCTAGCCTCAAAATACCTCTCAAAGTATGGTTTGAGTCCATAGCTTTGGGACCTCCTTCTGCATCTCCCTATCACACACACATGCGCGCACACACACACACACACACACACACACACACACACACACACACGAAGCAGTCATAATCCTCTCCTCACCCTGAAAAGGACGTGATTCTAAAAATGGAGCATGGAATAAATTTGAAGGCATTTCCTGTATTCTTTCTATAGCACGAATTCCCTGTTGAGATAATTGGTTCTGGACCTGTTCCTTGATGCAGTGCCTCTCTGACTCATTTCAGAGATTACTTGGTGACACAAGAACAGTTAACTGTACTATTTATTGGGGGACAATGATATTCTAATAATCTACCATCATCGGCAAAGAGCCAAAAACAAGATTAGCCTGACAGCAGTGACCTTACTCACGACTTGCCCAGTCGGTCAGGTTGGGGATGCATTGCATTTAATCGTCACCCACACGAGCACTCACACTACTACCCAACCATCCCAGTTTTCCTGGAATCCTTCTCTCCTGAACAGACAGACAAGAGGCAGTGGTGGGAGAGCACTAGACCTCAGACACAAGAGCACTGAGTTTCTAGGAGGTTTTCTACTGGTGCTTTGGAGCTCCCTGTGGATGAGAGCACCAACTTTAACCCCTAGTAAATTATTTATTCCCAAAGTATCTGAAAATCTACTCCAGGCCAGTCACTGCACTAGAAAGTTTAGAGGTACAGAGAAGAATTAAGTATGAACCTGATCCTCTAGTTGTCATGGTAAGTATCTTAACCAAGGAGTTCCTGGGGGTGTGTGAATGGGTTTCAGGGGTTTCAGTTATGTGCAAAATTTGCTGGTCATTTCTAGGTTTTTACAGTAAGAAGACAGAAGTTCTTATCAGCAAAGGGCTCTAGGTCCCCCAAAGTTATTAAATGATTAGTTTTCTCAACTGTAGTTATTATATATTCTTATATTAATAACAGAAGTCCTGTAACCCTGGACAAAGAGCAGGGGAGGGTGCTTTTGCATAACAGCAGTTGGCTTCTCTCTGGTTTACTGTTCCGACATCTACTTGTTAAGTTTGGTCAGTTATCAAACTCTAGCGATGGGGTATCACTGCCTCCATGGAAATATGTATTCTGTGGAAGATTAATTAGAAGTGCTTTGACCAAATCTAAGGGCTGACCTTCACTTTCTGTAAATAGTGTATCATGTCACCAATCCCTGTGACATTTATGCAAGCATGTTCAAAACAAGTAAACTGAAGATAATCAGTTTGTTGTGCAATGTAGCCAATTCCACTATTTCTGTCATCAGTGTGAAGAGTATGGACTGCCCCATGGTGGACTCTGTCACTAAGATTGCTGCTGTTAAAATATGTAGACAAAGGACTAGGTGGGCTGTGTCATATCCAGTGGGGCCATGATGTTTCTTTTTGAGTTCCCTTCTTGCAATTCAGAGTCCCTTTTGGCTCTTATTTGATGACATTGTGTATATATAATCTGACTTTTTAAAATTTGAATCTAAGTAAATCTTTAGATTTATTCTTTGAAAGTGGTATTTCTTTTTGCTTTTGTTGTGGGAGAGGCATTTTTTTCCTTTATTTTTTTTTTCTTCATTGCTGAGGATGAGGGGAAGTTTACCTGTAGGAAATGTCCTTTAAATTACTAAATAACTTTTAAACAATTGTATAAGCTAAATCCAGGTGTTTTAATCAGAAGATTAACTGTGGCCTAATTTCACAGCTATAGCTTTCTTGAGTTCAAAAAAGGTTAATTCCATACCTAAATTGGGATGCTTCCTTCTCTTTGCAGGAAAATACCTAATTATTTAGAGTAATAAGTTTCTTATGGATAATTAATACTAGCAAAATTAATACATTCTCTTTTTAAAGCATTGGTCTGACAATAAGTGAAAAATTTAGGCTGAAGAAAACATAAGTTGTCCTCTATTTTTTCCAATATTCTAAATCAATAACTATCTCTACCATAACTGGGTCATTTCTGCTAGAATAATAAAGAGTAGGAAAAGTTAACAGTTAACTACAGTATGTGACTTTACTTATATAAAATTGATTTTGGAGAGCTGGATAAAAGTTGTACAAAATAAGTTCTGGTTGGCTGCTAAAATAATAGAGAATAATATCAGGCAGCTTTATTACCAGTGAAAAATCTAACATGATAATGTAAAATACCCACCCCACTTAGTTTTTGATGCTGCATCTCAAATATACATTTAGATGATAATGGGAAAGCTGATTAAAGTTGGTCCAGTGACATTTCTCAGATAGCTGAGAAATGGGAAGTATATTCTCCCCTTCACAGCTTTATGTTTCATGGGTATGAACTGATAGGTTCTTTTGCTAAAGAAGTAAGCCATGTCTTCAAAGGCAAAGGAAACAAAAGCGAAAATGAACTTTTGGGACTTCATCAAGATAAAAAGCTTCTGCACAGCAAAGGAAACAGTCAACAAAACAAACAGGCAACCCACGGAAT
>CM052885.1:13269467-13340276 GCA_028534135.1 Potos flavus | reverse complement strand
AGAGTCAGATGCTTAACCAACTGAGCCACCAGGTGCCCCCGTTCAGTAATTTATTGACTTAATCTCCTATGGATGGATATTTAATGTTTCTAAACTTTGCTATAACAAACAATGTTGTGGGAATACCTTTGTACACATGTCATTTTATAGATGTAGGTATATTACATACACCTACAGATACATATTGTGTCTCAGGAAACAAACTGATGGTTGCTGGGGGGTGGGGGGATAGGGTGGCTGGGTTATGGACACTGGGGAGGGTATGTGCTATGGTGAATGCTGTGAATTGTGTAAGACTGATGATTCACAGACCTGTACCCCTGAAGCAAATAATACATTATATGTTAATAAAATTTTTAAAAAAATAAAAATAAATAAAATAAAAGAAGTGCTTACAGGTAGAATTTCTGGGCCTCAAGGTATGTACATCTTACATTTTGTTTGCTCTTGCCATATTGTCCTCCATAGAACTTGGACAGATTTACTGCTCCCCCATCAATAACACCACAGTGTATTTTCTAAATTGCTTTATCTTTGCTAGCCTGACAGGTGAAAACATGAATCTTAATGTAATTATGATCACATTTTTCTTATTATAAGAAAGAGCATCTTCTTACATCTTTAAGAGTGATATCCTTTTCTGTGAACCATTTATATTCTTTTCCATATTTCTGTTGGTGTGGAAAGAATAGCTTTTTGTAATAGTCATTACTGTGTACCTTGGAAGCAATCCCAAGATACATAAATGTTTTAATGTTAAACTGGAAGTTGACAACTGTCACTTGGACAAATTAACATTAGAATTTCAAAGACAGGGACCCTGATGAGGCATACGGAGTGCAAAGATTATCAGGTGGTGATCTATGTCTTATGTTATAACTATAATATGAGGGTAAAATATCAGCCAAACCATTCCAAGGTGGAGTAATTTCTGTCCTCCTTAGAACTCTCACAGTTAAATCCATTAAAGAGTATTCTAAGGTTAAATAATTCATAGTTAGAATTCATGGTTTTGTGAATTGTTATGTAGGGGAATACTTTCCCAAATTTCAATTTCATGAAAGAGTAAATAATCATCGATGACAAAAGCATCTAGTTTTCTCCTAATCTTGTCAGTTGTTCCAAAGCTCCTTAAAGCTGTGATTCTCCCAGACACAGCCATTTAAAAAAGAAAGAAAGAAAAAAAAAGAACTTTAAGACCTTGAGTAAGTCTCTTAGTGTCTACAGATCTTCTTATCTCACTCCAAAGTCTAGGGAATGACTAAATAATCCAAAATTCTGATTATTTTCTCTCTTCTTATCCTCTGTGATTCTACATTGATTATTTTACCAAAAAATAAAAAATAAAAAAATAAAACCATAAATTCCAATTCTAAATTCTTTAACATAAGATTATTCTCCAAAGGACTTATCTGTGAGGATTCACTTTCTACCCTGACTGGAGACTAGAGCTGTAGGCAGCCCCATCTACTCCTACCCACAGTGTCCAGAAGGTTCTAAGGCAACCCAACTTTCAGGCCAACCATGAAGACTTTAATTACATTGAAAACTCTATAATGATACATTTGATAATTTTATAAATTGCATAGGAAAAGAATTGTTTTTCATAAATATTAAAAGAAAGGACAGCTTCCCTGAAAAATAATTTAAGAGTTTCCAGATTTCTGCAGAAACTCCATTGAAAACATAAAGATACCAGATAGAAGCTCAAATAGATATTTATAAAACTGAGAAGTTAGTGTTTCTACTTCAAAAAAAAAAATCTACCTAGTAAAGAAAATATCATGGACATATTTAATACAAGTATCACAAAAAAATGTCAACTGGCCATTCGGCTGACATCCAAAAGAACTATTTGCAAAATTCCTCATAGGATTGGGGCTTTCATCATAACAGTTAACTTCCCTCCCCCACCTCCTGTGACCCCAGCAGTTGCGGCACCCCTCTTAAGGCAATTATAGTAGGTCTTATAGTTTGGCTGTTCTTACAGGTCTTACTTCCTCTCTAAGAGTGTAAACTAGCAGAAAAGAAGTCCTTTTTATTCACCTTGGGAAAATGTCTGACGTAGACATATGTATGCACATCAGAAGATCACAGACATTGGAAGAAGAAAGGGAGCTAAACTGAAAGTATGTATTGACAAACCAGTGATAATAATTAATGCTTACAGACTATTTGCCATGTGCTAGAGCTGAGCCAAGTACTTTATCTGCATTAACGCATTTAATAATCATAAAACTTTATCAGGCAGGAACATCTATTATGATTCCCTTTTTACAGATAGGGAAACAGAAGGGACAAGAGACTAAATATGCCCCCATCACATAGCCAATAAGTGACAGCTGCAGTGTAAGCCCAGGCTTCTGGCTTCGGGAATGTGGGCTCTTAACCCCTTTGCTGGTCCACTTCCTAAAAAGAAAAGATACGTGAGCAGAGGAAGCACCAGCATCCAGCTCTGAAAAAAATGGTGGGTTTCTGCGTTTGCCCATGATCAGCTTGTTCTACAAGAGTAAGTTCCTAACTAGACCATCCAACGCGTGGAAATTCTGTCTTCCTCCTTAGTCCATAGGTTACTTTGAACCAAGTCTAGCTAACCAGATGAATTAATCAAACATATATAAAATCTTTAGAAAGGGAAGTTACAAATGCTTCAGCAGAGCATCATCAGCCTATACACACTGATTTCATACATAATGAAAACATCCAGTTCTCTTAACTGGACCCATATCTCAAAATGCTTTTTTACAAATTGATTAATTGATTGACTGATTGATAGGAAGATGTCTTAGTCTTTTTGTTTTTTGAGCCCCAGCTTCATTCATAGTCAGGTACTTCAACATCCCACTGTCAGCAATTCATAGAACCAATACACAAAATAAGCAAAGATGTAAAAGAACTCAATAGCACCATCAACCAACACAATCTAATTGACATTTATAGAAAACTACACCCAACTCAGTAAAATAGCTTTTTTCAAGTAATCATTGAATATTCAACAATATAGACCATACTCCGAGTCATATATAAACCAAAACAAATTTAAAATAATTGAAATCACACAGCATATGTGTGTGTGAAATCACACACACATAAATTCTCTGATCATAATGGAATCAAACTATGGTTGGGTTCAGTCAAACACTCAGTCAAACAATATAATGCTATTTTTGCCTTATTTTGATGTCATTTTTATAAAATAAAATATTATCATAGTTTTCTTCATAGGCTGATTGGTATCAAAAATGTCACTTTCTAAATCTCCTAAATAACCAAAAATATTTCTTCCAGCACTTCTTTGAAGAAGCCTGATATCTCACATAAATGATTCTTTTTTAATTTATAATTTTTGCACTTAATCTTTTCTTGCCAGAGACACCTTTATTTCTCTGTTCCCTACCCAAAGCATCCACAATGTCAAGCATTAATCTGCCCTTCCAGATTAGGCCAAGGTCACTGGCTGCATTGTCTCTGGAGCTAAGTGAATTGCTGGCCTGGAGGTAGAAAGGAGTCCACTGCTCTCTGGGAGCCTGCCTAGAGATGTGTTTAATCCCCAGAGATGAGTTTACTCTGCTAGAAGAAAATTAACCCCTGGAGAGCAAAAGTCAACAAGCTTTATCATTCTCCTTCCTGGGTTATTTTGCTATTGTTGACAGGCTGTCTTAATGTCCCAGGGCAGTTGTTTTCTGGATTTGTCTTACCCTTGGAATAAATGCCCCAGGAATTCGTGGCTGTATGGCCCGAGAGGGCAGTAGCAATGCTGCCCAACAGTATGCCCTAGATGCACCTTCCACCAATATCCTTCCACTGCAGCAAGCACCACGGCCAAAATCCATCTCGAGAAGCACTTGGACACTAAGGAAGCCATACTTAGCTCTGTGAAGCAGATACAAGACCATTTGGATCATACTTCACAGTCAGGTAATCAGCTAACAGGATCTCCTTCTCAGGAAAAAACAAAGTAAAATAAAACCAAAAACACCCTTCTCAGGAAACACAGAAAGTATTGGTCTATATCACAGCCCGCTATAAGAAGAATATGTTCTCCTGTTTGTGGTCCCCGTTCAGACTATTATAGGCTAAAGGGTGTCCACCACCACCCCCCAAAATTCACACGTTGCTGTGGACTGAATTGTGTTGCCCCAAAATTCATATGTTGAAGCATTTATCTCCAATGTGACAATATTTGCAGCACTTCTCTCTCCTCTTAGTCTCTTTATCTCCCTCTCCTCTCCCCACCCCACCCTTACTCCCCTGCCATGTGAAGACACGGGCTTCCTGCAAGCCAGGAAGAGAAGTCTCACCAGAACTCAACCATGGGGCATCCTGATCTCAGACTTCCAGCTTCCAGACTGTAAGGAAACAAATCTCCGTTGTTTAAGCACCCAGTATTTTGTTATGGCAGTCCAAGCTGACTAAGACATATGTTGAAGTCCCAACCTCAAGTACCTCAGAGCACGACCATATTGGAGAAAGAGCCTTTAAGGAGGTAATTTAGGGAAATGAAGTCATTAGGGTGAGCCCTAATCCAATATGAGTGGTATCTTTATAAGAAGAGGAGACTAGGAAACAGACACAGAGGGAAGACCATGTGAGGACACAGGGAAGAGAAGGCAGCCAAGGAGAAAGGCCTCAAAAGAAACCAACCCTGCCAACACCTTGATCTTGGACTTCTAGCCTCTAGAGTTATGAGAAAATAAATTTCTGTAGCTTAAGCCCTGCAGTCTGTGGTACTTTGTTATTGAAGTCCTAGGAAAACTAATACTCAGGCTACTGGGGGAGCCCTTGTGGTATATTCTACATGTACCAGCATCACAGTCCATAACGTCACTCAAAACAATAATTAATTCAGAGATAATGGAGTACGCAAATGGTGGACATGATAAAATGTGAAGGAGGAGGAATAGGACAGACAACCTTAATAAAGTGGTGATGAGAGCTGAGACTTGGTGACCAGGGCAAGGGAGTGAGTGCACTGAGAGGGACCCAAGTGAGGTTAGGGCATGAGGGAAGAGTCACACACAGGAGCTCCCCTTCTCTACCCTTGGAAGAACCGTAAGGCAGGGGAGTATGAGGGGGTGAAGTACAGAAGCCAGCTGAGGAGAGCAATAGATGGGGGTCCAGTCATCAGAGGGATGAACTCAGAAGCTGCTCTAGTTATGTGACTCTCCCATCTGTCTACCCCCTCCCTTCAGAAGGTTCTAGATTCTCTGAGCAGTAAGGGAGTAAATAGTTCATCTGCCCTCTAACAAGGAGACACAGCACTGTTATTAATGAAGTGAGAACGAACTAATTATCTGGATAATTCAGACATCCATCCCCATTTTCAACTAAAATGTTCAGGTAAAAAAGATGTAAGAGTCAAGAGGAATAGATTGATTTGAGTTAATTGCCTCAATTTACCATTTTATATTGGACTTGTCCAAAGTAATTTACAAAGATGACCTTTCGCTGTACTCATGGGTCAGCCAGTGATAGAGAATGTTATCAGCCAGTGTTATACCAAAGGACTCCAGTTCCAAGACCTGGTCTGGAAGGAGAGGACAGACATATCATTTCATACTGAGTCATCCTCAGAGATATTTTCTGGGTATGATCCAGTGTCTCACATCCTAGAGTGTGAACTCCAGTAGGATCCTAGAGTAGTGAATCCTAGAGCGTGAATCCAGGCAAAGACTATTATGTACAGAGCAAGTATAGAAAAAGAACTGAGGTATCTGAGACAGCTTCTTGTGTACCTACTTGGGGGAAATGCATGAAGGCATGAAGAAGGGGAAATTGCAATCAAAGGCATTTACATGAAGATCTCATCTGAAGAGCAGCGACCACCAGTGTTCCAGCATGCCCGTGCATCCCCCCAAGCCCACTGCGTCAGAAATCTGAATGTTAGGGACGCCTGGGTGGCTCAGTTGGTTAAGCGGCTGCCTTGGGCTCAGGTCATGATCCCAGGGTCCTGGGATCGAGTCCCACATCGGGCTCCTTGCTCGGCAGGGAGCCTGCTTCTCCCTCTGCCTCTGCCTGCCACTCTGCCTGCTTGTGCTCTCTCTCTGTCAAATAAATAAATAAAATCTTAAAAAAAAAAAAAAATCTGAATGTTATCAAAGACCTACCTTAGGAAATGCCACTCAGCCCCATCTCCTTCTCTGGATGTGAGTGCTAGGATATTTTCATGGTGTTTTCCTGAGTGTCCTCTCTGGAAGCCAGCTGCATCTAAAAACCCTACGCCTTAACTTTCTAACAAATGCCATGAAGAGTTCAGGATTTCCTAGTCTTCTCATTGAGATTCAAGAGCACAAACTACTTGGGATATAAAGTCAGAACACCTGAGTTCAAGTTTTAGCTCAGCTAGTTATAAGCCCGGCAATCCTGGAAAATCATTTAACTCCAGAGATCCTCAAATACCTCACCTGTGATACAGAACATAAAATACACAGGCTTATTAGAAGAATTAAAAGAAATAATGAATACCAAAGCCCTTAACTAGCCTCAAAACAATGTGGAATTGCAGCTCTTCTTAGTAAGACACTAGCTTACTTCCCCAGATAGAAGGCAACTTGTGTATAAACAGAGTCACCGAGATACAGCCTCATGCTGCTTACTTGATCCTCTGACACACTCATAATCGGCCCTTGTTGGTATTTGTGCTTGCATAATGCAGACAGTAGAATCTAGTGAGTTATATAGAATTTAGCTCTGGTTTCCTTATTTGTAAGGTGGGTGGTTAAAATATCCATTTGGCAGATTTTTTCTTTTGAATATTAAATGAGATCATTTATGAGTTAACTACCACAAGGATTGGTACCTTTCTGGTGCTTGATAGATAGGGTTTTAGGGGCACCTGGGTGGCTCAGTTGGTTAAGCGTCGTCTGCCTTTGACTCAGGTCACGATCCTGGAGTTCTGGGATAGAGCCCATGTCAGGCTCCCTGCTCAGCCGGGGGCCTGCTTCTCCCTCTGTCCCTCCCCTCTGCTCATGCTCTCTCTCACTTGCTCACTCTCTCTCAAACAAATAAATAAAATCTTTAAAATATATATATTAGGGTTTTAAAACTATTCATAATGATAGGACTATTGTTCCGCTGCCACTCGGGGCAGAGAGATGGCCTTTCTCCCCTCTCAGTGTCTAGCATACTGTTATCATTGGTCTGTTGGTCTGTTGGTTTGTTGGTTTGTATATTCCCCATTCGAACTCCCTACCCCCCACTCTCAACTCCTGTTCATCTCCTCCTCACCCTCAAAGTAAACATTCTAAGGTTCTTGATGTCAGTTCATTTATTTTATTTATTTTTTACTAGTTTTGTAGGTTTCCTTGTAAAACATGTTAAACTGTCTTGGGTACAAAACAAAACAAAAAACTTCATTTCTCCAACCATTGGATCCTTTCTGGAGAAAAAGGGAGAACGGCTCTCACAGCATTGTGGCATTTTGGACTACACCAGGAGCTTTGGAATTCAGCTCGAGAGACCAAAAACATCTTTTTCCTTTCTGAAAAGACAGGGGCTCAGGGCCTGTCCCCTCAGGGATTGTGACTCTCAGTCCCAGGTGACTGGTCACTGCTTGGAAAGCACCAGGGAGGAGCAGCACCCTGATAAGGGACTGATCCTGCTGCTTGAGCAATAGGACTGATGTCATCGTGGGGAACAGGTCACGTCCTATTAGTGGGAGGAAGGAGAGGTTACTCAGGGCCATGCATAGGCTTACAAAACTTGGACATTTCTAAAAATAAGGCTCAAGAGGAATCTTCTATACACAATAATAGCTCTACATGGATCATAGACACAAATACAAAACCTAAAACTACAAACCTTTTAGGAGAAAATATAAAAGTTAATTTTCTTGATCTAGTTTTAAACGACATTTTTTAGGTGTGACGCCAAAAGACAAGCAACAAAAGAAAAAATAAATTAGACTTCACCAGAATTTAAAACTTTTGTACTTCAGAAAACACCGTCAAAAAAGTGAAAAGAATCCACAGAATGAGAGAAAATATTTGCAAATCCTGTATCTGATAAGAGACTGATATCCAGAATATATAAAGAACCCATAACTTAATAATAAAAAGTCAAAACAACTCAATTAAAAAGTTCAAAACCATGAGAGACTCTGGACTCTAGGAAACAAACTGAGGGCTACAGAGGCAGGGGGAGGGAGGGATGAGGTACCTGGGTGATAGGTATTAAGGAGGTCACGCGATGTGATGAGCACTGGGTGTTACATGCAACTAATGAATTGTTGAACACTACATCAAAAACTAATGATGTACTATATGTTGGCTAATTGAACATAATAAATAAATAAAAATTATTTTAAAAATACTGAAAAAAAAAGTTCAAAACCCAAAGGATTTGAATAGACATTCTTCTAAAGGACATTTCTCAAATTACCCATAAGAACGTGAAAAAAGGCCCAACATCATTAGCTGTCATGGAAATACCAGTTGAAACCACAATGAGATACCTCTTTACACCCGATAGGATGACTATAATCAAAGAGATAGATAAAAATAAGTGTTGGCAAGGACACAGAGAAGTTAGAACATTCATACAATAGTGGTGGGAATGTAAAATGGTGCAGCCACTTTGGAAAAGTCTGAAGTCTGGCTGTTCCTCAAATGATTAAACATAGAGTTTCCATATGACTCAGCAATTCCACTCTTACCCAAGGGAGAAGAAAAAATACATCATGCAAAACCGATACACCAATGTTCACAGCAGCATTATTCATAATGGCCACTAAGTGGAAATAGCACAAGTCCATCAGCTGATGAATAGATAAATTAACGGTGGTAGAGCCACATGATAGAATATCATTTGGCAATAAAAAGGAAGGAAATGCTACAACATGGATGACCCTTGGAAACCTATGTCAAGTGAGAAGACACCAGTCACAAAAGACCACACATTGTATGATCCCATTTATATGAAATGTCCAGAATGGGCAAAGCTATAGAGACAAGAAATAGACCTGTGGTTGCCCAGGGCTGGGAAATACAGAATTTAGGGGGGTTGGCTAACTAGTGCAGAATTTCTTTTTGAGGTGATAAAAATGCCTAAAAATTTATTGTGGTAAAGGTTGTACAATTCTGTGAATATACTAAAAATGATTAAGCTATACACTTTAAATGAGTGTGTATTAATAAAGCTGTTGAAGAAGTCCCTTTCAAGGGCAGATCTCAGAACACTGAAGGTGGCCAATATTTTTCAAAGTAAATTTATTAAGGCTGAGTGCCACCATTTAAAAAAAAGAAAGACGAGGGACCCCAGACACTAAATGGCACACGTTTCTACCCACTTTCTGTTTCAGAGACTGAGAAATCAAAGTAGCCCAGGTTGTGGGCCTGGCCTGACCGCACCATTGCCACTCCCTATTCTAGTAGAGAGGAAGAAGGTAAGGTGAAACCATCAGGCAATCTGGTAATTACTTGGTTTTGACTTCAGAATATCAGTAAGACCTGTCAGAGAAACTTCCATTCCCAGATTGGCACCTTTCTCAGCCTTCCCTGCAGTGGATGGTCTGTGACCTGGACGTGGGGCTGGGGGGTGGGAAGGAACGGGGCACAGAAACAGAAGGGACGTGATGGGGTGCCTGGGTGGCTGAGTCAGTTGACACTTGATTTTGGCTCAGGTCATGATCTCAGAGTCATGAGTCTGCTTGTCCTTCTCCCTCTGCTCCTCCCCCTAGTCTCTCTTTCTCTTTTTCCTCGCTCTTTTTTTTTTTTAAGGTTTTTTATTTATTTATTTGACAGAGAGAGAGAGAGATCACAAGCAGGCAGAGAGGCAGGCAGAGAGAGAGGGGGAAGCAGGCTCCCCACTGAGCAGAGAGCCCGATGCAGGGCTCGATCCCAGGACCCTGAGATCATGACCTGAGCTGAAAGCAGAGGCTTTAACCGACTGAGCCACCCAGGCGCCCCTCTCCTCACTCTTTCTAAAATAAATAAATAAAATCTTTAGAAGGAAAAAAGAGAGAGACCTGAGATATGACCACAAAACATTGCTGTCCATGCACAGGACCATCTGTCCATCTGTGGATAAGCAGGCTGGGAAGCTTCCTTTTTAGGGACTCTGAATCGCTATGCTGACTGGAGCATTATCTAATTTCACAAAAATTACACCAGTTAGGTGGTCTGCTAATGGGTGCCCAGGAATTCTCAGACTGATGGGACACCTATATTGGGAGACAAATAGGATTCAATGACCTTAATGGCCCTTTGAGACCTCGAATCTCTGATTCTATATAATTAGTTACATAGCAATATTTATTCTGCATATGAATCCACAAAAAATTAAGTTTTTCACTTTTAATGAGCAGTAGATTCTAAGGAAATACATCTATATCAAGGAGTCATCTTCATAAAACAGTCTCCAAGCAATTTTTTGTAATCAACATAGATTTAATGCAATTAGACAAGAATGAATAATCTAGATTATAATCTAGGAGACCCAAATTCTTGCCCTGCCTCTGCCCTTGTCTTGGACACTACAACCACGACCACAGGCTGCCTAGGCCTCAGTTTCTCTATGTATCTAGAGTCAGTCTCTTAAGATCTCTGTGTCAAACATTCTATGAATCCCTGCTCCTCCATTTCCCTTTATGGCTGTGCACAAGGAGAACTCAGCCTAATACTCATGGCCTTCTACACAACCTAGGGTCTCAGTGGCATATGCACTATACTTAATGCCAAATACATACTTTGCAGTTTATACAGTAAATCTCCATTAAATCAACGATTGAATTAGCCAGAAAGCTAGTCCCTGGTTGGGTCACAACAAACAGTCCTCCCTCCCGATGCCCCAGTCCACTTTCTCCCCAGCCTTCTCCATGGACTCAGCTGGCTAGCTGGGTTATGGACTCTCAAGCACATCATAGTCCCAGCTTCCTGCAACCTTCTATTTCGGTGATGCCACCCGGTCCAATTACCCAAATCCTGCCCATCATCCAAGATGCAGCTCAAGTCAGGACCTCTGAAACCCACATTGGACCAATGCAGTCTGCAGAGACCCCACACTGGGCCCTTTATATACACTGGCTATCATCTGTGATGTGTATTCATACCCTTCTCATCTGTAAGCTCTCAGAGCATAGGGTGCTTATAGCCTCCCTAAATACTTGATTATCAGTGGTTGTGTGGGAATGGCGAGTCTTGTTAGCTGGCCAGCCATCAGTTATCATTAGCACTGGTCTCAGCCTTTTGAGGGCAGTGTATTCCAGTCCTTAGCCCCGTGAGAACATAAAGGAAACTTAAGGGAAGAAAAAGTCAGTAAAGAGTAGCTGACAAAAGTCATCAAAAAGCCTTTCAAAGAAAAGCTAAAGATGATATATCTAAGAAAGCTTATCTGAAGTCAAGGCAAAGACAAAGACTAAAGTTAGACACGAGGAAGAACTCCCTGCTAGTTTCCCAGTACCCCCAGGAAGGCATGTCTTCTCCTTATCTAGAAATCCATTTAAAATGAGTGGAGTCATTTCTTAGATGCAAGAATGCAAGTCTTTATGGAGGTAGGTGGCCTCCCAGAAAACCCATCCTTCTCAATGCTTCCAAATCCTCAGCCCCAGCCCCTAACCACCATGAGGCTGGAGCCCAGTGTGACTTATAAATTGTTTTTTTAAGTTGCACAGTCTTCATAGAATCCAGTTAGTCAGAGCTGTGGTGGGCATAAGAGGTCACCTAGTCCTGTCTACTTATCACACAGGTGGGGGACAGACACTCAGAGTTTTGGAGACTGTCCCACGATCCTACTTCATAGCAGCAACTCTCTCTCATACAGATTCAAATGCACCACACATTCTAAATTAAGACTGAGAGTTGCTGGAGGGGAAGGGGGTGAAGGATGGGGTAACTGGGTGATGGGCATTAAGGAGGGCACGTGTTGTAATGAGCACTGGATGTTACATGCAAGGGATGAATAACTCAACTCTACCTCTGAAACTAATGATACACCATATGTTAATTAACTGAATTTAAATATAATAAAATTTAAAAAAAGGTATAGACACATGCGGACAGCACCCAGGAGTAAAAATGAAGTGCGTGTATAAAAAAATACCCGTCTCACAAGTACCATCTCACATTATAATCACAGTAAGTACACCCTCGCAACTATCTGCCCAGCCTAATACAAGGTGTTGGTGAGCAAGAGGGACCAGGGATACAAAAGTGAAAACCACACACTTATCTCTCTGGTTGGCAAGGTAATATGTAAACATACAAAAAAATATTACCTGAGAAAATAAAAGTTCAGGGCAATAGTAGAAGGTTTGTATGAAGGCTCTTCATGACCGGTTGTTCTAAAATGAAACTGAGAAGAGACCAGGGTCAGAAGCCTTGAGGCCCAGCTGGGCTGGACCAGGAGAAAGGTTCCTTGAAGTAGGTGGGGCTGCAGCCTGCCCTGCAAGGTAAATGGATGCGATGGGCATAATCCCGGAAGTGGTACTTCACACGCAAAGAACCTCACTGCACGTAGAACACTGCTGACTTCTGAGGTCCCTCCCCTCGTAAGAACTGCTGCTCCACATTCTGACCTTATCTCTTAGATAGCAGAATGAGGGAGCCAGGAAATTTCTCTTTTGCTTCCTCACAGGATGTTAATCACCCAACAGTAATGCCTTCATTTGCCTGACAATGGCCCTACCCGCTATCTTCCACCTATGCCATCCACCTAAATGCATGCCCCATTTTTTTTCTTGACATTTCTTATTTGTGTATGTGTAGCTGCATGAAATGTGTGTGTGTGTGTGTGTGTGTGTGCACAGTGTGTGCATGCACACATGTACAGACCACACTGGGCCTGAATGGTTCCATCTATAATTCTTGAGGCTTCCTTTCCGGCTTCAGGGCATCATTTGCAATTACAATGCAGTCATAGGCAGAAAAGAGATAGGCTAATTAGTCATTGTCCGTACTGGTCCCTATTTGCCAGATGAGTTTTTTGAACAGCATAGCTGGGAATAATTTGTATCAGATTGTATTTCCTTGTGTTATGTCACTGAGAAGATTTATTTGGCATCATGGTCACTGTTCATAAATATCCTGGAAGCAATGGGGTATAAACGAATGGCACAGAATCATCCATTAGTATGGAGCAAATTATGTACTGAACATCTATATCAGTATGTGAACTGCGCTGAACTCAAGATAGCAGGCTTCTGGGGGCCCTTTACTAACTTCCATAGTTCCCTGAACTTGGCCAGGACCCTTCTGGTCACCTGCAGATGAACAAAATGCAGAGTTTCACTTCTAGAGACTGCAACATTATCTAATTCCTTGAAAACTGGCCAGGTGGCTTTCTAATTGGGACCCGGAGCTCTGCGCTTACTCAGACTGATGGTTCACCCAATGGGACTTTGCATCCAGGAGCTGCTAAATCGCAGCCACTGGCTGGGATTAATCTTCGTGACACCAGAATGCATCTCCGCTAGAGTCACTAGTCCACCTGCTGTAGGAAGGCCCCCATTTGTCTCAGAAAGGGCAGCGATTTCAAATACTCAGAAATGTAAGGAATCATCAAGAGACAAACAGATACTCTAGACTCTGGGAAGCAAACAGGGTTACAGAAAGGGGGAGGAGTGGGGCGATGGGGTACCCAGGTGATGGGTATTGAGGAGGGCACGTGTTGGGATGAGCACTGGGTGTTAGATGTAACTAATGAATTGTCGAACACTACGTCAAAAACTAATGATGTACTATATCCTGGCTAACTGAACATAATAAGAAAAAGAGAGAGAGACAAACGGACAGCTATGCCTAGCCCTCCTGGATGCCCTGTTCTGCTTCTGCTTTTCCTCAGCCTTGATTTCCTGTTTTTGTTCTATTAATCTCTACTTCTGTATACAGCAGGGTTAACTAGTTCCATAGGTATGCTACAAAGATACTTCTGCTCTGATGCACACATAATAAGTAAGTTACTTTTCTTTCTTTTCTCTTTCCTTTTTTGTTTTTTTTTGGTCAGATATCATGCTATCAGTACAATTATTTACATAATTGTTTCATCATTTAATTCTCACAAAAATAGCTGGAGGAAGGTAAATATTTTTAATCCTATTTTAGGGATGACTACACAGAGGCTTAGGAGGGTAGAGTCACTTGCTCAAGGTTATAAACTTCCCAAGAAAGCCAGGACTCAATCTCTGGTCTCCCTGAGTCTGACACTCACACTGGTTTCCTTTACATCAGCTGACCTCTCTGGACCAGTATGTTTTCTGTTCAGTGAGTAGCTTATACCATAAGATTTCCTGAATCTTAATTCTATTTAATGTCCCTGTAGAAGTTAGTCAATATCCTTTGAAACTTAGAATGTGTTGAGGAGAGGGAACTGAGAAATGTTTTACTCAAAGGAAAAGGATAAAGGGTGATACCTGTGGTCACAAATAATGCTATGTTTTCCAATAGCTTTTGAAAAAGGGTCTAAGTGGATTCGAAATTAAAGAAAGTCTATATATTAATCCTCACAGTATTGCTGTGAGCCTACTCAGGTCAACTGAGTAGGAGCCCAGCACAGGGTGACTCTCCAGAGAAAATGAGGGAAACGGAGAAGCTAACCCCCATGTTTCCACGTCTTGGGCTTTCTCCTTGAGTGATGGTGACAGCTCAGAAGCATCCAAATGCCCCGCAAATTTTCCCAACATCCAAGTTATCAGATTCATTTTTGATTCCCCAATCACAACAATTATGTTCTCTGCTGACACAATGATACAGAGACTTCATTCATCATCTCCATTTGGTTCTTCCTACCTAAATTTTTCACCCCTTCTCTTTAAAGTGAACATGAGTTTCCAGAAATACGAACAGCGGCTCCTCCTATGGAAAGTCAGTCATAAAATCATCCTAATAAAATGCTCAGAGAAATGATTTTGGGGGTGGATACTTTTTCCAGACCTTCCACAATTCAGTGGCTCAGGTACCATCAGCCTAATAACAACATTAGTACAGCGTGAATGCAAAACCGCTGATCACAGCAGGGAGTTCAGCTGCCCAAGGAGTTCCTGGCTAAAGACGACCATACACAAATGAGGAGAAATGTGGAAACGGGTGCCAGGAACAAGGCCAATGTTGTAGTGTGCGTCTCCGCTGAGAGCACGGAAGGAACCCTTCTGGAACCACCCTTCCCACCACCAGAAGACTGCAGCCCTTCACAGGTCGTTTATTTCATCTGGATACAGAAGCACCAACTTGTGACGAGTAAGCACGGGCCCCTGCAACAGGTAATTGTGTATCTGGTGGTCCCCTGTCTCTGCGACATCGCTCTGGGCTCCTTGCCACCACCCCTACCCTGCACTCCCCCAACCCTTACACCCCACCCACTTTAGCGCTCCAGACAGCCTACCTTCAGGGCCCAACCGCAGTTTCCCATCTCTGCATCTGTGTCACCAAGCAGACTGGAGGTGCCTTGTGGACATGCCAGTCTCGGGTGTTGGTCCATCCCATCTACCACACTTGAGGATGGCTCCTGGGTCGGTAAAGCCGGTGCAGCTGAAATATCCATGCTGTGTGGATTCCCTACAGCTGGGAAAGGAGGCGCCTTATCAAATGTCTCCTGTGGGAAGAAGGCAAGGGTTTGTGGAGGAGGCTCTGGGGTGTTTCAGAGGAACATGCGGTCTTCATCCACCACCCAGTTTCTCCTCACTGGCCTCCCCATCCCTGGAGGAAACCCAGGAGCTGGTGCATGCAGGGAGAAGCCTCCTCTCCCCAATTTCCCAAGAAGATGGGGGAGGGGGCACTTCACTGGGATTTCTTGAAGATTTGGACCCTTGGACTCTTGCTAGGTCCCTCAGGACACCCGCTCAGTCACTCGCCAGGCCTCCTTCCCCTTTCCCTCTGCTCCCTCCTGGTGGGCTGAACCCCAGGCAGGTGACCCATAGGCACAGGTACTGATCAAGATTAGGGGCACCCTGCCACCCCAAAGTCCACCAACACGGAACAGAACGGAAAATGTCTCAACCAAGAGGCTGTTAAGGACTGGTTCTGGAAATGGCTACAAAGTCAGAGGAGGGAGCAGGGGTGGGTTTTGTCTGGGTGCCTGCTCATCTCCTGAAGGCACCACTAGGTCGGCGGGGCAGGGTCCAAACTCCTCCCCCCCTCCCCCCCAACAAGGCCCCATTCTAAACAGGCCTGTGGAGAGGACTGCCGGCCGAGCTGCTGGCTGGGCCGGGGCTCAGCCCCTTGCCGGCCCCTCCTGGAGCTCAGAGGCTACGCGAGCCCGGTGTGCAAAAGCAAACAGGCCCGGCTGCCCTTTGGACCTTTTGCAATTCGCCGGGCGCGCTCTCTAAGCCCCGGCGCTGCGGCCTGCGCGGGAGACCTGGTATAAATAGGGCGCGGACGCCGGCCGCGCATTCCCTCTTCGGTGCGCGGCGACTGCCTGCAGGTGCCGGTCCCTGAGGAACCAGCCAGCCAGCCAGGCGACACGAGGCGCAGCGCGGGAGCCGCCCGCCCCGTCGGCATGGGCCCTCCGAGGCCCGCGCTGCTGCTGCTGCTGCTCCTGGCGGTCGCCGGCGCCTGGGCACGTGAGTGGGGCAGCCGGGCCTGCGGGCCGCGGGGGCCTGGGTCCCAGGAAGAGGGGTGGTGGGGCCCGGGGACACGGACGGGCGGTGGCTCGTCCACGCACAACGCGGTGGTGGGCGGGGACAGCGCAGGCCCGGGAGGGGGTTCTCCAGACCCTGCTTCTCCTCTAAAGACGCAAGCGGGGCCCCTCCCCGGGAGACCTGGGGCCCCATCGGAAGACGGGAGAAAACCCACCGCTGTCTTTCTCCTTTTCTTACAGAAGACGAGGTGCTGGAAAATGTCAGCCCCAGCTGCCCAAGTAAGACGTTTCCCCACTGGGCGGGGAAGGGCGCCCCCAACCCCCAGCCACTCCTCTGCACCTCAGCTCACTAAGATGCTGGGATGATATGATGGGTGTGCACGGCTCTGAGCCCCAAGAAGCCAGTTCCTTGGGACTCTGCCCACCTCCAAGGGATCTCATCTCCTTATACCTGCATTTCTACTCTGTCCCAAGCGCTTGGCCTGGGGCAGGGACTGTCACTCTCTTGGCCCATGGACACTTTAAAGAAACATCCCATCACCATCTGTTTATCAGTGGCTAATCATTGATTCGAAGCACATGAGGGTGAGGAAATGCTGACTTTAACCTTTGTGGAGAAATCCAGACCCCGGCTCCATCATATTTACCTGACCTCCAGAGGTCAAAGGAGCTGGCCTCGCGGTGGTACCCAGTGTCCTCCTCAGAGCGGGAGGCTGTCCTCTGATGGGACAGCACTGCCATCTTGTGGCCATATGGCATCACTGCCCCTGTGCTTATGCCCCAAATGCTCTTTTCCTCTTGTTCAGCAAATTCCACTCAAGCACGGTGGAAAACTCCAGAATTTCTCAAGACAGTCAGCTATCCCTAAGACTTAATGAACTTTGTCTCAGGGATTTGATAGAACCAAAAAAAGCCACAGAATTGCGGTATTTTCAAGCTGAATATAAATATAAAGCTATTTGCTTTGTATTGCCGACTCTTAATTCACCAGTTTCTCCCATAGACCTTCTCAGCCCCATTGTTTAACACTCTCCTCCCTACACCTCAGATAATGCATTCAAAAAATACTGGCAAATTTAAACATTATCCTCAACAAAACATAGTGGAGAAGTTAAATCTGTAAAGGGAAATTCAATATAATGCAAAGTCAATTAAAATAATTTGAGTTTAGGGGTGCCTGGGTGGCTCAGTGGGTTAAAGCCTCTGCCTTCGGCTCAGGTCATGATCTCAGGGTCCTGGGACCGAGCCCCGCATTGGGCTCTCTGCTCAGCAGGGAGCCTGCTTCCCCCTCTCTCTCTGCCTGCGTCTCTGCCTACTTGTGATCTCTCTCTCTCTCTCTGTTCAATAAATAAATAAAATCTTTAAAAAAATAATAATAATTTGAGTTTAAGTACCATTTTTTATGATCTTTGCCACTACCTCTCTCTTCCTAGTAGATTACCCTTGGGGGAGTTATCTACTATGTCGCTGACCTATTTCTCCCCATTTTAGAAGGTGCAACTCGCTTCAAGCACCTTAGGAAGTACATATACAACTATGAGGCTGAGAGTTCCACTGGTGTCCCTGGGACCGCTGACTCAAGAAGTGCCACCAGGATCAATTGCAAGGTATAAGGGGACAGGAAGAGCCACTGGAGGAACCCGGGGCTCCTGTCCTTGCAGACCCAACTCATGCCAGGACTCCCATTAATCACAAAGTGAAGGACTGTCCCTAGGTTTGAAAATCAGCCATTCTGCTGAGTTTTCTGCCACAAAAAAAATTTTTGCCAACCAGATTTATTATTCCATTAACTTCTAAGATGTAACTGGAATACAGGATCTAGAATATCAGCATTGCAGGACAGTAGATTTAACATGATGAGAGAAGCCCTGTGGCTAAGCCAGGGGAGGTGGGCATCTCAGGAAAGCATTCTGGAGTGCAGTTTTTATACTCTGAGCCAAATAGAATCTTTGTTTAAGACAAACAGAAAAAAAAAAGAAAAATTTGAATATGTGGTTTGTTTTCAAAACTTTATCTATTACTGAGATGATTGTATTCATGTCCATGTTCATATGGAATGGATCTAAGGGCCACTATTAGGGGACATGTGGGAGAGAAAAGTCAGGCTGGAAAACTGTCCTTTTCTTTGTAGGGCCCCATAGTCTGCGTTGTCAAATAAGGTAGCCGTTGGCCACATATGGCTATTTAAATTGAGTAAAACTTAAATTTCTTAGTCATACCAGCCACATTTCAAGTGCTCATGGCCAGCAACTCTCCTATCAGACACGGTAAATGTAGAACATTTCAATCATGGCAGAAAGTTCTTGAAGAGTGCCAAATAAACCTTAGGGATCTCTATAAACTCCAGCAATACATGAAGTTCTGAATAGGACCCAAGAGATATGAAGAGTTGGGTTGCTTGGATTTTTTGGTGACATTAAGGGAGCATTTGTTGTTGAAACCAACAAGGGCCTTCTTCCTGCCTCCTCTTGTTCTTCCTCTAGCTCTTAGACTGCATTCCCTCTAACCAGTGGTCCCCAACAGGATTTCCCTCGGTGTCCTGATTAGAGAGTAAGCCCTGGGCTGTGAAGGGTCTCATGTTCTTGATGGAGAGTTTTCATGTGCTGCTTGCTACCTCTTCTCAGGTTGAACTTGAGGTCCCCCAACTCTGCAGCTTCATCCTCAGGACAAGCCAGTGCACCCTGAAGGAGGGGTATGGCTTCAACTCTAAGGGCAGGCCCTCACTGCATAAGACCAAGAACTCGGAGGAGTTTGCTGCTGCCATGTCCAAGTAAGGCGTGGGCCTGTCTGAACTTCCGAGCTCTGGGATTCACTGGATGTGTTGTTGTGCATACGTTTATGTGCGTGGGTGTGCATGTGTGTGTGTGTGTGTATCCAGGGAGGGATGAATGCATGCATTTATGGGAGGCCTCTGTGTGAGGACAAGTATTTTATTCTGTATTCACCATGAATCAGGGAATTGCTACGTTGTCACAAAAATCAAAAAGAGGAAAGCATTATTTACACACACCCCCCAGCGAAGTGCCCCTAATTATCATTTAAATGTGTTTCTAAAAACTCTCATGCTTTAAAACTCCTTGAGACAATAAAGGTGAGATGGTTTATTTAAACAGGTGAATTCTTGTTGAAAGAATTAAACAAGACTGGTAGCCCCGCGGTCTTCAGGGAGGGTCCAGCAGGACTTGGTGTGGTGCAGGGTCTGTTCCACGGGGGCAGCAAGGCACAGCCTCAGCGAGTGCAGGGAATGCCAAGTCCCCCCCCCCCCCCCCCGCAGGGCTGGCATTCTGCCCAAGCATAGTGACCAGGCCATCCTGGTGTTTGCAGCTGGCCTGTCTTCTGACTGATCTGTGTCTGTAGTGCACCTGTTGTAAATATTTTGAACAGCACCCCTGCCTCGAGTCCAAATCACCTTTGATAGTGTCCTAAGTGTGTGCTAATACAGACAGCCGTAGGTTTGTTGATCTGGGAGCATCAGGAACTCCCCGCCCATCTTTTGATTTGTTAAACATTAGACCTGAAAGCCAGTCCTTTCTCTGCAGAGTAAGCCTTGGTGCTTCTGTCTCTTGCCAGTATTTTATCTGAGACCTAAATGTGTCTGAGGGACAGGGAGGCAGTGACAGGAGGGACCGGTAGTTACTTTTTGGGCTTTACGTTTCTCCAAACAAAAGGGACTCCTGCTCTTGACTACCACCGGCTTTCCAAGCCTACATTGCAGTGTCTGGAGCTTTCTGCAAGGATGTAGAGCTATAGAACATAGCTTTCTGTGAGGATGTAGAGCTATAGAATATAGATATATAGCTAAATCTCCTCCTTATGACTTAACTAGAGCAGGTGCAGCTGAATTTCCAAAAGGAAGTCCCCAAAGGGAAGTCCCTAAGACCATAGTTGATATCGGCTTCAGACATGGTCTCAAACCATATTAAAGAGCGATTAGCCAACAAATGTATGAAAAGAAGTTCAAAGTCACTGGTACTCAGGAAGTGTAATTAATGTAACAACAATATATTTATCACATTACGCTCATAAGATTACAAAAATGTAAAACAGCCAAGCGCCTGTTGCTGGCGACCTCTGAGGAAAAGTGTACTTATAGCATGGCCAGTGGAAATGAGAGCCAGTAGTCAATATCTATTATAATTAAAAACTTACTGCCTCTGACATAGCAATTTCAAAATGCTGGGACTCTAGCCCATGAAAAGAAAACCAGTAATGTGTGAAGATAATATTCATAGGGGTGTTTATTTCAGGGTTGCTCATGTGGGGGAAAAAAAATCCAGAAAAAAAGTAAATCCCATCAAATAGTGGAATGTCTGAATCAATTACCTATAACAATAAAATGAGAAAGTTCTATAGCTTTAAAAAAAAAAATCCGTTAGACCTATACCAATTTAATCAAAGGATTTCTGTGGAGTGTAATTGAGAAAAGCAAGGTAGGAAAAAAAATGTGGAAAACACGAAGTCGTCTATATAAAACAAGCAATGAAAAAAATCTTTATGTGTGAATGTTTCCACCCCCACACCTCTAGATAGGATCGCCTGAGTGTGGGGATAGAAATGAAAAACCCAGTGGGTTGTTCTGTGAGGAACATGACAGCAGAGACTGGTATGGGTAGAAAACAGAGTCGGGGGGGCCCTGGGTGGCTCAGTGGGTTAAAGCCTCTGCCTTTGGCTCAGGTCATGATCTCAGGGTCCTGGGCTCGAGCCCCGCATCGGGCTCTCTGCTCAGCGGGGAGCCTACTTCCCCCTTTCTCTGCTTGCCTCTCTGCCTGCTTGTGATCTCTCTCTCTCTCTGTGTCAAATAAATAAATAAAATCTTTAAAAAAATAAAAAAACAGAGTGGGGATGCATGAAGCAAGCAAAACAGGTAAGGCAGTCAAAGAATGCCAAAAACATACACATACTTGTATACTTTTTTGGAAAATGTACATTTATAGAGAAAAGATGGGGGAAAAAAAGACAGAAAGTAAAAAGGAGGCTGCAAAGCTACCTAGCTTATGTCCAACAGGCTCACAGCAGAGAAAGGACACTTCTGTGACCTCAGTCTCTCTGAAACAGGTACGAGCTCAGGCTGGTCATTCCTGAAGGGAAGGAAGTTTTACTTTACCCAGAGAAGGAAGAGCCTAAACATATCCTGAACATCAAGAGGGGCATCATCTCTGCCCTCCTGGTTCCCTTGGAGACAGAAGTGGATAAACAAGAGTTGTTTCTGGTGAGAATGCAGAAAGTTGATAACTTCCCTTTGAACTCATCTTCACATATTTGAGCTGGGTCCCACTCTGTATATAAAGTGGATTATTGACTTAGCCACATGACTACCTACACACAGGAAGCCCTTACTGGTGTGAAGTTCCGGTCCCCAGGGCTCTCCTTGCCCCCTGGGCTCACTGATGGATCCCTCCTGAGCAGGCGGAGCAGGATAGCCTAATTTTAAAGCAGCATTTGAGGAGTCCTGACCACCCTACTCTTTTGTTTGATTTTTTGTGTCCCCACGAGATATAACACAGTAAAGCTGTGTGTATTTTAAACACAGAAAATAATGGAATCTGTTGCCAGCCTCTCTCAAGAATTTTAAGTTTTGATCTAAGAGAGAATTCAATTTAGTTGAGTCCCGTGAACATTTTTGAGCCCTTACCGTGTTCTAAGTTCTATACTACACTTGGAAAAGACAGAGATGCGTCCTGCAGAGACCTTTCCTCAGGGAGTTCTCGGGATCTGGGGAGAGAATCAAGACACATTGAACACAAGGCAGACTGGAATACATGCTGTAAAGGAGCAATAGAGAAAATCTGCTGAGAGTACAGAATACAAAGTCAGAGTCAGCTGGGTCCTGGGAGGCCAGGCTGGTGTGTCTCAGAACCAGAACCACCCTTCACTGGCCTTCTCAGTCTAGCTCTGGAGCAGCAGCAATGCCCACCCTCGGCCGAGGAGGAAGAAAGTCCCTTCCCAATCCATGTTGCTCCTGCCTTTTCTCCCAGGCTCCTTTCCTAGCCCCTCTAAAGCATCCAAGGCTGTTTTCCCACGTCGAATACACCTGTTGTATCTTCTACTCCCATAGGATACTGTGTATGGAAACTGTTCCAGTGACTTAACTGTTAAAACAAAGAAGGCAAATGTGGCAACAGGAATATCCATTGAAAGGAACCTGGAGAAGTGTGATCACTTCAAGGCCATTAGCACGGGAGTTAGCCCACTTACTTTGATCAAAAGCATGGTAAGTTTCACATCCACATTGCTCCTTGCAATGAGCACTGTCTTCTTGATTTTTAAAATTCTAGAATGTTAGAGCTGGTAGGAATTTTAGGGAAGAACCAACCCAGACTCATCTTCATCTAGACTATAGCAGGAAACTGAGGACCAGACCAGGAAAGTACTGCCCAAGGCACATCACCTGTTATTAATTGAGCCAAGACTAGAATCAGGTTCCTGACTTCCCAGTCCAGAGCTCTGTCTTGCTGTCATTCTGTCAGTGGCACCAAACCTTCCACCATCCCTGGAGAGTAATGTCTGTCCATCCCTGAAAAGGTTCTAGCCCTTAATGGAGGGCAGCAAAGTCATCTACTGCTGTTTCCTGTAACAGGGCTGGATGTCCTTAGCTCCAGGCATCCAACATCTGAGGAAGTCCCAAGACCTGTTTTCTGCCCTCCTCTCCCTCACTCCTATGAAGTGACATTACCAAGAGCATTCCAGTGTCCCGTCCTTTCATCCCATGTATGACCTTGATCAATGCCTGGCCTCTCTGCCTCCTGCCTAGGCCAGCCCCTCAGTATTAGCTTTCTCTCCTGTCACCTCAACAGGGGTCATGAAGCACCATATTACCAGAACTTACCCAATGCCTTGTAATCTTCTGGGACATGAATCACAGCTTATCTCAATAAACAGGAAGGACTTGGGCAATCACTGCCATGCTTGGCAATGTTACTAGTCATTGTCCTTGAGGCTGAATATATGATGTCTGACGACCACAAGGGTCATAGTCAGAAGAGGCCAAGGCACTGGCTTAGGTGTCTTTGAGAACTTGCTGTGTGCTTAGCCCCACTCTGGACAGCACTGAGGGTCAGAAACAGTGGCAGATGAACCATGGACCTTCCCCTTGTACTTATAGTCTAATCCAGGAACAAGGTTTACACATGCCAATAAAGGACGATAAATGACATACTTGATAAAGTTATAAACTGATCAGTGCAGACAAGCAATCCGAAGCCCGACCAGGAAAGAGAAAGCACTATTCACATAGTTCATTGGGTAAATTTGGTAGTAGATCTGCTTAGAAGGAATGATGGGCAAGCATCCATCAGTCTAGCCTTAAAGATTTATAGAGGATATGGAGCATGAACTTGAAAGATACAAAGGACATGAGAGTGGGAGACATAAAGACAGGCTTCTAGGCAAAGAAAACTTAAGGAGCAGTGTGAAGTATTAATGTGTGGTGGGTGGGTATGTGTACAATACCAGGTTAGATATACTTTGTGCAAGATGAGAGGTCCATTGGGGTGGAATAAGAAGAGTCTACAGCTTGACTGAGCTTTGGGCATGCTGAGTTATTGCATCCCTTTGTCTAAATGTCAAGTACCAAGTTCCTTTCTTTAACTGAGTTTATCTAGTGGTGCAGAACTCCCATCTCCCACCTTCCTTGAAGGTAAATGCCCATGGCAGAAGAATCAGGTTCAATCCCCAGAGACTGATCAACATGTTTTTTCTCATCTCATTTATAGTTCCGCCCCTTGTCAACTCTGATTAGCAGTAACCAGTCCTGCCAGTACACTCTGGACCCCAAGAAGAAGCATGTGTCAGAAGCCATCTGCAAGGAGCAACACCTGTTCCTGCCTTTATCCTTCAAGTAGGTCACCTTCTGTACCCTGATTCATTTATTATTTATGGGGTTGATGTGAGATGAATGCTTCTCAATGCCCTGTTGTAAGCAAGGCTATGCCTGGAGGAGACTATGAGGAAGTACAAAGCAGAGCCATCTCCGTCCCCGTCTCATTTTCAAGCTAACAGACAATTCAGCAAGAAAATCTTAGGTATACAAAACAGTTTGAGACCAACAAAAGATATCTGAGACCCAGACTTTAAGGGTTATGGATCAGGAAAAGCCAAAGATCATTATAGGCTGCCCTGGTTAAAAAGGCTTTGTAGAAGATTTGGGATTGGGACCAGAGACTTGTATATCCCAATCCATTTTGAAACCTGAGACATTAACTACTGTTTACTGATTAATTGCTCTATTGTTGGCATTGTGCTGAGGGAGATCCATAGGAATTTCAAGGCACAGTGTTAGTCCCTACCCTCTGGGCACTCCAGAGTAGTCAAAGGTATAATGTACAGATGTCCCTCTGATGGAAAGACAGCTAGCATGACCAGGAGGAGGTGGAGGGTGTTCATTGGCAGGGAAGGAGGTCAAGGAGGCTGAATTAAATGGTTTGAAAGATAGGCAGGATTTGGGTGGAAGTAGAGAGGGAAACATTCAACATGAAAAGAATAGTACTCTCTAGGGAACTGGCCATCCATGACATGATGTGCATCCTTTGTTACCAGGAGTAACTATGGAATGAATGCACAAGTTACACAGACTTTGAAACTTGAGGACACACCTAAGATCAACAGCCGCTTCTTTGATGAAGGTAAGATTATATGCACATAATTGCCAGGGCTGGGAAATCTGCCCAAGATACACCATGTATTATGGCTAGGAAATATCTGCTGACTGATGAGTCAAGTGGGCTTTGATGTTCTGGCTATGGACTCCTCTAGTGAGAAAGCACATCCCTTTCAAAATGTTAAGTGCCAGTGGGATAAAAGAAAAGGAGAAGTATCCCAAAGCTACCTAGGTTTCTGTAAAAAGGAAATTGGCCTCCTAAGTCTACCTTTGGTAGATCTGACAACCTTATACACCCTATAATAAGCCTGGGACCTGGACGAGGTGGGGCAAGTGGGAGAGGGCCTTTGGGGTCAGGAATTCTTTAGAGCAGGAAAAAACGTTAGCAATCTCTAGTCCAACCCTAACCCTGCATTTGTCTTATATTTAAATCTGTCTTATGCATTCCTTCATTGTTCTCTCATATGCAACCTATGATGTCAGGTGGTAGCCATGTGTGTTTTTATACCCATTCTGTAGAGGAGGAAAATGAAACATGGAGAGGCTTGTGATACATCCAAGGTCTCTGAATATTGGAAGTAGTACAAAATCAGCCCTCAAGTCTAATCTAAGCCAGGACTCTTTCCATTGTACCACATTTCTCCCATTTTCCCCCACATTTTCCACATTAACCCCCATCCTGGCATAGGTCAGAGCAGGGTGATGGAGGAGACACAGAAGGGTCTTCCCCCTATTAGCTGCTTATAGATCCCATTGGAAAAAATGGCAGGTGAGCATCAGTGGGTCTAGCCTCAGCCGTAGTCCTGTCAGTGGCAGCACTTCCTCTAGTTCCTTCCAGCAAAGAGGTAATCTGATATCAAATTCAGGCAAGCCTGGATTCAATTGCAGTTCTGCCTCTTACACTCAGAGAGGTCTTAGGCAAGGTGAGTTGCTCATCTCTGGGTCTCAGTTCCCTTATCTTTAAGCTGAGGAATAATAGTGAACCCACAGGATAATGTGATGAGTCAGTAAAAACACTAAAGTCAGACACCGAGCACAGAGCCAGATACATAACAGGCACTGAGTATAGGATAGTTTTCTTTTCTTCTTTACTGTACCTCCTTAATTTCCAGTTTTCAGTAGACCAGGAGGTGGTTGAAATGTAGACGTAAGCAAGAATCCCTTTGACACTTCCCTCCTTCCAGCTGCTGAAGCGGTGGGTCTTGCCTTTGAGAGCACCAAGTCCACATCACCCCCAAAGCAGGCTGAGGCCATCGTGACGACTATCCAGGAGCTGCAAACATTGCATGTCTCTCAGAAGAATGCCCAGAGAGCTAACCTCTTCAATAAACTGGTTACTGAGCTGAGAAGTCTCAACAATGAGGCATTCACATCCCTCTTGCCAAAGCTGATCGAGGTGTCCAGGTATTTCTTTAATGGTTGCAGCTATATTTTTGTATGACCTATGGTAGGTGGCTGAACTTTCAAACCTTGGCCAAGCAGAAAATCTCAGGCCACTGAAATATCAATCCAGTTATTCCATTAGTCAATCAGTTAATGTTTGCCAGAT
Organism: Potos flavus; assembly: GCA_028534135.1. Lineage (NCBI taxonomy): Eukaryota > Metazoa > Chordata > Mammalia > Carnivora > Procyonidae > Potos > Potos flavus. Next base: position 13,313,625 of record CM052885.1, on the reverse strand, counting down.
AGGGAAATATCAATTAATGTGCTTAGAGTTCCGTGGGACACACAAACACACACACACACACACACACATGCTGTATTCAAGGCAGATATACATTTGTGTGTCAAAATGGGAGGGAAATATTTCCCACATTTTGATGGGTATCTTCTAATTCCTCATTCTATTGTGAGTGCCTTGGAAAGTTTGAGAGAAAAAGAAGTGTGCACCCTCTGGAAGCCTACGCTAGTGGAGAGAGAACTAGGCAAACAAAGTGATACTGTGATTTTCTCTATACTTTAAGGCACTGGCTCTAACTGCTGGGAAGGTCAGAGGAGGGACTAAGGACCAAAATGAGGCCATGCCTGTGTTTGCCTGGCACGGTCTGTGTTCTGGATGAAGGACAGTGAGAACAGTCCTCTTTTGATGATAAATCTGGGGTCCTTCTTCAGACTTTCCTCCGTGGTCCTTTTCTAGTGGACAGTGCTTGTAGGGAAGGCTTCCCAGTTCCTGGGGTCTGAGTTGGATTTTGGAAGATGGTCAGATTTGGAGAGCGAATCCAAGAAATCAGGGCACTCCTGTCAGAGGAAACATCGTGGGCCAAGGATACTGGAGCTGCCTGAAGGTGATCTGTGTAACCTTCTCTGCTCTTTCCTTCTCAGCCCCATCACCTTACAGGCCTTGATTCAGTGTGGACAGCCCCAGTGTTACACTCACATCCTCCAGTGGCTGAGAAGTGAGAAGGCCAACCCCCTCCTGATAGACGCGGTAACCTACCTGATGGTGCTGATGCCAGAGCCCTCGGCTGAGAGGCTGCAGGAGATCTTCAGCACAGCAAAGGAGCAGCAGAGCCGGGCCACTCTATACGCTCTGAGTCACGTGGTCAACAAGTGAGTTTCACACTGGTTCTCCTCATAGGAGCTGAGGAAGACCCCACAACTCTGTACTAAGATTATACCCCACCCTTCACTTTCAGACTCTCTTGCGTACTCTTATTTTTTCCACTAGCCATTTTGAGAGCAAAGACTTGAAATAAGAATCTTCACACACAAGTTTGTATCTTAAATGAACTTAGCTGTGCTTGCTAAGTCCTAACTCTTATTCTGCAGCTATCACAAGGCTAACCCTGTGGTGACCCAGGACCTGCTGGATATTGCTGATTACCTGTTGGAACAGATTCGTGATGACTGCACTGGGAACAAAGACCATACCTACTTGATTCTGAGGGTACTTTCAGTCTTTTGCACATGCATTGTTTCAGAAGCATTTTCCTGAACACCCACCACTTCTCCTTCTGCACCTGATTTGCCCTTGTTTCTTTTCAATGCAGGTCATTGGAAATATTGGCAGAACCATGCAGACCATAAACCCAAGATTCATGTCTTCAGTCCTGAAATGTATCAAAAGTACAGAGCCATCCCTGCTGATTCAGAAAGCTGCCATCCAGGCCCTGCGGAAAATGGAACTTAAAGATGAGGTGAGGTCCACAGAGGAAGTCTGAATGTAAAAACTTTAGTCAGATTAACAAGGACTGGGAATGAGATTCTAAATCTCATCATTCTATGGCTTTCTAATTGCCAATTTCAACAAGCCTCTTGACTGCCTAGTAGTATGTGGACAAGAGAGAAGTAATAGACCATGCTCCTACTCTAGACTCAGAATATGAGATTTTAGCTACATACCGTCCCCCTTGCAGATCAACCATCACACTCATCTTAAGAAAACATGCCTGATTTCCGGCATCTTCCCAGATTGGGTGCAGATGACTCCAGAGCTTTGGAAAATGCCTTATTTATTCACGCTAAACTCTCACTATCCCTTCCCACCTTCATTCCCACATTGAAATAACTTACATTAAAATAGGTTTGTTTTCACTTATAGTAGCAGATCTTCCTCAAGTCCCAACTTGAGTATATTAATGAAGTTGAATGTAACATGCATTTAATAGGAGTCATCTGAGACCCTTCCTTGAGCTGGTTGTTCTGAGGGACACTGGTGAGAAGATACTGTACCAGCATTTGAAAAGTTGTCAGAAAGAAATTTGACTTGCATGTAGTAAACCACCAGCAGACCACACCAGTGTTTGCCAGGCATGTTCAGTGTTCTGACCAAAGGACAGCCATAATAGTCTCCTTTTTTGACTATAGGTCCGGGAAGTCCTTCTTCAAGTTTTCCTCAATGATGGCTCTCCAGGGGATAAGCGACTGGCTGCCTATCTCATGCTGATGAGGGGCCCTTCCCAGTCAGATATGAACCAAATCATCCAGCTTCTTCCACGGGAACAGAATGAGCAAGTGAAGAACTTTGTGGCTTCCCACATCGCCAACATCTTAAACTCAGAAGAATTGTATATCAAAAAGTAAGTAAGAGTAATTTCCCCCCATCTGCCACAAAGGGCAAAGAGTAATTTCCCCCCCTCATTCCTAAAGGCCACTGCCTGCCCTTTCTGGAGTGTTCTTCTTCTGGGCAACATGCACACAAAAATGCAGCAGACCTGAGCCAAGTTCTTGGGCAAATGAAATCCAGATCGTTTGGTAGCATTCGACAATCTGTATTTCCTTGGGGTGAGAGAGACAATGGATTCATAACATGATGTGTAAGCTAAAAATATGCTCCTTCTTTCCATCTAGCTTGAAAAATTTGGTGGAAGAAGCTCTGAAAGGATCTCAACTCCCAACCATCATGGACTTCTCAAAATTTTCCCGGAACTATCACCTTTCCAAATCTGTTTCGCTTCCATCGCTTGACCCTGTCTCAGCCAAAATCGAGGGAAATCTTATATTTGATCCAAATAATTACCTTCCTAAAGAAAGCATGCTGAAAACAACCCTCACTGTCTTTGGATTTGCTCCAGCGGACCTCTTCGAGGTATGTGTGAGACTACGGAGAAGTTCCTGTCCTCTCTCCTGTTCTGTACACCATAAACAGAAAGTCAGGGGAGCCATGAGCCAGCCTGGGGACGAGCTACAATCAAGCAGCTCATTCCTACCATCAGTTTGAGGCCTTCTTCTTTCCCTCTTCCCTCACCCTCCTGCCTTCTAGCTAAAGGTCACCTGAAACATGACTCTATAGTATTAAGGGAAATGTAGATGTCTCAGGGAAGCCCTTAGATCCAAATCCAATGAAACACATGGGCTGTACAATCAGACTGATCTGGTTCAAACCCCAAATCCATTCCCAATCTGAATCTCTTGTTTAATTGCTTATCCTCTCTGACCTTAGCCTCTTCTGGAAAAAGGACAAGTAATAAGTTCTGCCTTTCAAGATTCTTGTAAGATTTAAGTAAGATAACTCCCGTGGTTGCTGAGCTCAGCTCCTACCATAGTATTCATTAAATACTTGTTTAATTAAATGGACATAAAAAGAGGAATTGGAGGCCGGCGTAGAACAAAGCAAACTGATGGCATTTTCTTGTCTGATTTTCTTTCTCAGATTGGTTTGGAAGGGAAAGGTTTTGAGCCAACATTGGAAGCTCTTTTTGGAAAACAAGGATTTTTCCCAGACAGTGTCAACAAGGCTTTGTACTGGGTTGATGACCAAGTTCCTGATCATGTCTCCAAGGTCTTAGTCGACCACTTCGGCTATACCAAAGATGATAAACATGAGCAGGTATGTTTTCATTAAGAAAAGCTTTGGTTCTCAATGCAAAACATTTTTCTCCTAGCCTAGAAATCATCAAGGAGCTTTCTAACTGAAATGACAATTATGGCTATTATTAACCAGTCCTGTGGGGGTAAAGACTAGAGTCCTCTGCAGTTATAAGCCTCCTGGAGATTCAATGTGCCCAGGAGCCAGACTCATTAGAGGCACTGTCCCATAATGATTAACAGCGTAAACTCTGGGGCATGAATTTGAATTCTGACCTTACTGTCTTCAAACTGTGCATGCCTAAGAAAGCTGCTTGATTGTCTGTTTCTACATCCCCAGACTGCTAATAATTCATACCTTACTGGGTTATTTAAAGACTAAATGAAATAAAGCGTGTAAAATGCTAAGCAGAGTGCATGACTGGTTCTGATTGTTCAATAAACATATTATTTTAATTTTTGAATTCTTATTTTCATTATTAACTGATTTCTTTGGCTCTTACTTACATAGTGGGAGCAAAATCTACTTCGAAGCTAGCATAAGCCCCCACTTAAGGTGTAGAAAATAGATTGTATAATATGGAGTTTCTCATTCTTTAATTTTTTGCTACTCCAAGTCTGATTCAGTCATTGGCTTACATCAGGGTTTGTTAGAAATGTAGGTTCTGAGGCCCCACTGAGATCTATTGCATCAGAACCTGCATCTTAATGACATTCCCTAGGTGACCTGTATGTACATTTCAGTTTGAAAAGCGGGGCAATAATTTACTCCTAGATGCTCACAGATGGCCCCACCTCCGCCTTCTAATTTACTCACCTCCACCTGAGGCTGCGGGTCTTTGCTCTGTTGGGGTCTGTCAATCACTCTTTTCTTTCACATGTTTAAGCATCAGTCTGTGGAGTTCTTCTAATCTCTAAGAAGAACTTGTCTAGGATAGGGTGTTTTTTAAGTTTTTGGCCAATTTATATAGCAGCCACATTTTCTCAAGAAACCCCTGGTATTCATCTCTCATTAGAGGAGAAAGGGGTAATCAAGGGAGATGTGAGGGACAGACAATCTTCTACTCTTGATGAGCCCTAGGAATCCTGGCATCCTGGAGAACAGAGGTCCCTCTTACTATGACTACGTTCAAGTTAAGAACAGCATGGAAACACCCACTATCCCTGATAAGACCTCAGTTTCTTTTTTCATCTCAATTTGGTGGAGCTATCTATCTTTCAGTAAGAGGCAGAAGCGATTTCAGTGGCCTCCCTATATCCCCACCTGCATATTTATGTTTAGCCCATCATGGCTGCAGCAGATTGGCCCCACGTGAGGACTCTAAAGGTGTTTGACAATGCTGACATCTCATTAGACATTTTGTTGTTGAAATCCCAGGACATGGTCAATGGAATTATGCTCAATATTGAGAGGCTGTTCAAAGATCTTAAATCCAGAGAATTCCCAGAAGCCACAGCCTACCTCCGCATCCTAGGAGAAGAGCTTGGCTTTGTCAGGCTCCGTGACCTCCAGTTTCTGGGAAGGCTGCTGCTGAATGGCGTTCGCACTCTTCCCGGTATCCCCCAGATGGTAAGTGGGCCAGGCGCCATCACAAGCAATGAGAATAGCCCATGCCCTTTTTAGATCTTCCAGACTCCTTAAGATCCTGTCCCACAAACCAGAGAAGATACTTGTACTTCTTTCAGAGAAGCAGGTTTGCCTTGAATTTCAGAGAGGAAGATTCTTGGATTGCAAAGAATTGGTAACATTTAGAAATTAGGCCTTTGGTAATATTAGGTATCTTTTAAGGGCATCCATGTGTTCATCTGGAAAACAATATTAAGTGTGTCTCCCTATATCTATGCTACAAGTTCCCTATATCTATGTTACAATGATTATGAAAGGATGTATTTGACAAACTATAATCCACTATCTAAATATGAGCTATAGTTTCCATCATTATTAATTTATTAATAAGGGAGAAAATATGCAAATATATTCCCTGGTATTTGATAAATAATAATGTTGGCTTTAAAAAACCAGATTTCAAGTTATTTTCTAAAAATGTTATTAAAAAAAACCAATGCATACTAATATGTTCATCATCTTGATAGCTTGTTAGTTTAAAAAAAAATGGTTTTGGGGTGCCTGGATGGCTCAGTTGGTTACGTGGCTGACTCTTGGTTTCAGCTCAGGTCATGATCTCAGGGTCCTGGGATCAAGCCCTGAGTCAGGCTCTGTGCTCAGCAGTGAGTGTGTTTGTCCCTTTCCCTCTGCCCCTCCCCCACTCTAAAATAAAATAACTTTTTAAAAATATTTATTTATCATAATAGATTATACTTAAGTAAACCCTCATTTCCATTTAGACTCTGAATAACCAGAATTAATGCATGCCATCCAGGGCTACTTAAAACTCAGAAAGCTCTGAGGCACAGCAATATTCTTAAGTGACTCTGAACCACTGGTTCAAAATGGCATGGTATCTGTTAAGGGCAATTTCTTATATCCCAATCTGTTGAAACCAATAATCATGCATTTTATCAAATCCTCAGCTAATCAAAATATGCTAGTCTGTTCCTTTCTGGATAAAGGAGAACAATTACTGTCTCATATGTGGGAGGTTGCCTTTCACAAATCCCGCTTTGATGAGGCTTACTTGTAGTTACCATCCCCTATTGGACCTACAGATTGGAGACGCCATCAGGAAAGGCTCAATGAATGACTTGTTTCTTCACTACATCTTCATGGAAAATGCCTTTGAACTGCCCACTGGACTTGGGTTACAACTGCAAGTCTCCTCCTCTGGGGTCATCACTCCTGGAATCAAGGCTGGAATAAAGCTGGAAACAGCCAATGTAAGACCCTGTTCACTTTTTCCTTCCTTAGGTTGTTCATTTCCTCCACGGTGGGTTTCTAGTACGATTTTAAAATGTGTGTAGTTCAAGTTCATGGTCATCGCCTTATTCATATTTATGAAAAACTTTAGGATTCCACCATGAGGCTCCACCTTGCTAGCTCCTAGCAGTAAGGAGACAGCTAGTCTCAATAAATGCAGATTCCTGTCCTCTTTTCATCCTGTTATGTTAACTTTAACCAGCTGACTTGGGTACTTTCTAGTGCTGGGTATCAGTGTAGTCTGGCTCTGGGGAACTGAGAACGTGGCTTTTCTTCCTCCAAAGAAATCACAGTAATGTTTCCTGAGGTGTGAGTGATCCAGAGATGTTTGCCCAGGGACGGGGAAGGGCAGTTGATCTGACTGCCCAGGGATTGAGGTATTTAATGAAGCTGAACAGGTCATTTTCTGACTTACAGTTGCAGATGGAGTTGGTGACAAAGCCCTCTGTGTCCGTGGAGTTTGTGACAAACATGGGCATCGTCATCCCAGACTTTTCAAGGACTGGGATCCAAATGAACACCAACTTCTTCCATGAGACAGGCCTGGAGATGCAAGTTTCCTTGAAAGCTGGGCAGCTGAAGTTCATCATTCCTTCTCCAACGAGGCCAATCAAGCTGCTCAGTGGCAGGTAATCCGTCCGCCAGATCGGACCAGCCAGTGTGAGAGGAAGAGTGGAAACTGGATCTGTAGGACTTGGCTGCCTGAGAAAATACAGGGCCCCATGATCCTGGGGGTGTAGAGGGAGAGAAGGTAGTGAATTACCTACTTTTAACCTAGTTTAGACTCAATTCCAATTTCCTTGACTGTCCAAGTTTTACCAAATTGATATTTAGGACTCAATGATTAATCACTTAATAGGTTATGGGTTTTTTGTTGTTTTTGTGTTTGTTTTGAGAATGAAGAAACATGAACTCTAGAGAAATCATCCTTGGGAAAATGAACATTTTTTTCACAGGAAAAATACCAGGAAACATACTAATCTGTGGTAGCTAGCTCAGTGGATAGAGCATGAAAATCCTAATCTTATGATTATGGGATGCAGCATATATGGACAGCTCCATTTTCAATGATATCCTTAAACATTGATTTACCTTAGTTTTTATATCTTGGACTCATTAATTTGTTGATTCAAAAAGAGTAAAAATAGTATATAAGTGCCTAATATATGAAGCACATGGAATGAGATACACCTGACCTTCTAGTGCTTACACATGGAATGAGATACACTTGACCATCTGGCACTTAGTTCACGGGAAGGACATACAAGTATTAAGTACAGGCTGAGAGGAAACGCTGGAGGACATGAAGTTCTGTAAGACCCAGCCTGCGGCACTCGGGGAAAGCTTTCTGAAGAAAGCCATGCTTGAACTGATACCTGAAGGCTGTCAGAGTTCTGCAGACCAAGGAGAAAGGAATGAGTGTTCCCAGGCCAAGAGAAGAGAATGACTTGAAGGAAAAAGAACAGTTCAGGGGCTGCAAGAAAGTCAAAACTCAGTGTGGCTAAGTGCACAGGGCTCATGGCGGGAGGCGACAGAGGCTGGCAAGGGTCCATCTTCTGAGCCATCTGAAGGATGTTGGACTCTTCTGAAGGCAGAGGAGTTTAAAGTGGGAGCATAAAGAAAGAAAGGCTGGTGTTTTAGAGGACATGCTCTGACTCCAGAGTGGGGCATGGAGGGACAAGGAGCGTGGGTAGATGGGGAGACTGGTTGGAGTCTCCCACATCCACATGTGGTTGAGAGATGCTCGTGGCCTGAACTAGATGAGGGCCAGGGATGGTGCAGGGAGGAGCGAGCCTACTCCAGAAATTCTTGGATGGTGGAAACATGAGCACTTGGTGATTGACCAGCTGCAAGGTGAGGAAGAAGAGGAAGAGCAGTCGGGGTGCCTCTCGCTGAGACAGGGAGAGGTTTGGAAGAAGCTAACAAACAGTGTGGGATATGCCGCATTTGAAGTCCTGTGAGACCACTGGTTCTAATATCCAGCTGGCAGTGGGACCAATGGGTCTGAGCTCAGTAAACAGGCTGGAGCTACAAATACCAATTTGGGCGTCATCTGCAGAATGAGGTTGTTGAGGTCAAACAGCAATTGGTATAGGGTAAGATGCGACAGACTAGGACAGAAATGTGGAAAATGTGAATGCATGAAGCAGAAGAGGAGAAGCAGCAAAGAGTGAGGAGGCGTGTTCAGAGAGGCGGAAGAAGAGCCAAGGCTGTAAAGGGTCTCAGAAGCCCAAGAGAGGCCACCAGGGTGGATTACCCCATAGGCAGTTAAAACTGACACTTAGAGTTCCAGCCCACCAGCAAGGCTAGTTTTTAGGGCATCCTCAAATTGAGGAAATAATACTGAGAAAAGAACATGATATTTAAAAAAAAAAAAAAAAAGGATGAAATCAGGACATTGTTGAGCTTTGTTAGACTTACTAATTTTTTTTAAGTACATACTTGGGAGGAGGATTCTGTCTATCATCCGTTCAGAGGTCAGGGACTCTAAAGTCTTAATCTGGCCATAAGTGAGCAGCTCTCCTGGGAGATCAAGGAAGATAAAGCCTAAGAAGGTCCTTTGGAGTTAGGAGCAAGAAGGTGATTGGAGATGCTAATGGAGGCAGGCCCAGAAGCACGGTGTGGTGTCAAATCACAGTTCATGAGAAGCGTGTTGAAAGAGTGGAGACCATGAGGCCGACAAGTTTCTTGATTGTGAGGGAGACAAGAGGGGGAAGCAGGGAAAGCAAAGGGTGTGTGTGTGTGTGTGTGTGTGTGTGTGTGTGTGTGCATGCACACATGCAATGGGAGAGGTGTGTGATGGAGAGGTGTGCATGATGGGAGAGGCGTGCTATAGGAGAGGTGTGCAATGAGAGGGGCATGCAATGGGAGGAGTGTGTGATGGAGGTGTGTGATGGGAGAGGCGTGCAATGGGAGGGGCATGCAAAGGGAGAGGCTTGCAATGGGAGAGGTGACTTGGACTTGTTCAATGTGGGAAAGAAGTAGAAATAAGCCAGTAAAATAAGAATTACCCTTAGGCTTCCCTTTACGGGAGGGAAAGAGCACGCCTCAGTTCAGGGCCCAGTGATCCCAATCCCTATTTAACATCTGAGTCTCTGTTTCCTCTGTAAAACAAACAAGGAGCCTCCTAATGCCTGCCATTGTGGGAATCCCAGCGAACAAAAGCGAACACCTCAGTGCAATGTCTAAAACAGAAGAGTCACTGTGTTTGTTCACCTTGTTGATGTTTGTGCTGCTCGTTGTTTCTGAGTAAATCAGATAATCTGCGGTGGGTGTGGACAGAGGGGACATAGAGAACAGGTTAAGGGGCAAATGTTGGCACTGCGCCCTGCGACCATCAGTGATGTTCACTTCCACTGGTAACTTGAAGGTAATGCAGGTTTTTTCTTTCTTCCCCAGTAACACATTGCGTTTCTTCTCCACCGCCAAGACAGAGGTGGTTCCGCCTCTCAACGAGAACAGACAGTCCTGGTCGGCTTGCAAGCCTCTCTTTACTGGCCTGGACTACTGTACGTCGGGCACTTACTTCACCGTCACCTCCCCAGAACCGGCCTCCTACTATCAGCTGACCAGGGACACCAGGTCAGAGTCGCTCAGTGTCCCACCCCGCATCTGCTCACCTTCTACATTATGGCCGCTTGGCAGGGCGAAGGGAAATCTGCTGTGTGTTGTAAGAGGCCTGTGCCACCAGCCTTGGCGTTCGCACCACCCTTTCATTACCTAAAGTAGCAGTCCTCTGTCCAGCACTCCTGGAGGGCACTTCTATTCCCCCCTAAACTTTGAGTAGGACTGAGTTTCTTCATAGGTGAGGCGGGGCGGGGAGCGGGGCAGCTGGAAGGTAAATCATGACCCTAAAAGAGGTCCTAGCTCAAAAAATAAACAACCAAGGTGATTCTAGCCCACTCCCTCCAGGGAGCTGAAGCCATCGTATGTGAGAAATACTCCTCTGAAAGCATCTCTTTATAGATGGTGTCCCCCTTTCCTCCCTTATGCATTAGGGAGTGGAATCAGAACACAGATTCCACTTTGCTCCTAATTCAGTGTCCGGGTTTCTGAGCCTCCAGACACATTAGCTGGACCTTTCCTGGAGCCCACTGACGTGTTTGAAGCACCGGCCATGCTTGAGGGCTCCTTGTCTTCAACTCTGTCTGCTCCCACTGCTTCTTCTCAGCTTTGCCGACATAACCAGCCAACTCCTGCTCTGTGTGTCCAAACACTCTGGGGTCTCCCCTGGCCTTGGGCTCTTGGAAGGACTGGAAGGGATCAGCAAGGCCCTCCTGAGTGAGGGAAAAGAGACAATATTAAAATAAGGACCCTATTTTCATTGCCATGGAGGCGGAGTTGTTTGGGGGCGGTTAATGTCATCACCGAAAGCTCTAACATTGTGCACACACCCTGTGACATCTTTAGATTTGAGCTGGAACTGAAGCCCACGGGAGAAGTCAAGCAGTATTCGGCCAGCGTAACCTACGAACTGCGGAGAGAGACCGGAGCCCCAGTGGACACACTGACTTTTGTAACTCAGACAGAAGGCAAGTACCTAGAAAGGGCTCCTCCATCTCTGCCTCAGTCTCAGGTCCAGGACTCACAAGGAGGACTGATTAATTTAATTTATTTAACAAATATTTACGGTATGCCTGAAAAGTGTCAGGCCACTTGTAAGAGCTGAGGCTAGAACAATAAACAGTGGTGATAAACTCTCTGCCTGCATACCATTTACAGCCAACAGGCAAACACGTAACTATTCAGAATGCCAGACTGGTGCCGGGGAGAAAAATAAAGGGATCTAGGAAATGTCTGGAGTGGCAGGAAGGAGGAAGGGTGGAGGAAGACAGTGCCATTTGACATGATAAGGGAAAGGGTTGCTCGTAAAAGAGCATTAAAAAGAGACTTGAAGGAGATAAGGGCATAAGCCATATAGAAAGAGTGTTACAGGCTGAGGGGCCCATAGGTGCAAAGGCCCTGAGGCAGGTGTATGGCTGTCAAGTTGGAGGAAAAGGAGGGAAGTTAGTATGACCGAAGAGGAGAGATCAGGGAGGAAAATGGTAGAAGGTGAGGTCACAGAAATAGGGGGCGATAGGGGAAGGATGGGCTTGTAGGTGGTGGCAAGGACATTGGCTTTTACTGTGAGTGAAATAGGAAGTCATTGGAGAGTTTTCACGATTTGATCTATGCTTATACTGGGGAAAGACTTTAGGGGGACAGGGACAGAAAAACTAGTATATGGGCTATTGCAGTGATCCAGGCCAGAGATATGGGCGCTCAGGATTAGAGCAGTGGCAGAAGAGATCTAAGAAGTAGTTGGGCTCTGGACATGTTTTGAAGTTTAGGTTTCTCGGGATTTGCTGCTAAGGTGGGTGTTGAAAGTAAGAGAGAAAATGGAATCAGGATGAATCTGTTTTTTGGCCTGAGCAACTGAAGAGTGGAGTTGCCGTTTACCCAGATACAAAAAGACTGGTGGAGAAGCAGGTTTTAGGGGACGTGGCAAACTTAAACATTCACTTTGCAAGATTTTTCAATGTAGGAACAGTATGTCACAAAATTAAATGAGAAAAACAAAACCCACAGGAAATGGGGTACATGCCGAAAAAAAAAGGTCACGTAACAACTTCCCAAAAGTGTAAAATGGGCACACCTGTGAACTGAAAACCTAGGAATCTTGTGACAAAGGAAGGAGAATTTGGGGAGAGGGGAAACCAGGGCTGGCATGGTTAGGAACCAGGAAGGGTGTCACAGGTCGAGAGTCACAGAGAGATGTCCTGTCTGCCTGGCACAGAAGGACCTCAAGCCTTTGTTGTTCCCTGACTACGCCAAGTGTTTCCCATGCCAGAGCTTTGCATTCCAGGTCCCAGTGCCTGGAATGCTTTCCCCCTAGAACATGGCATGGCTCAGACCCACTCTTCATTCGGGTGTCTGCCCACACATTGCCCTATCAGAGAGAACTCTGACCACCGCACAAGAAACAGTACCTGTCTCTATCCCTCTCTTTATTGTCTTCTTTTTAAGTTTTACTTTTCTTCATGAAATCGAGTATCGTCTGACATAAGTAATATGCTTGTTTACTGTCTATACACCCCCCACTAGAATGTAAGCTCCCCGAAGGGAAGGTCTCCCCAGTGCCAAGAGCAGTGTCAAACATGTGACAGGCAATCACTAAATATCTGCAGACTGAACAAATGTAGAAGTTAGGAATTTAAGGTAAAATCCTAAACTGTGTTCTCATTTGAGCACATTGAGTGCCTACTTAGGACTTCTCTGCCTTTTCCTCTCCTTCCTTCCCAAACATAGCTTCTGAATACACACGTCTTGATTCTCTTGTACACCCTCTTCAGGTGCAAAGCAGACCAAGGCTACTATGATGTTCAAATATAACCGGCAGAGTATGACTTTGTCCAGTGAGATCCAGATTCCAGATTTTGACATTGACCTTGGGACAGTCCTCAGGGTTAGTGATGAATCTGCTAAGGAAAAAAAGTCTCACAAGCTCACTTTGGACCTTCAGAACAAGAAAATCACTGAGGTCACTCTCACTGGCCACATAAGGTATGGTAGGCTTGGGTGAACTGACCTGAACTACAGTCCCTTGTCGCTTTGTCCTTTCTTCCTTTTTAGCTGTAAGGCTGACCAAACCAGGGCGCCTGGGTGGCTCAGTCAGTTAAGCATCTGCCTTCGGCTCAGGTCATGATCCCAGGGTCCTGGGATCGAGCCCCACATCAGGCACCCTGCTCAGCGGGGAGTCTGCTTTTCCCTCTGCCTGCTGCTCCCCCTTGCTTGTGCTTTCTCTCTCTCTCTCTCAAATAAATATATAAGTCTTTTTTATAAAATTTTTTAAAAAATGCTGGCCAAACCAGGGGCATCCCCAGTCTGTGGTCCGAGGGGCAGATAGAGCTCTCAATATTCCGACCCTCTGCACATGTCCAGTTGGATCTTCCTACCATTCACGGGGCACTTACTATTCATCAGGCATTGTGCTGGGTGCTCTAAAGAAATCATCTCAGTTCTTATAATAAACTGCAACATAGATGAGAATTTCATGTTTTACAGATAAGAAAATGGGAGCTCAGGGGGGTTAAATAATTTGGCCAAAGCCGTAGAGCTAGTAAATGGTACAGCGGGATTCAGTTTCTGAAAATCATTTCTTTCTCCTATACCTCCCTGGAAAGTCCCGCATTTGTGCCAAAGTCGGCTTCAGAAGTTAATGAGCTCATTTTCGGAGCCGTTCACGTATCTCATTTTTGTTGCCACAAATGACACTTCTGTTTAATCCTACGTATCCCCTTGGAATGGATAGTCATTGATGTCAAATGATTTTCTTTTCAATAGCTACGAAAGAAGGGAAGGAGGCAAAATCAAAGGTGTTATTTCCATCCCCCGTCTCCAAGCAGAAGTCAGAAGTGAAATCCTCACCCAGTGGTCTCCCACAAAACTACTCCTTCTAATGGACTCGTCCGCTACAGCTTATGGCTCAACAATTTCCAAGAAGCTGGTCTGGCGTTACGGTACGTCCCTTCTCTCCCTGTGAGCGCTTCCGAGAGCACTGTGGATGGAAGGGTGTTGCTGAGAGCCGTGGGCTAGGGCTGACCCGGTACTACGCATGACTGTCTCACATGTGCACTTTCAGATGAAGAGAAGATTGAATTTGAATGGAACACAGGCACCAACATGGATACCAAAAAAGCGGCTTCTAATTTCCCTGTGGATGTCTCTGATTACCCTAAAAGCTTGCATATGTATGCCAATAGTCTCTTGGATCACAGAGTTCCTCAAACAGACATGACTTTCCGGCACATGGGTTCCAAATTAATAGTTGTAAGTACAGATCAGTTAGTCGATAAATACATGGTTATAAGGACTAATTACATACTCAACCCTGAGTTAGGTGAAGGAGAGTATCCAAAGATGGATAAGGTATGCTTCCTACCCCAGGGAATTCCTGGGAAGCAAACAAACATTAATGCATGGTTAGTTACCCAGTTACACAAGGCCGTATCTGATAAATGCCTAATGAATACTACTAAGCAGAAAAGTTTACTGTGCCTATATCAAAGAAAGCTTTAAGACCCTGGCTAGGAGTTTGACTATGTTATATATTCTTTTTATAAAATACAGGAAGAGATCAATGACTAGCACCCAAAATTCATAATTTTCTGTGATTTCTTTTTAACTTTCAGTGCATCATTCTGCTAATGATTGATCTGTCAAATATAGATTATACCTGATGTTAATTGTACTTTGAGGTCCCTCCATACCCATTGCTTTAAAAGCTTCTTTTATTTTGTAGGCAACAAATACATGGCTTGAGAAGGCATCTAAGACTCTTCCTTATGCCCAGAATTGGCAAGATCACCTTAGTGGCCTAAAAAAATTGTACCTCCAGAAAATGGGATTGTCAGACTTCCACATCCCAGAAAACCTCTTCTTGAAAAGGTAAAAAAAAAAAAAGAAAAAGAAAAAGAAAAATTTCTTGAACCATGAAAAGTAAATGGAAGGTTTTACTTAGCATAATTTATTTTTTTTCCAATTACTTTTATTTTATTTTTTCAGTGTTCCAAGATTCATTGTTCATGCACCACACCCAGAGCTCCATGCAATACGTGCCCTTCTCAATACCCACTACCAGGCTCGCCCAACTCCCCCATAACCTTCAGTTTGTTGCATAGCATAATTTAGGCTCTTTTTAAATTTACCTTTTTAAGGGAAATAATTGAAGCCTCTTAAGGAGATTGATAACTCTCACATAAGCACAATGGCATTTTTGCTTTATTGGACATGGGGTCTGAATGTGAACTCCAGTCCAGTCAGAACCTAAGAAAGTAATCGGGGGATTCTGGTTTTATGCACCACAACCTGAATTTGAAAGCCATCTAGTTTTCCTCCATCATAAGTGAACTATTATAATAGTCCACTGTATGTGCATAGTATTGAAAAGATTGCAAAGGGCTTTTAGGTATGCAAGGCCAACTCCGTGAGATGGGTACTATTACCCTACCTATACCGATAACATCACTGAGACTCAGAGAGGCATAGATACATAGCATCACCCCTCAGTGGAAGCTAAAATATAGCCCAAGATTACTGCCCCCCACACCACACTCTTTTTACATACCGAGTTGTCTCATTTCAGTTTGGCAAATAGGAAGTATCAAGTGTCAAATGTGTGTAAGATGCTACACTAGGTGCAGTGAGGAGATAAAAACCAGATAAGCTGTCATCCTTCCTCCCAGGAAGAGCATGTAGGCCCTGACAACTGAACAAGCTAATTATGTAAGCAGAATTGCGACGTGTCCTTTGCGATAGACATAAGGGACTGGCTCTTGGGAGGGTTTTGAATGGATTTGAGTGTTTGATGGATGGAGGTGAAAGGCAGGATTCTGGACACGGGAAGCAGGAAAAGGCAGTGTGGGTTTGGAAAGGGGGCACATGTGCTGTTGCCTGGAAGGTCAGAGAGCAGGGAACTTTGAGTTCTTAATGTCTGACTGTGGGGATGTTGTCTTTCCTGTTCATTTTAGTGATGGCCGGATCAGATACACACTGAACAAGAACAGTGTGAAAATTGAAATTCCTTTGCCTTTTGGTGGAAAATCCTCCAAAGATCTAAAGATGTTAGAGACTATTCGAACACCAGATCTCAACTTCAAGTCCGTAGGATTCCATCTGCCGTCTCGGGAATTCCAAGTGCCCACTTTTACCATTCCCAAGTTGTATCAACTGCAAGTGCCTCTCTTGGGTGTTCTAGACCTCTCTACAAATATCTACAGCAATTTGTACAACTGGTCTGCCTCCTACACTGGTGGCAACACCAGCACCAACCACTTGAGCCTTCAGGCTCAGTACCACATGAAGGCTGACTCTGTGATTGACTTGCTGTCCTACAGTGTGCAAGGTGAGCCATGGTCGGGTAGATACACAGGATGAATTCATTGCATGCTCTGACAGGATAGTCTCCTCTGAGAAGGAAAAGACTTGGGCTTTCTTACAGATATTTCCCTTCTATTTAGAAGCCTATTCATTCATTCAACTAATAGAAATATTTATTAAACATATAATATGTACCAAGCATTCTACTGGGGTAGCAACAGAGAAAGAAGGCAGCTAAACTGGTAATGAAAATTCAGTATAGGAGGTGCTATGAAGGGTACAATGGAAAAATATAAGGCACAGAGAAGCACTTGAAAAGGGAACCCAACAAGATCTGTGGTGGTCAGGGAAGCCTTTTGCTGTCAGATTTTATGCTTGTGTTGTAGATGGAGGAGACTGTTGCATGACTAACCCAGATCAGGGGGACTTTATTTTTTTTGAAGGGAGGATACTTTATCACTGAAAGACTTTCAACATAGAAATTGCTATGGAAATTTATTATTTAATTTAACTAATGTGTTTTAATTTTTATGTCAGGATCTGGAGAAACAACCTATGACCACAGGAATACGTTCACATTATCATGTGATGGCTATCTACGCCACAAATTACTGGATTCAGCTATGAAATTCAGTCACGTGGAAAAAATTAGAAATAATCCAGCCTCAAAAAGTTTGCTAACATTTGAAGCTTCTAGTGCCTGGGGACCTCAGATGTCTGCTTCAGTACATTTGGACTCAAAAAAGAAACATCATTTGTATGTCAAGGAAGCCAAGATTGATGGGCAGTTTAGAGTCTCTTCGTTCTATGCTAAAGGCACATATGGCTTGACTTACCAGAGGAACTCTAACACTGGCCAGTTAAGTGGAGAGTCCAACCTGAGGTTTAACTCCTCCTACCTCCAGGGTACCAACCAGATAACAGGAAGATATGAGGATGGAACTCTCTCCTTAACCTCCACCTCGGATCTGCAAGATGGCATCATTAAAAATACTGCTTTCCTAAGATATGAGAACTATGAGCTGACCTTGAAATCGGACACCGATGGGAAGCACGAGGACTTTGCCACTTCTAACAAAGTGGATATGAGCTTCTCCAAGCAAAATGCATTGCTACGTTCTGAGTATCAGGCTGATTACAAGTCCTTGAGATTCTTCACCCTGCTTTCTGGATCACTAAATTCCCGTGGCCTTGAATTAAATGCTGATATTTTGGGCACTGACAAAATTAACAGTGGTGCTCACAAAGCAACACTAAGGATTGCCCAAGATGGACTGTCTGCCAGTGCAACTACCAACTTGAAGTATAGCCCTCTGGTGCTGGAGAATGAGCTGAACGCCGCGCTTGGCCTCTCGGGGGCATCTATGAGATTAACAGCGAGTGGCCGCTTCAGGGAACACAATGCAAAGTTCAGTCTGGATGGAAAAGCTGCCCTCACAGAGGTGTCTTTGGGAAGTGCTTATCAGGCCATGATTTTGGGCGTCGACAGCAAAAATGTCTTCAATTTCAAAATTAGCCGGGAGGGCCTGAAGCTTTCAAATGACATGATGGGATCTTATGCTGAGATGAAGCTTGACCACACAAACAACCTGAATATTGCAGGGTTATCACTGGACTTCTCTTCAAAACTTGACAACATTTACAGCTCTGACAAGTTTTATAAGCAAAATGTGAATGTACAGCTACAGCCCTATTCTCTCGTAACTACTTTAAACAATGACCTGAAATTCAACGCTCTGGATCTGACCAACAGTGGGAAATTACGGCTAGAACCCCTGAAGCTGAACGTAGGTGGGAACATAAAAGGACTCTACCAAAACAACGAAATAAAACACATCTACACCATTTCTTATGCTGACTTATCGGCAAGTTATAAAACAGACACAGTAGCTAAGGGGCAGGGTACAGAGTTCAGCCATCGGGTCAACACAAACATCGCTGGGCTGGCTTCGACCATCGACATCAGTACAAACTACAACTCGGACTCACTCCATTTCAACAACGTTGTTCGCTCTGCCATGGCCCCATTTACAGTGACCATCGATGCACATACAAATGGCAATGGGAAACTGAGTCTCTGGGGAGAGCATACTGGGCAGCTGTATAGCAAATTCCTGTTGAAAGCGGAACCTCTGGCCCTTACATTCTCTCATGATTACAAAGGATCCACAAGCCACCATCTCCCGTTGAAGAGTAGCATCACGACTGCCCTTGATCACAGAGTCAGTGTCCTGCTTACTCCGGCTGAGCAGACGGGCACCTGGAAACTCAAGACCCAGCTGAATGAAAATGGATACAGCCAGGACTTCAATGCTTATAATAATAAAGACAAAGTTGGTGTGGAGCTTCAAGGACAAGCCCTGGCTGACCTCACCGTGCTAGACTTCTCGATTCAAGTGCCATTTTTGCTCAGTGAACACACCAACATAATCGACGCTTTAGGGATGAGGGAAGCTATTGGCCAGCCCCAAGAATTCAGTGTTGTTGCTTCTGTAAAATATGATAAGAATCAAGATGTCCACACCATCAACCTCCCATTCTTTGAAATCCTGCCAGAATATTTTGAGGAGAAACGAATGGTGATTGTAACAGCACTGGAAACCATACAGAGAGAATTGAAACTCATCAATGTTGATCAGTTTGTGAGGAAATACAGAACAGCCTTGGACAAGCTCCCACAGCAAGTCGATGGTTATTTGAATGCACTCAATTGGGAGAGACAAATTTTGAGTGCCAAGGAGAAACTAACTGCTTTCACAGAGAATTATGGAATTACAGAAAATGATCTACAAATCGCATTGGACAATACCAAAATCAGCCTTAATGACAAACTGTCTCAACTAAAAACATATGTGATACAATTTGATCAGTATATTAATGATAATTATGATTTATATGATTTAAAAACCAGTATTGCTAAGATTATTGATCAAATCATTGAAAAGCTGAAAATTCTTGATGAACATTATCATATCCATGTAAATTTAGTAAAAACAATCCATGATGTGTATTTGTTTATTGAAAAGACTGATTTTAACAGAATTGGAAGTAATACTGCATTTTGGATTCAAAATGTGGATGCTAAGTATAAAATCAAAATCCAGATACAAGAGAAATTGCAACAGCTCAAGACACAGATTCAGAATATAGACCTCCAGCACTTTGCTGAACAGTTAAAACAGCAGGTCGAGGCTACTGATGTCAGAGTTCTTTTACATTGGTTGAGAATTACAATTCCATTTCAAAGAATAAAGGAAATTATTGAGCATGTCAAATACTATGTTACAAATCTTATGGAAGATTTTGAAGTAGTTGAGAAAATCAATGTGCTTGGAGCTATGTCCCATGAGTTAATTAAGATGTATGAAATAGACCAACACATCCAGGTTTTGATGGATAAATCAGTACAGTTAGCCCACCGATATAAGTTGACGGAGACTGTTCAGAAGCTAAGCAGTGTCCTACAACAAGTTAAGATAAAAGATCACTTTGAGAAATTGGTTACATTTATTGATAATGCTATCAAGCAACTTAAAGCATTGTCTTTTAAAAAAATCATTGAACAAGTAAACAGATTCCTTGACATGTTGGTAAAGCGATTAAGGTCATTTGATTACCACCAGTTTGTAGATGAAACCAATAACAAAATCCATGAGGTGACTCAGAGACTCAATGGTGAAATCCTGGAACTTTCACAGAAAGCTAAAGCACTGACACTGTTTGTAGAGGACATCAAGGCCACGGTCTCAGTCCATCTGGAACACCTCAAGGGCACCCAAATAAACATATTCTTTGATTGGTTGCAGGAGGCTTTAAGTTCAACGTCTTTAATCTACATGAAAGAAGAATTCCGAGAAACCCTAGAAGATGTACGAGACCAGGTATATCAAATGGACATTCAGCAGGAAGTTCAACGGTACCTGTCCCTGGTCGGCCAGGCTTACAGCACACTTGTCACTTACATTTCTGACTGGTGGAGTCTTGCCGCTAAGAACCTCACTGACTTTGCAGAACAATATTCTATCCGAGACTGGGCTGAGAACCTGAAAACCTTGGTAGAACGAGGATTCACTATTCCCAAAATCCAGACCACCTTTGGAACCATGCCTGCCTTCGAAGTCAGTCTCCGTGCTCTTCAGGAAGCTACCTATCAGACTCTGGACTTCATAGTCCCCCTGACAGATCTGAAGGTTCCGTCAGTTCAGATCAACTTCAAAAGGTTGAAAGATATAGAGATGCCATCCAAGTTTGCCACACCAGAATTTACTGTCCTTAATACCTTCCATGTGCCTTCCTTTACAATTGACTTGGTAGAAATAAAAGCAAAGATCATCAGAACCATTGACCAAATGCTGCATGGTGAGCTGCAGTGGCCAGTTCCAGAAGTGGACCTGAGGGACCTGATGGGGGTGGACACCATTCTTGCTAGCATCACTCTGTCAGACTTCCATTTGCCAGAAATCACAATTCCAGAACTCATAATCCCAAATCTCGATTTTAAAGATTATCAAGTTCCTGACCTTCACATACCAGAATTCCAGCTTCCCAGCATGTCACCCACAGTCGAAGTCTCTACTTTCGGCAAGTTTCATAGCATTTTGAAAATCCAGTCTCCCCTTTTCACATTGGATGCAAATGCTGACATTCAGAATGTAACGACTTCAGGGAACAGGGCAGAGATCGCCGCTTCTGTCACCGCCAAAGGAGAGTCCAAATTAGAAGTTCTCAATTTTGATTTTCAAGCCAACGCGCAGCTTTCAGACCCTGAGATTAATCCACTGGTTATGAAGCAATCCATGAGGTTCTCCAGCAAGTACCTGAAAACAGAGCACGAGAGTGAAGTGCTGTTTTTTGGAAATAGTATTGAGGGGAAATCAAACACAGTGGCAGGTTTACACACAGAAAAAAATACACTGGAGCTTAGTCATGGTGCGCTTGTCAGGATAAACAATCAGCTTACTTTGGACAGCAACACAAAATACTTTCACAAATTGAACATCCCCAAACTGGACTTTTCCAGCCAGGCTGAGCTGCGTAATGAAATCAAGACCCTTTTGGAAACTGGACACATTGCCTGGAATTCTTCTGGCATAGGGTCGTGGAAATGGGCATGCCACACATCCTCAGATGAAGGAGCACATGAATCACAAGCTAGCTTTACTATGGAAGGACCCATCGCTTCCTTTGGATTATCTAATAAGATCAATAGCAAACACCTGAGATTAAACCAAAACTTGGTTTATGAATCTGGCTTCTTCGACTTTTCTAAATTTGAAATCCAGTCACAGGTTGAATCCCAGCATGTGGGGCGCAGTGTTCTTGCCCTTAAAGGCACGGCACTGCTTGGAGAAGGGAAGGCAGAGATAACTGGCAACCATGATGCTCATTTAAATGGAAAAGTTATTGGAACTTTGAAAAATTCTCTTTTCTTTACAGCACAGCCATTTGAGATTACTGCATCTACGAACAATGAAGGGAATTTGAAAGTTAGTTTTCCATTAAAATTGATAGGGAAGGTAGACTTCCTGAATAACTATGCATTGTTTTTGAGTCCTAGCACCCAGCAAGCAAGTTGGCAAGCAAGTGCCAGGTTCAATCAGTATAAGTACCATCAGAATTTCTCTGCTGAAAACAATGAGAACAGCATTGAGGCCCACATAGGAATAAATGGAGAAGCCAATCTGGATTTCCTCAACATTCCTTTGACAATTCCTGAAATGACTCTACCTTATACAATGCTCACAACTCCCCAGGTGAAAGATTTCTCCCTGTGGGAAAAAACAGGCTTGAAGGATTTCTTGAAGACAACAAAGCAATCATTTGATTTAAGTGTAAAGGCTCAGTATAAGAAAAACAAAGACAAGCACATCATCCCAATTCCTTTTTATGCAAAATATTTCCAAGTAGTGAGTACTCCAAATGATATTTTCATTCCAGCCATGGGAAATATTACCTATGACTTTTCTTTTAAGTCAGGCATCATCACACTGAATACCAATGTTGGACTGTATAACCAGTCAGATATTGTTGCTCATTTTCTAACTTCCTCTTCTTCTGTCACTGATGCACTGCAGTACAAATTAGAGGGCACCTCAAGTTTGACGAGGAAAAGAGGTTTGAAGCTAGCCACAGCTTTGTCTCTGAGTAATAAATTCGTGGAAGGAAATCATGACAGTACTATTAGTCTGACCAAGAAAAACATGGAGGCATCAGTGACAACATCTGCAAAAGTCCAAATTCCTATTTTGAGAATGAATTTCAAGCAAGAACTTAATGGAAATACCAAGTCGAAGCCTACTGTCTCTTCATCCATTGACTTAATATATGGTCTCAATTCCCCTGAACTGTACTCTACTGCTACAGGAACATTCAACCACAAACTCAACTTAGAGAGCCTCACCTCTTACTTTTCCATTGAGTCATCTACCAAAGGAGATGTCAAGGGCTCAGTACTTTCAAGGGACTATTCAGGAACTATTGCCAGTGAGGCCAGCACTTACTTGAATTCCAAGAGTACTCGGTCTTCAGTGAAGCTGCAAGGGGCTTCCAAAGTTGATGGTATCTGGAACCTTGAAGTAAAAGAAAATTTTGCTGGAGAAGCCACTCTTCAACGCATCTACGCCATCTGGGAACACAACACGAAAAACAATTTACAGCTAGAGGGCTTCTTTTTATCATCTGGAGAGCATACAAGCAAAGCCACCCTGGAACTCTCCCCATGGAAAATATCAGCCCTCATTCAGTTCCATGCAAGTCAGCCCAGTTCCCTCCTAGAAATCAATTACCTTGGCCAGGAGGTGTCCCTGAATGCTAACACTGAGAACCAGAAGATCAGCTGGAAAAGTGAGGTCCAGGTTCATTCTGAGTTCTTCCAAAACAACATACAAATTTCCAATGGCCAAGAAGAGGCACGCCTTGACATTGCAAGTTCCTTAAAAGTGTCCCTATGGTTCCTCAAAGATATTGTCCTTCCAGTTTATGACAAGAGCTTATGGGACCTCCTAAAGCTGGATGTCACCACCAGCACTGATAGGAAACAGTATCTTCATGCTTCAACTGCCCTTGTGTACACCAAAAACCCAAATGGCTATCATTTCTCTGTCCCTGTGCAAGAATTGGCCGATAAATTCATTATTCCCAGACTGAAACTAAGTGATCTAAATTCAAGTTTTGTCATACCTGCATTCCAAGTCCCATTTACAGATCTTCAGGTTCCATCCTACACATTTGATTTCAGTGAAATAAAAATCTATAAGAAGCTAAGCACTTTGCCATTTGCCCTCTATATACCAACACTACCCAAAGTAAAATTCCCCCAAGTTGATGTGTTAACAAGATATTCTGAACCAGAAGATTCTTCAGTTCCCTTTTTTGAGATAACTGTGCCTGCATCTCAGTTAACTGTGTCCCAAGTCACCCTTCCAAAAAGTTTTTTAGCTGACAGTGCTGTTGGGTATCTAAATGAGGTGGCCAGAAAGATTGCAGACTTTGAGTTGCCATCCATTACCATACCTGAGCAGACTATAGAGATTCCTTCCCTTAAGTTCTCTGTACCTGCTGGAATTTTCATTCCCTCCTTTGGAGCACTGACTGCACATTTTGGAGTGGCCTCTCCCATATATAATGGTACTTGGAGTGCTGGTTTGAAAAACAAAGTAGAATACGTTGAAACATTCCTGAATGCCACGTGCAGTTCAACCATTCAGTTCCTGGAATATGATCTAAATGGTAAGAAAATGTCCTGACTCCTCTTCTATATATATTTTCAATGAGAGTTGTGAATAAATAATTAGATATTTTTATAAGACTGGAAGCAAAATTACTTCCATAGCAAAATTTTAAGAAGAGAAAAGGAGAAGGGTATATACCCCACGTGTAAAAACTACCCTGTAGAACACCTATGACATTCAAGAGGAATAGATTCTAAGAAAGTATATTTTTTTCTGTGATGATCTTAGGACTAATAATGTCTCCTTCCGTTTATTTTTGTTAAACATGGACTGCATGTTTCAAACATATAAAGCATGTAGTTAAGATAGAATTCTCCTGGTTTTCACAATGAAAATACTTATGTCTTGAAGTTCTTAATCTAATGAAATATAACATTTCCCCTCTACAGTTGTGGGAACACACAAAATTGAAGATGGCATGTTAGTCTGTAGGACGAAAGGAACATTTGCACACCATGACATCAGTGCGGAATATAAAGAAGATAGCAAATATCAAGGACTTCAGTATGGAACTTTTATGGAAATCTCCTCTTTTTTCAAATCATTGTGATTTTTTTTTCCATCTCCATGCCCCTTTCATGATGGTTCATCTGCTTTTTTACTTTCAGGGACTGGAAAAAAGAGATTCACCTTGAAATCACCAGCCCAACATTCACTGATGTCCATCTGCACCACCAACTAAGTAAGAATAGCCTCTCCTCCTCTTTGACCTCCCCAGCCATTGGCACTGTAGCCTTGGACTTGGAAGAAATTAACAGTACCTTAAAATGGAACCTGTACTATAGCCCTCAGGTGAGTCCCATCTAATGGGTTACGAACCCTGAGAACGGGTAGAGAATTTGGGAAGATCAATTCAATTCAATACAAAGGATTGTCTCAAGGCTTTTCCAAAATAGAGGAAAACAAGCAATGAGCAGGCTGAACTTTTTCTCTGAGAAACTACCCTCCAGAATGTACTACAATGATTTTGTTGATTTTAATTATTATGGGCACACATAACATCCTATTTCTACTATTTTATTACCTTATAGCAAATTTAGAATGATGAGGGTTATGCCTCATCATCTAAATCATGAGCAAACTCTGCTGAGTACAGTTTTCAGATAGTGGTTTCCGGAGTATCTGAGGCTTCAAAAATTTTCCCCACAATAGAAGCGTTAGCTGAGATATGCCAAATTTCTCTCATGTACTTTACAAGTTCTACCAGGGGCCAAATCAAAGATACCATTAGAAGAGAAGAAGAAGCAATCAAGTTCTATTGCTAAAGTCTGTCACAGGTTTGGAGAATGAATGGCTACTCATACCAGTATTCTAGATCTCTGCTAGATGGGCTCTGGACGTTTTCCCTTTTGCTACTTCTCCTTTCTCTGAAGTAGTCTTCTCTTATCTCTTTCTCCACTTTCTCCTCCTCCTCCCCCTTCCCATATCTATCCCCCACTTCTAATCTTCAGTCCTAAGAAGGCCTTAATGTTAAGTGTTACTGTTTAAATGCCATGCATAATTTTATCTTTCCTGGGGCATATGATAAATTATGAGGAATTAACAACAGTGAACTTGTTTAACCATAAGACAAACACATGAACTGACATATGAAAGATAAATCCCCTTCAGAGTATGAAAGATCCTCTGATCTTTACTTTTAACTGCTAATGAAGTTTTAGTGTGGTATATTATGTAATCAGGATAATTGAAAACATGTTCTTTTCATCTTTTTTTTTTTTTCATTTTAGTCCTCTCTAGATAAAAAACTCAACATATTCATAACTGAGTGGAGGTACCAGGAATCTGGTGAAAAACGTCAGATCAAAGTCAGCTGGGAAGAGGAGACAGCATCTGAACTACTAAGCTCTCTCAAGGACAATGTGCCCAAGGCCACGAGGACTCTTTATGACTATGCTAACAAGTACCACCAGGAGTACACAGGACTCGATCTGAGAGATGCTTCTTTAAAACTGAGAAGAAGTCTACAGAACAGCGCTGAGAGGGCCTATCAAGGTACCATGAGGCAGATTGATGAGGCAGACATAGGGCTCCAGAAGATAGCCAGAGGCACCACTACAACCTACCAGCAGTGGAAGGACAAGGCCCAGGATTTGTACCAGAAACTGTCATTGGCTCAGGGAGACCAAGCTGATTTCCAGGGACTCCAGAATGACATGTTTGACAGATTAATAGGAGTTACTCAGGAATACAAAGTCTCGGTCAGTCATCAGATTGACTCATTGGTTGATTTCCTGAAGTTCACCAAATTCCAGCTCCCAGGAAAAGCCGGGACATATACTACAGATGAAGTCTGCACTGTGGTCATGAGGGAAGTAGGGCAGGAGCTGTCCCAGGTATATTCAAAAATCCATAGTGGGTTAGAAATACTGTTTTCCTATTTCCAAGACCTGATGGAGAAATCTGAATTAATCAAGGACATAGAGATTAAAATTCCTTTTGATTCAAAGAACTTTAAACTAATAAATATAATCTCAGAGTTCGGGACACTGTTGAAACATTTATCACAAAAGCTACAGGATATATTTAATAACCTTCAGTCTCTCAAGACTACAGAGATGCTAAGTGATCTTGAGAGCTATTTACAAAGCACTTTCCAAGAGAGAGAAGAAGATATTCAATACTTAAAAAGGACAAAATTTACTTATCTCATTGATTATATTCAATACACGATCAACAGAATCTTCAATGAATCTATTCCATATGTTCTTGAACTCTTGTCCCTTTACCTTGGCAAGTTTAATGAACTTGTTGAATACCAACTTCAGGAAGCTTCTGAACAATTACAGCAGCACCATCAGATCATAAAGGATCTTCACAAAGAAACTGTTGATCCAAGTGTGGTCAGCTGGACAGAGAGGTTTTATGAACTTGAAGAAAAGATCATCAGTTTGCTTGAGAACCTAGTGGATGTCCTTAAGGACTTGCACTCCACTTCCATTGTCAGTACTGCTATGTTGGCTTCCGAAGTCTCAAGTCAAGTTGAGCGGTTTGTGCAGAAAGATATCCAGGAATACCTTAGCATCCTTACTGATTCAGGTGGAAAAGGGAAAGAGAAGATTGCAGAGATTTCTACCAGTGCTCAGGAAATAATTAAAAGCTGGGCCATTGCAATGAAGGAAATCATTTCTGATTACCATCAGCAGTTTAGATACAAACTACAGGATTTTTCAGAACAACTCTCTGATTACTATGAAAAATTCATTACTGAGTCCAAAAGATTGATTGACCTGTCCATTCAAAAATACCACATGTTTCTAAGATATATCACTGAATTACTGAAAGAGCTACAATTGACCACAGTCAATAACATGATCCCTTACGTCACGGTTTCTCTGGGAGAATTTACTATCACCTTCTAATTGTTTATAGCAATTCTCATTCATTCTTCTGTTCCAATTAAACTTTCATATAGTAGGGGAAAATTCAAACTGAACATATTGATATAACCACACACTGAGCCAACCTTATGGCAAGCAGCTGACTATAGACAGAAGCACGTACGAACTCGATCTGCCCTGAAGCTGGTATCAGATCTCTGAAGGTCTCTCAAATCTGAGAAATAACATTTTTTTTGCAAGTTAAAGAAAATCAGGATCTGAGTTATTTTACTAAACTTGGGGGAGGGAGAACAAATAAATGAATTCTTTATTGCATATCCTAGCACTCAATTTGACTCATTCATATTGAAAAATAACAAAGTAAGGGTATTGATTCAAATGTCTGACATTTCAAAACTTCTAGAAGAATACACATAGAGTTTAGAGTAATAGAATAAAAGAGGAAAGGGAGAATTTGAGAAGGGAAATATTTTGCCACCTAAAAGATAAAAAAGGTAACTGATATCAGGGATTGTATTTGCCAAGTGAAAAGGAAGAACTATTTCTTAAGGCTTTCACATAATTTGATCCCAAGGAGCAACTTATTTGTCTTCGTGTGCCACAGTCTTCCTCACCCACCAGTCTGCCCTCACCAGGCAAGGCGCTCTATTGGGCTCTGAGATAAAACAGTGGGCTCTTTATTTCATCAGTCTGCCAGGAATGGAGAAAGGATGGCAAGGAAGTCCTGGCCCCACGGGCTCCATGATAATAGGGACTTCAGATGTCTCCCTGTAGCTTAGCCAGGATTCGCTCAAAGTAGAGAAAGTAAGGGTGGAAGAGGGAGCATGGGGACATAAATTCCTAACATTTCTGAGACCAAGCATACATATATGTTCTTGAGTTTCCTTATTCCTCCAAATTTAATATCTAACAAGCCCAAGTATAATCAAAACTTAAGGATGTCTCCTGCCACATCCACTCACCTCAAACTCTTAGTTTTAAACCTTGGCAATCTCCAGTCAGAGCATCCAAGCTGAGCTCTAGTAAGGGAAGGCTGCAGAGAACCTGTGCAGCACAATCATCACTAATATCTTGGGGGAGGTGAGCTCTATCTTTCCTTTCAATGGCATTGAACAACAAAAGAAGGGTGTGACCTCTGGAGAACAGGAAATTGGAGATTACCACCCCCTCTGAGTCCTATTTGAGGTCTGTTTGGAAATGACTCTTTTTATCCAAAAATTCCTTCAAATTTCACCATTTTTTCCTAAAGCCTTCACATTCCCTTGGTGAAGCCCACTGTTAAAATACGCAAGCATTACCTAGAAAGAAAATTAGCCTATTGGTATCTTAACAGGATTCTTTGGAACTAAGGAGCCAGAAATAGTCCTAGGGAAGTGGAATACATGATAGTGTATGGATCTGGTACTGAAGGAAAGTCTGTTGGATAATGAATCAATAGATGGATGGACAGACGGATGGATGGATAGATGGATGGATGAATGGACAGATAGTTGAGTAAATGAATGAGTGGGTAAATGAGGGGTCAATTCCAAATGTGATAGAAGGAAGAAAATTAGCCCCAGGTCCCAGGACATCACATGAGTGGTTCTAGGCATAGCCCTAGGAGAGTTTCCCTGATAAGCTCTGAGTAGCAAGAATGTACTAAGTGCTCAAACTGAAAGGAGGTCTGGAATTGCAGCTTATTTGGAAGGGGAAGGAGAAGTCCAAGGTTTCTGATGTTCATGTAATGATATCTGTATCTAGGGCATAACAGGAAGAATAAACAGACACAAATTTGAAATGATCACATGATCACACAGTGCCCAGCTGTCCAGTTCCCTCACTGGTATCCCTTTACATGGTACTCCTGGATGACTTAGAATACCTTCATTATGCTCAATAAAGTTGGAATAAGGGATACTTGGGAGGACTTCAACTTTGCTTGATTTCTTCTTTGGTCTTCTACCATAAATCAAGATACTTCCCTGAGCTCAATTACTGGCTACATGCCTTATTTGCTTATAGAGCTGGACTACTTATTTCCCCTCAGTGAGCCTGTTTTCTAAATTATGAAGTAAGCCTAATATCCATTCTGCCTGCCTTTGAAGGGTTGTTCATAAAAAAATCCATTGATATAATACATGTGAAAGAGCTTTGCAACCGTTAATGTTGTTTTAAAAAAAGTGCCATGATTTTTAGATGATAATTTAAATGAGTTTAAGGCAAGGAGAGGAAATGGAAGCAAGGAGACCTATCCAGTTCAATGAACATTCATTAAATGCTTCCATATGCTAAGCACAAAGGCTCTATAGAGGAAACCAAGGTCAATAAGATGTAGTTCATAGGTACCTGTCCATTTGTCTATCAAAGGTGGAATGTGTTATCTTGTGATGGGCATAAATAAAGTACTATGAGGGCTTATAACAGGAAAGAACGAGAAACAAGAAGTTTTCATGGAGAAATTGGAATGAATCTTGAAGATGCGCTGACAAGTGATAAGGGGGAAAGGGCATTCTAGATGAAGAAAAACATGCAGAAAGGAAGATGGGTGTGTGTGAGAGAGACACTGGATAATCTAGTAGCCAGAGCACAGGAAACGTAAAGGGAGACAGGATTGGAAAGGCGGGTTTGGCAGGATTGCAGAGATCTCAAAAACCAGGGTGAAAGGTGGTACCTTCTTTGCTAGAGAAGGGCACCCAGTGAAAGTTTTGGAATAGGAGGGGGGATAGAAGTTGTGATCTAAGAAAACTGCTATGGCAACTCATGTAGAATAAATTGTAATGGGATGAATATGGATACAAAGCTGTGCCAGCATCCAAATAAAAGATGCTAAGTGCCTTAGCCAAGTCATGGTTGCTAGGAATGGTGAAGAGGGATAGGACATAAGAAGCACCATGAAGGCATATCCAACAGAACCAAGGGGCTCATTGTTTAGAAAAGAAGGGATAGGTGCAAAAGCTATCGGAAAGGAAGCTGCCTTGGTAAATCACCAACACCAAGAATTGGAGAGGGTACAGGAGACACCAGAAGAGCAAGGGAGAACAATGAGTGAAGCAGACTTGAGAGTTACGAAATTTTGAACCTGAATAGCTATGGGGTATCATGGAAACAGGAGGAACGTGTTGGGTGAAGATTATTAGTGTAAGGCATGGACTCATAGACTACCACAGCTGGAAAGGGACTATGGTAACTTTCAAGTTGAAGTGGTATGTCTAAGCAGAAATTACTAGCAAGCTATTAAGCTGGAGATGTGGGCTAGAGAGACAATATTCAAAGGAATAGAGACAAAGGAGAATTTTAACTAAGATTGCATTAATTTTATGACCTTATAAGTATCTTTAGAAATTTAACAAGAAAACAAAGAGGTTTTTTTTTTCTTGTACAATTAATTAGGTATTATCTTGAGAGTGAGCCAACATACACATCTTTTAAAAACATACTATGAGGTGACATGGAAAGTCTTACTATAAACACAGATATTCTTTCTGTAAAACAAATGGCCAATGTTTCAAACCAAAAGAGAAGTGAAATAATGGAGCCCAGCCCAGGTCCCTGGAACTTTGGAAGCATGATCAGGCTGTGTGCTTTAGTCTTACTTCTGGTTCTTGCCTGGAGTAGGGGTGCTGTTCCCAGAATAAACCTTGTAATAAATTAGTTCACTGGGAGTGGGCACCACCAGGTGCATTTAGAGCAAGGCTGGTTAGTTGAGGAGCCCAGTGGCCTTTTACCAATGAGATGAGCAAAGCACCCCCTCCCAACTTCTTATTCTAAGTCCCCCTTCTGGCTCTAATTTATGACTTAGTCCCCATTCAGTCAGAGAACAGGCCAAGCTGGCCCTCAAATAGGGCCTGCAATATGGGAGCTGGAGTGGCCGAGCAGATGTTCCCTCTAAAAGTGTCTAATAACCAGAGATAAATGTGCAGAAACAGACCCTACCTCTTAGCTCATCTCCCTGTCTTGCTGTTTCACATTAAGAGGTCAGCTACAACTCCCATCGGAGCACTCCATTTGTTGGTGCGATGGTTGGGTGGTCACCAACAAATAACATTCCAATTCCTCATAAAAGTTAGTGGGGTTGGTGTACATGTTTCTGTGAGGAAAGGGCTCTGCCTTCTCCTCCTATACAAACTCGCTCATGCCCTCTTCAAGTCTGAGCGGTGCTGCAGGTCAGCGATGCCCGGGACACCAGGTGCTAAGCTCTGACCTCTGTGTTAATTTTACACCTTCGACTGGCACCACTCAGCTTCAGGTGAGAGGGATAACTCAGGCCTGGGAGGTGGCCTGGTCCATGAGCGGTAGATTGGTGTCCCCACCCTTGTTTTGTTTTGTTTTTTTTTCCAAATACTTTTATTTTATTTTTTCAGTGTTACAAGATTCATTCACACCCAGTGCTCCATGCAATATGTGCCCTCCCTTGTTTTTAAGCTATGGGTAGGATTGTGACTATGCAGCATGAGCTCTAAGCTACACTGAGCAGAGGAGTTCGGAGTTGAGACTCTAGAAAGTAGCCTGAGGGAAGGGTAATCGGTGAACAACCCCCGCTCCGCCAACTTCCCCTGGATCCCCAAGTGCATGCCACCCCTTCTCTGCAGGCAGGAAAGGTCAGGCTCAGGCTGGGATGTGGGTCCCTATAGAGCAGGGGGCACCAGGACAGCTCCAGGAGGCTTATAGTGGGGCTGGGCTAGCTTGGTGGGACCTGTGGTCATCAGAGCACTTCCGGAATTGCAGGAGGTACTAGAAGATCAGAGAAACTGACTCACAGTAAGAAAACAACTCACAGTAAGAATAGGACTGAGTCCTGTCTGTAGCTCTACTTCACTGAGGTAGGGAATCCTGCGGCAGCCCGTACTCCTCTCTTTTCATAAGAACGCCTCAGCATGGGGGCCAAATTCAGGCTTCACCGTGGGTGGGTTCTGTAACCTCTGGAAAGTTACTTGGTTCTTCCAGTTTCATCTTTATAATGGGAACCATGAAAGAACAGGTTGAGCCACTCCCAGCAGTAGCAGAAAGTGGTTTCCTCTTATTCATGGGGTTGTAATGAAGATTAAATGAGAGAATGTAGGGGCACCTGGGTGGCTCATTCGGGTGTGACTGTATTCAGGTCATGATCTCAGGGTCCTGGGATTGAGCCCCACATAAGTTTGCCTGTTCAGTGGGGAGTCTGCTTCTCCCTCTGCCTCTGCCCCTCCCCTCCATGATCGCTTTCTCTCAAATAAATAACTTAAATTAAATGAGGGAATGTATATCAAGTGCCTGGCACATGAAGAGTGGGTAATTAATAGTGTCATATTCACAGAAGTAAAAATAAATGATGTATAGTTATGATTATACACAACTATGTAAAGGGATTTCACAAATATAACATGGAATGAAAAGGTAAGATTAAGTGCAGCATAATACCCTTTTGGTAAAGTTAAAATCAACTAAAGCCAAACAATTTGTTTTCTAGAATTATAGCTTTAAAGACAGGGAATGATAAACTCAAGAGTCAGGATAGGTTATATCTGGTGGAGACAGGCAGGGGAAAGGATGGGTATATTTGTCATAGTATTCCAGGAAAGTGGAACCAGTAAGATATGAGAGATTTCTTATAGGAATTGGCTAAGAAATGGAGGATAAGAATACCCAGAACCTGCCCTCTGCGAGCTGGAAAACCAGGAAAGCTGGTTTTGTCCAGCTGGTGATCTCCAAGTCCAAAGGCCTGCCAACCAGGAGCACTGAAGTCCAAGGGGCGGGAGGGAGAAGACGGATGTATGAGCTCAAGCAGAGGGAGCAAATTCACCCTTCCTTGTCTTATTCAGATCTCACGAGATTGGATGGTGAAGATTTTTACTGGGGAGGGCCATCTAGTTTACTCAGCCTGCTGCTTCCAGTGCGAATCTCTTCTGGACCCTTGCAGACACAACCAGAATGAATGCTTACCCAGATATCTGGGCATCCCTTGGCCCAGTCGAGCGGACACCTACATTAGCCACCCCGATGGGTAAGGACATTGTGGTAGATGTGAATTATGCCATGTTCTTATTCTTGTGCTGGCTGATGAGTTTTGGGTGTTTATTATGTTACTAATCACTTTAACTATGTAGTTGATTATTTATGTATGACAAAAGACAGAAAAGACAAACCTTTAAATGCCCAGCACATACGAAGCACTTCATTTATTTTGTGTGTCCCTTTCCCCTTCAGGGCATCGACCTGGGATTTTTGGATGGACAAACTCTCTTTTCAAGAAAAAATCATCTCATATCTTTAGTAGCTATTTAATAAGTCCCTTCTCTGGGCCAGGCACTCTCCTAGGCATTCAGGGCACTGCTGGGGGAATCTGGGGGAGGCCCTCGGTGTGGGAGGGGCCCAAATGAAGAAGACTAACAGGGACCCTGAGGTCCCAGGGAACCATGGGGACAGGGAAGGAGAAAGGAAGACTAGCCTAGAAAGAGTCACTTTACCTCTCTGACCCTCAGTTTCTTCATCTGCAAAATGGGAACTCCACAGTAATGCACTCCAGAGGCACTGAATTAGTCTGGGTCCTCCTGCATGTAGAGAGCCTCCACGACTGGCTCTCTTTTATCCTCACTAGGGAAATCCTTCAAGGCCCAGCAAACAACGTCTCTTAGTCTTCAAAGTCTTCTCCAATCATCTCCGGAGCACACCCAGGCCATGTGCTTGCATTGGTCTCTTACCTCTTGCTGACCCATGTTGCTGCCCCAGACCAAACCCTGAAGTCAACCAGGCCATGTGCCATGGGCTTCAGCTAGGGCCTTGTCAGCTTTCTTCTAAGTTTTACCTTATGGCTGCGGAGATGAGGGGCCCAGCCCTTCTTGGGGTTCACTGATTTTGCTAAAACAATCATTCCCTTCTATGAAGTCCTGCCAAACAACTCACTCAACACTGGCATGTGCTGTTTGTTGATGGACTAACCATTTCGCTGAAGTGGTACTTCAAGGCTTTCCTCTCACAAAAACATTTGAACGGTAGGAGGAAGAAGCTGAGGTCCATGAGACTGACTTCGGTCCTTCAAAGGGAGCCTATCCAGGTCCTCCCAGAAGGATGAGCGGCCAGTGGCTGCTCAGGGTGGTGGGGAGGCAAAACTCTCCTGTTGTTTCCTCTACAACTGCTCCCAGTTGTAGTCCCAGTTGGAACTGCCCCATCCCCCCAAGAACTGGCCTCCACCTTCCTGACCGCCCCCCGCCCCCACCGAGTCCTCAGAAACCCCAGTGGACATCAGGCCTCCCGGTCCTCCATCCAGTCAGTGGAGCAGTTGGCAGTTTCTGCAGACGTCTCTCCTCAGAAGCTCCTCCATGGCTGTCGGGAGGCCTGGCTCCTGCTCCATCTCTGTTCCCGACCTGACTGCTTCTGTGAATTCGAGACCTGTCTTTATGGTCCTCTTGGAGTCTCTATCCTTATGTTCCTCCCAATACTGACAGCCTGTGGGCTGAATATGACCATAGTGTGCCCTACTTTAAGCAAATCCTACTTATCCAGAATGCAATCCTAAAACTCACTCAGCAGCCAAGTGTTGGTTGCCTGGATGTGCCCATATAATCCAGCCTTCAAGATCTTCCTCCTCTTAGATATCCAAATACACCAGTTGAGCTCCATCCCAAATGCCTTCCTGAGGCTCCCTAACACATGAATGTCCTGTGAGCTGTCCATTCCTGTCTGTCTAGGTCTGTCTCCCTGTGTGTCCCCCGTTTAACTTTCCCCAGGTCCCCAAACCCTGTCTGCCCCAGCCAACAGAGGAAGACTCTTGTCGCTGTGGAGTGAGGAGCAATTTGACTCTTCCGTGGTTATATCTAGGGAGGGGGTGGGGTCTCATTTTTATAACCAACAGGCCCATTGACTTATTTTCATTTAAGAAAAAGCAAGCAGTCTTCTTACTAGGAAACATGTTGCCTTCCTTTTAGGCCCCAGACTCCAACTGCATGCAGCCAGATTTAAAATACTTCTTTTTTTTCATCTTTTACAAATAAAACAGGGCAATGACTCATCTTACCATGTATTTAAAAGAATCTATTGATCTAAAACTCTGGGGGCGCCTGGGTGGCTCAGTGGGTTAAGCCTCTGCCTTCGGCTCAGGTCATGATCTCAGGGTCCTGGGATCGAGCCCCACATCGGGCTCTCTGTTCGGCAGGGAGCCTGCTTCCCCCTCTCTCTCTGCCTGCCTCTCTTTGTGATCTCTGTGTGATCTCTTTCTCTCTGTCAAATAAATAAATAAAATCTTTAAAATAAAATAAAACAAAATAAAATAAAATAAAATAAAACTCTGCACACAACTTTCCTGGAACAAGGTAGATTGGTTAAGAAAGGGCTACATAGACCTTTAGAGAAGAAGTGCTTCTCCTTCTCCTAAGAGGTCAAGATGAGAGCCTTGATCCGGGGAAATTAGTAAAGTCTTTGGTTTTGTTCTAAGAGATGGGTCCTCTGGATTCAATTCCTGAGAGAACATTCTTTGCCTATGCCCTTTCTGGGCCTAAAGGAAGGAAACAGGTGGGAGAGGGTAGGGGATAGAGTTTGCAGGCAATTTTCTCTTTTTTCTTTCATTATTACATTCGGTTAGGCAGGCAATTTTCTAATCTAAGAGTCACTGGGGTTATAAGCTGATTGCTGAGCCAATTACAGCCCTGCCTCAGCTAACATACCCATTTACTAGGTTTAATAAAATTTGGGTATTCCCTTTGCTAAATCAAAGAATATTTGAAATTTACAATGTATGAGAACCTGGTGGGGAATATTCTTATAAAGCAGTTTCCTCTTATCCTGTGAACCATTGTGCCTAAAATGAATCTTCGTTGCAGATTTCAGGATTTTTATGGAGTGTGCTTCAGTCAGCTTGGTACCAAGCCAGGTCTCCTGAGGCCACTGGGAGACCGTATGCAGTAAGCCCACCTACGTAGCAAGAAGGATTTGGTTCTATTGTTACTGAAATACTTCTAGTCCAGGGACTAATCAATCAAGGAAAATCAAGCAAGTTACTTGTGCATTGGACTCACAGAGGCCCTAGACTGACAGAGGAACAAGAGATGCTTCCTGTCACCTCATCATCACTGACACATACATGAGAGCAAGTTTTCCTTGGAGAGTCAGTCAGCTGACCCACTCTTACCTCCAGGGACGTCTCCTCTTGCCCCCTTAGCTACCCATCATGCTTTGCCATCCACCCCCAGGTTTTTTTCAGTCCCTTCCCTGACTGTCTGTGGAAATAGTCAAGGTCTTCTCAAGTCCCACTTCCTCCCAAAAATCTTCCAAGGCCAGGTATCCCTTGCCTTGATCATCTGTCTGCCCACAATGGAAGCCCACTGTTCCCTGTC
Organism: Potos flavus; assembly: GCA_028534135.1. Classification (NCBI taxonomy): domain Eukaryota; kingdom Metazoa; phylum Chordata; class Mammalia; order Carnivora; family Procyonidae; genus Potos; species Potos flavus. The sequence continues at coordinate 13,276,974 of CM052885.1, read as the reverse complement.
AGGTCTGATGTTCTCTCTGTGACTGACCCAGCCTCAGTTGGGTATGTATGCCACAGCACCTCAGTAGCACCCGCCTGGGTCACTCTGGTCTGCAGGCCCTCTCCTCAGAGTGGGGATGAAGTTCCCTGCAACCCCCCAGCCCACCTTGAGGACAGAATTTGGTTGTGTTCCCCCAAGAGTGGCATCCCCCAGCCCTAGATGTGGCCCTGCTTCCGGCCAGCCAGCAATTCCACCGTGGTGGAAAGGGCAAGTTGGGTCAAGAAAAGCCTGGACCTGGGAATCAGGAGGACCAGGTTCTAGTCCCAGCTCTGACTTCCTACGGCTAGGAAGCCACATCACCTCCCTGAGACTCCTGTTCTTCATCTTGTGACATCCCTCTCACAGGAGAACAGAAACATCTGGTGAGTGCCGACAACACTGCACACCGCTGGCCACAGGATAGATGCTCAATGAAGGTGCGCTGACTAGATAAAGGATGGTCAGGGGTCCATACTGTCCCAGAGCAGTGACCCTTCCCCTTCTGGGCTCTGACTTCAGGAACCAGCCTGGCTCCCTTGTTAGTCCAGCTCAGGCCAACTCTCTGCACCATCTTGATTCTTGCAGAAACTTTCTCTTGTCAGACAGAACACACGCTTCCTGTCAGCTTTTATTTCTGTGAGGGCTTGCTTACGAGCAGGGCATTCTGTTCTTGGAATTTCTTGTTAAAATATTTCATTTAATTAAGTTTTTACAACCAGCTCTGCTTTGTGTCTGTCAGAAGGTAGGGGCCAGGGCAGCCCTCTCCTCAGCTCCCTGGGAGGCCACGTCACAGAGACTCTGGGGAGAGCTGAGGCCAGCCCGGGGGCCATGTCCCTAGGTCTCCAGGCATTCCTATGCAGCTACAGGGGCTGGGATCCTCCAAGAGTGCATCTCCATGACAGGCCCCACTGGAGACCTAAGTGGAAATCTCTCTCAGCCCAAGAGCTGTTCAGGAATAGTCCAGAACAAATATGCTATAGATAATCATAGCCACCTCTTAGCACCCCCAAAACTCCAGTCAAGACCACTGCTTGTCCACTTCCTACTCAGGACCCTCCTTAGCCCATTCTCCTGGTCTTTTACTCAGCCTTACTCAGGTCCTTCTCCCCTGCGGGTCCCACCCAAGTTCCTCGGTTATAACTGCTTTTCTCTTCCAGTCACCCGCTGCATGGAGATGGTACTCCCAGGCCAACCTGGAGATTCATCCATCCTCTCATCCCCTACTGTTATGTACCCTCAGGCCATGGTCAGAGCACCTGTCTCTCCTCCCCAGGCCCCAGCTTGGGGCCACACTGGGGAGGCCACAGGAGGTCACCGAACCCGGCTGAGCATGTCCTTCCTTCTCCCCACAGAGCCCAGCTGCCACAGGACAGGAATTTGTGGGTAGGGATGTGGCAGAAGGTGCTATTCTCCTTCACTCATGTTTTGAAAGGTTACAGACCACGTGTGCCTAACAGGCAGAACGTGTGGTCACTTAGAACCGCGGGAGAGGGGGCGCCTGGGTGGCTCAGGTGTTAAGCGTCTGCCTTCGGCTCAGGTCATGAGTCCAGGGTCCTGGGATCGAGCCCCGCATCGGGTTCCCTGCTCACCAGGAAGCCTGCTTCTCCCTCTCCCATTCCCTCCGCTTGTGTTCCCTCTCTCGCTGTGTTTCTCTCTGTCAAATAAATAAAGTCTTAAAAAAAAAAAAAAGAACCACGGGAGAGGAAGGGCCCAGGTGAGCAGGCTTGTTTGTACAGTGTTTTCAGCAGGGATGTGGCTGCACCCAACACTCTTTCTGGAGCCTTGGCAAACTCTCTTTTTATAACAAACAAACCAATGTTTCTGCATTAGTCTCCAGGATTCTATGGTAAAGCTTCCCCCCACTCCTCATCACCCCAGTGCTGCTGGAAAGCCTAGGACCCGTGCCATGGGGGCCTGGGAGGTGGGCTGCTTCTACACCCTTCCCAGCTCACCCCCGGGCTAAGGCTGTGCCCTGGCTTGTCTCAGGGTGGCACTGGAGGCCAAGGCACTGCCTCTGAGAGCTCCTTTCCCCCAGCCGGTGGCTTCCTGACCTGGCCCATACCTGGCCTAACGGAACCACTGTGGCCCCTGGATAATTCCAGGCTCCTTGTGGGTTGCTAAGAGCCTGGCTGCCACCTGTCAGGAATTTGCGGTCAGGGACATGGCAGAATGCGCTGTTTTCCCACACTCATATTTTAAAAGGTTACAGACCATGTGTGCGTAACAGGCAGAACATTAGGTCACTTGTCTCACTTAGAACAATAATCCGTTTTGCTAGGGGTCAGGTTGACACAAAGAATCTGTCCAGACCAGGTCTCTGGATGGGACTTAGCCCTCCCCTCAAACTAATGAAATTTTCAACTCGTGGGTACTTGAGTTAATAAAGTGTGCCACACATCTGCTCAGGCCGCTGGCAGAAGAAAGCCCTGGGGTTCAATTTTGAGATCACTGACATAATGTTTGAGTGGCCTCCCGCTGGCACCTGGTGGGACACCAAATTAAGGAAAGCCGCACAATGAATGTGTGAGAAAAAAACATTAGTGTATAAACACAGAGGCCAAGGCTCCCCGAGGGGAGGGTGAGGGAGGAGAGGCCTTGGAATTACAGAGAGCGGGTCGGTGGGGGCTACCGCTGGGATTTCACGCCAATGGCCTGCAGGTAATGAATTATTTTAAAGGAAATTGGCACCAACATGATCTTAGGTCAAAGAGACGAAAAAAGTAAAAAGAGCATATTTTCTATGGCTGTTGAATTAAGTGCTAAAGTATAATGTGAGCGGTTCTAAACAAAATAAAAGCCTGGAGGTGAGAATATAAAACAGCCCCAGGAGAGGTTACAATTCAAGCCCGCGGACCCCTGAGAACCTAGCAGCTCCCTCTCACCGGCCAGCTGGGGCAGAAGGCCTGCTCCCTCCGGGGCGGGGAGGAAGGAGTCCCTCGCCCGCCCGCTGAGACAGGAACTCTTCACCATCTTTCCCAGCAGCCCACAGATAGAAAATCAAACTGTAAATTCCTCAGGAGATGCAAATCCGGATGGCGCCCCTCCACCAGAGACTCCCAGGCTCTGAAGATGAAGGGGACAGGTAGCATGCCGAATTTTCTGTGGTCTTTCCTTGGAGAAAAGGGAGAGGCCTTCTTACTTCCATGGCCCGGCTCGCAGGAAATGCCATGTGTCTGCTTTGAGGTCCGTGCAGGTCAGGCCTGAGACCTGCCGCTGACACTTGCCCACCTCCCCCATCCTGCCTGGTGGTGATAGGCTGTGGGAGGGAAGGGAGCTGAGAGCCCCCCAGGACCTCAGACCAGGCCTCCAGTCTGCAGGTGGGGGGTCCTGGAGGGTGAGGCAGTGTCACCGGAGCAGGCCAGCTTCCCACCAATTGCAGAGGTTGTGCGGGCTGAGGAGGTATCTACCTAAGGCAAAGCGAAGGCGACCTGCAGGCTTGGCCAGCCTTCTGTTCCAGGTGCTCTGCTGGAGCGCTAAGGTCAGGGTAGGGAGCCAGCTGGTGACTAGTTTTTTTGTTCCTTCAAGTGCCTACCATGTGCTTTGGGGCCCTGCCCCGTAGGGTACACAGAGAGGCCAGGGTGAACCAAGCACAGGAGATGAAGACATAAGCCTGGGCTGGGGGTGGGGTTCAGCCCTCCTGACACACAAGGAAAAGGGCTCAGCAAATGTGGCCCCCGGGGCTTTGCCCGCAGCACCCCCAGCCCCCCTTTCCTGGTGACATGCCACACTTTGTCTATCCCTTTCCTCTGAGAAGACTTCTCTGACCCCAGTCCCTCAACCTGTAGGGCCCTACCTGTCCTCTGAGCCATGAGCCCTCTCTTCTCCTGTGTGCTTTGACCTGAGTTTCACATACCTGGTCCCCTCTGTAGCCCAGTGCTGGGGTCCAGGCTCTTGGTGGGGCTGGGGGTGGGGGGCGAGACCTTGTAGATCAACTTTGGTACCAACTACACACCTTCAGGAAGGCCAGGAGCCTACCCACCAAAGGAAAGCCATGGTCCCTTTTTCGGAGAGGACTTAGCAAGGGAGAGGGGAGAGGCTGGGCGAGGTGCAGGCAGTGCCCACGAGGGGCCACACCATGATTAATGATGTTCCCCCGAGGCTCTCCCAGCAACTGCACAGGGCCACTGTGGAATGCAGAGCAAGTGCCTCTGGGAGCGGCCCAGCCACGCCGCGCAGCTCAGGCCTTCCCTCTCTGCTGGGAGAAATGTCCATGCTTACAGCTTCCCAGCATTCAGCCCAGATCTCCCCCAGGGGAAAGAAGAGGCTTTGTCCTTCAGTCCCACCTTCCAACAGAGGACACAGAGAAAACAGACCTCACGCTCGGCCACCTGGATCTCATTCCAGCTCCCTCCTGACCTTTTGAGGGCACCGTACCTCCATTCCTCATATGTAAAATGGGGATGATAATAGTACCTACCTCGGAGAGTCCTGGTGAAAATGTTCACGTGTGTCAATGGCTCCGAGGAGTGTCTGACACAATGAAATGCTATATACATTCTTGCTATTTTTATTATCTGATGATCTGATTTCAGAAACTTGCTCTTCCTCAAGAACCAACTCAGCACCTCACGGGCCATCAGCCTCTACCTCCCTCGTCAACCCCTGAAAGTAGTAATATATTTCTGGAATATTCAGTACCCAGGGAACGGGGAGGCCTCGCGTGGCCTGAGTTTCTTCCTCTGCCTCTAACTTAAAGGCAGCATCTACGAAGGCCTCAGAACGTAGAGAGGAGGTTTTGCAGGTGATGGGCCCAGTGCAGCCAAGGGACCTGCACACGCCAGCCAGGCCACTGCTGCTCCCAGCCGGGAAGGAGCCCAGCGATGCCGTCACCGCTTCTCCCCTCTCTTCAAAGTCACTAGGAGCCGGGGCTCCAGGGAGGATATGTGGACAATGGAAGCAACAATCCACACGTTTATTGAAAGTAATGAAGGTCTATATGGCACTGACTCCTCACAAAGTCCAAAGGGCAGCTTTGGAGCCCAGGCTCAGCAGCATGAAGAAGGCTGTTCCCACCGGAGGCCCACTCCTCAGGCTGCTGCCCCCAGGGAGGCCTGAGGTCAGTCACACGTCACAGTTCTCCAGACCACAACTGGCCCCTCTGTACAAAGAAACAGTTGAACCCGGTGATTTGTAAAGGCCTTCGGGTTCTGAAGGACTGTGGAGGGTCCCTCCATTACCTTTACCATCGTCACCGTCACCACCATCATCGGGAGTAATGACCAGACTCATCTATAATTACTTACTTTGTGCGAGGCATTGTGAATAATCAGAACAAACCCATAGTAACATTTGTGGTCTTCATGGGGACCACAGTCAGGGAAACTGAGATTCAGAGGGGCTGAGTAGCTCAAGTTATCAATAGCGAAGTGGGCTTAAAATCCAGATCTCTGTGATCTCCAAAACCATACCTGGTAACATACACTGTGTCATTTTGATGATAACAATGATGACACTAGTGCTATTAACAACTCCTCTGTGCCCGGCACACTCTATGAATGTGATCTCATTTCGTCTTTACACCAATCTTACCTAAAGGTAGGTATGGTCATGGTCATCCCAACTTTCCAAGGGCATTACATAACTTATCTAGACCCACAGTGTCCTTTCTAACACAGAAATCTGATCCTGTCACTCCTTTGAATGAAAATCCAGCTCACGGTGACCAGAACGTATTTCCTTAATTACTCACTCAACTTGATTTTTGGTGACAACAGAGCTGATGTTCTTCCCATGAGCACAAGGAAAACTATACCAGTTATTAAAATATTGAAATACATCTGAGCCACTGGCCCAAGCTCCCCGCAGGCCCCCTGACCCAGCCCTGTTATTCTAGCCCCTTCCAGGGGACCTGCGGGCCTCCCCGGGACTCCAGTGCTGCTGCGCTCTGATTGGTCAGTGGCCACATCAGGCTGGGTGTCACCCCTTGGTGACAGCAACCTATGCACATACACAGGCGTGTGGGGCACATTCTTTACATTCACACCGGCCCTGTGCACTTGCGCACAGGGGACCCGAGAACTCAGAAGTGCCAATGTTAATTAAACACGGAAGTCGTCAGCCTGAGGGGGTTCCAATGCCTCCGTACCTCACGTCGGCAAACCAAAACCAGCCTGTAAATGCCTCAAGGTTAAAAAATTGAAACCTAAGGCAAACCAATCACAAACAACTAGGCTTTCCCAAAGAAGGCAACCACCTCGACTATAGCCGATCAGACGATTTCCTTGCTTTGCTTCCGGGTCTTCTGGACGAGTCTTGCCCCTAGCTCCGTTGATGGGGAGCTCCACAGTGCTCGTGCTTTGGCACTGCCCAGTTTGAATCGACTGTGTTCTCAAAAAACTCTCAAAAATTTCCAATGTGCCTCAGTTTCTCTTTCAACACCAGGACTCTGCCCGGCTTCTATGTGCAGTCACCAGGCACGTGCGTGCACACACACGCACGCACGCAGATACACACATCTGCAGGAATGCACGCACACGCAAATGAGCAGGTGCACCTCCCTCATTCGGACCCCCAGCTCACACCCTCTGGCTGCCGCCCCGTAGCTACCAGACATACTCCTTCCCAGGCTTACTGCCAGCCTCAGCTTCTGAAATTCTCTCTTTCCTGCTCCATGTCGCCTTCAGCGGCTCCCTGGAAATCCAGAGCTATGCCACTCGACATGCGGAGGCAGAGAGGAGCGCAGTGACAAGGGTCAGATGAAGGGGGCCGAGAGCACATGCTTTGTCAGCCTGGCCTGGCGCACTGGGCACACGCCGCGGCTCGGCATGATAGAGGCCGCCTCGACTGGAAGCGAAGTCGCTGGGGTGCCGGCAGGCAGGTGCCCTTGCCAGCAGTCTGCAAGCTTCCAGTAAGTCCACATGTTGGGGAAAGAGGAGGCTTTGGTTCCGCCAGCTTCCAGTGAGCCCCAGGTTGGCACCAGCTTCGGGGAGGGGCCAAGGGCATTCCTGATGCTCTCCAGGGAGTGCTCAGAGACACCCAGGGGAAGGTGGCCTTCCTGTCGAAGTGAATGCATCGCCACACTTTGCTCTCAAATGAACTCCTGTGCGAGTCAGCCCACACCTCTTGACTTGAGCACAAGGGGAGGGGGCTCCCTCAGCTCCCTGCCTCCCACTCCAGCGAGAGCCGGTACAGTGCTGAGACAGGCCCAGGAGTGGAGATGGGCTGCACTTGCTCTCCCAATAAACACTAAATGAGCACCTGCTACGTGCCAGTTGCCCTTTGAGGAGAGAACAACACAAGAAAATCTCTTGATTCTGTCTGGAGTAGCTCTGCCTACAAGGCCGATCCCTTATCCCCAGGGAACACAGTGACATTTTTGTTGTTGGCCTCTGCGACTTCTTTTGGGGCCACAAACTTCCCTTCTGTTCTGCAATGTATTTGGGCCTTGGAACCTCTCATATCCCTTCTAACTTAAACTTGTTTACCAGGGTAACTTCCAGAGATGTCTAAACTCTCACATCCAGGAGAGCAACTGAGCCTCCAAGGACAG
>CM052885.1:13169595-13268967 GCA_028534135.1 Potos flavus | reverse complement strand
ACGCCACACCGAGAAGAGCTCTAGATGTCCAGCCCAGCCAAGAAGATAGGCATCCTGGGGCCAGGGAGAACTCAGGGCTTCACGGGAGATCTGCAGGACTAAGCGTAAACCTGGGCTGAGGAGCCCATGTCCCACAGTCTGCGAAGGTGAGTGAGCATTGCTTTCTTTCTCCTCCCAGGGCTATTGCCGCTGGTTGTTACCGTGGTCTTGGCTCTCTCTCTCAGGTTCTGTCCACTTCTTACTCTTTATTCAATTATGTCTTCCAATGCCTGGCCGATAACTTTGGGGGGGAGGATGAAAAATCATGGCACCACCCAATTTATCAGATGTCCAGGGGGCTTGAGAAAAGTGTGCATTCACCATCTGGCAAATAGAAGGGTTTTGGGAAATAAAGAACTCGGGTATGAGCAGGAGTCCTATTCCAGGTCTTAGTTCTGTCCCCAGCATCCCATGAGACCTTGGGAAAACCTCCTCCTCCCTCTAGTCTTCAGTGTCCTTAGTTTCTTTGGAGGGAGGCCAAAGGACAGAAAAATGCTGAGGGACCCAGAGAGCTGCCCTCTTGGAAAAAGATGCTGAAGTGAATGGAGTCCAACCAAGGTTGGACCGATGAGGCCGTTGTCCTGGCTAAGGTGCGAGGTCAGAGCCTTGGCCCTTGGAATCATGCAAGTAGTCAGGTTCCCTAGACCCACAAGGAGGACACAGGGCAATACGAAGTAAGAGAGCCCAGGCAGGGGCCCTTTCTTCCAACTCTGGGGTGCACGGCAGACTTCCTAAGTCACTCCATGTAGCAAAGTCCCCGGGGCAGCAAGCCAAGCTACACCCAGGCCTTTCTCTCATCCTGCACTTGCCCTCCTCTAAAATGGAAGTTGATTAGCATGGTCTTGCTTACTCAGTGCAAGCTTCTACAGGACAGAAGTCCGGCCAACCAGCCCTGAGGCAGCTCGCATGTTCTATGACCTTGTGTGTGGTCTTAATGAAATTTTAGGCTCAAAAAGACTAAAACACCATAACCTCTCTGAGAGTGAAAATGGGTAGTAATCTCCACACCCTGGGATTCTCTCAGTGTCTCTGTGAGATGCCAACACTGTGACAACCACGTTCTCCTCTCTGCCTTCCTTCCGCCCTGGAAAACAAGGCTGGTGATGTGTTTGAGAATCATGCAACGGGAAATTGGGCCCCGGAAAGACAGGTGGAAGGCAAGCGGGGAGCTGAGGAGTGCTTGCCCATATGAGGCTGGGAAACAAACTAAACCAGCACCTCTCCAATTCTCCCTTTGGTCCCTTTGTCCCAAGTGAAGTCCCAACCATGAGAATTCCAGAATGTGCCTCACAGGCATCCCAAGACCCAGCTCCTTATGAAACATTATCATACTCATTTGGGCACAATCAGAATTTTTTAATCATCTTCCTGAGCCTCAGTTTATGGGGACAGATCATTTCCAGATGTGATTCAACATACCAAAAAAAAAAAAAGCACACTCATTGATTAACAAATAATTTCTAGATGGCAAATACATGTGACTAGCAATCCCCAGTCACAAGTTGCATCAAATTTTGTTTGAGTGGAGACAAGTCAGGAATCACGCCCCCCCCCCCCCATCCCTAGAGAAATCTCTTTTCAGCTGAGAGCTCTTTCCCGGGCTGGCTCTAGGCGCATCTTCTCCTGACCAGATCAAACAGGAGCTGGAGAAAGAGCTTTGGCCTTTACCAGATCCCCTCTACCACTTTTACTGATGACTTCCCACAGCTGCCGTGCTTTGAACCAAGGGCAAGAGTAAATGATACACAGAGGAAGAGTTCAGGGCTGCCAATCAAAAGAAAGCTCTCTAGTCCGTACTCTACAACCAGCTGCCTATGTAAGCTTCAGGGAGACATTTCACCTGTTTGATTTACAAACATTTCTAAATCACTTACTACTGTGCACTAGTCCCTGATTAGCCTAGGTGCATATGCCCTTGTCCACAGCAGACATTGCTAATTGATTGTTGCACATTTTCCCAAAGAAGTTTCCCAAAGAACCTTCACTGAGTGCCTCAGCCCCTCCCTAAAAATCTACTTCTGCCTGAGGTAAGGGCTTGGTACAAGTCTGGTTGGACTTGGTGTCCTCAGCGGAGCTGGCAATTCAACAAAAGAGGCCGATCCCGTCACAGCTGCCGCAGAAGGCGAAGGGAACTGAAGATTCCAGAAAGGGAGGAATCTGGGCTTGGTGTGTGGACCCTGATGTAGGAGCTTATGGATTCAAAGGAGGGTGTGCCCACCCTAAAAAGAAAATAAGGACCCTGAAGATTTGGAAGGATGACCCGGAGGCAGTCAAAGTCACTGGACTAGCTTTCGTTTTGACCAAACTTAACACGGGGAGCCGACCCCTGTGCACACGGGGACCCACTTTGCTCTTTCCTTGGCCTCTCAGAGCCCCTGCAGTTCCCCTAGAGGCTCCACATTCCATCAGTTAATTGGTTTGTTCCTCCCATTCTGTGGCAGCCAATGTCACGTGACATTTGCATTATTCTCAACCCTCTTTCAAAGGGTATCAATTCCTCCAGTGACCGTAAGTGATTCTACGTTCCTGCATGTTTCATGGGGCGACTGGAAGGGCGGATGCGCCTATCAAAAGGGCAAATGTCTGTATCTTGGGCTGCAACCAAGCCACAACTTAATTTCCTCCTCTGGCTGTACTTCTGGAGAAGTAAATATGAAAAATGGGGCTGGAGTGACTTTGTCTCAGATAAATAGCCACACTCCATAGTCTCAGATAAATAAGCCACACTCTGTAGCTGGACAAACAAGGTGCTTGGCTGGAAATAAGATGTTCTTTGGCTGGCATCTCCAAAACGTGACAGATTATTCCCAGATGCTATTTAAAGCACATAGAGAGCTTTCCCTGCCTCAATGCATCGCTTACGCCGGACTTTAAAAATCAGGCAGAGTGCAAACGTAGCACCAGCAATGTTGACCTTAATAAAACTACTGTTTTCCAAGCACATACTAGGGAGCAATCACTGGGAGAAGCACTTTGCCTGTGTTTGCTCACTTAATGTTTACTGCAACCCTCTGATGAAGTGGGTGTTATATTCCCCATTTTACAATAGGGAAACTGAGACTCAGTGAGGTTAAGCAAATTGCCCAAAGACACACTGTTAATAAACAATACACTAGAGGTTTAAACTCAAGCATAACTTCAAAAGGCGTGGTCTTAATTGCCGGAGGCCGTGCCTATTGGGTCTCGGTCCACCCCTCTGCTCCTGGCCGAAGCTTGTCACCATGACGACAAGCCCTGATCTGGGCCACAGTGATTCAGAGATGCTAGGCAAGTCAGAACTGCTTTCTGTCTTTTTCCCAGGAAGTTTGGGGGCCATTTTCCACAGGCGGGGGCCTCTGGCTGGCAGAGGAGCTGGAATGCCAGGTCTCAGCCTCAGCAGAATGGCCATTGCTCTGAGAGAGAGACAGGCAGGTTTCTGATGAGCATGGAGCAGGCTGAGAGGAGGTGCGTGGCCGGTTACTGCCTCACGGCAGGGAAGGAAATGCAGTGTGAAGGCCAAAATACAGAGTTGACAATGTGTTACTTTTACAGCCAAAAGCCAGTGTTTCAGGCAAAGCAGAAATTCTATATTGAACACACTCCTCTGTCACAGCCCAGGATGATGACTTTCAAATGCAAATATAAAATAACACCAGAAATTTGTCATGGATCTCAGTTAATGACTCTCTTTTACCCTCCAGATATATCCATTACCACCGACAAGCATTTCGAGCCATGATTTCTTTCCAGCTTTGTCTACATCTCTACATTAGGCCAGCTTTTCATTTCCTGTAGAACAGTGGTCCTCATCCTGTGGGCCGGGATTGTTATCATATCTCAGAGCTACAAGGGGCCCATGAGGCTGTTCACACATTAATGCCTGAAGCCTTCATACGTACGTCTTATTTCACATAAACTTTGACTACTTTTTGAATGCCTGTTGATGCTACTGAGACTGAAACATACACATTTATTTCAAAACTTTCTCAAATTTACAGTAACTTGGTTATTAAGTAATTTTTCAAACATTAGATTGTGAAAGGCCATCAACAATTCTGTGGGGGTTTTGAAACTTTTTGACATTAAAAAGGAATTCTTATAACCTCCCAGACATTGAAGTTCTTCTCAGATTCTCTTTTCACAAATTATTTGATGGATTTCAAAGGGCTGGAAGGAAATTCTTGAAGCTACCAAAAAGCACAGAGGACACCTGTGGTTGATTGCAAGAATTGCCACAATTGAGGCTTCTCCCATCAAAAGAATCTACGTCTTGAGCTGGTGATTGGTTTGGATGATAGAACTCAGAGAACATGACGTTCCATAAGTTCCAAGCCTGGGCCTCAAGAGTTTCACACATTTCCATAGGCTCTCTTGGGAGCTGTTACGTGATAAAGTCTAGCTTTGCCTGATGGAGGATGGGAGAGCAGCTTGTAGGGACCTGCATCTCCGGGAACACTATATTCTTGAACTTGGTTGACATTGACCCCTGTCTTAGTCAGCTTGGACCTCTGTAACAAAATACTATAGGCTGAACAGATTAAACAACAAATATTTATTTCTCATAGTTCTGAAGGCTGAGAAATCTAAGATCAAGTTACCAGCAGATATAGTGTTTGGTGAAAACCTGCTTGCTATTTCTCATTATATCCTTACATGGCACAGAGCAGAGCGGAAGGAAACAAGCTCTCATGTGTCTTCAAATAAGGGCACTAACTCCTTTCAGGAGGGCTCCACCCTCACGACCTGATCACCTCCCAAAGCCCCACTTCCTAATACTATCACAATGGGGGTTAGGATATCAAGCTACGAATTTGGAAGGGGACACAAATACTCAGTCCCTAACACCTTCTAAAGGCAGAGCCTTCACAGTTGCCAAAGGAAGGGGTCTGAAATTTCAGAATGAAATTAGGAGAGTTAGCTGCCCTTAATTTTTGGCATCTCCCACCTGTTTGCTGCACTCAGGTTAGCCAGACTGGAGATACTGCTTCAGCACCTGTCCTTCCTCCCTCCAGCCTTGTGTAGCTCACCCTGCATTCCCTGTGAACATGAGTCCTTTTTATTCTCTGATTCCTCTTACTGGGGTTTCCATTTTGGCCCATTCTGCTGAAGGTTGAGATTATGTCCCAACCATTTTCAGCAACATATCTCAGTTCTTTTTTTCCATAATAGTTAAAGTCCCTAATGCAATTGTGAATAAAGTGCCCGAACCATCTGACCGCTTCAGGGGTCTAGGGTCCCTGGAGAGTCAGTCAACATAATACACTTAAATCTTCTAATTAAATAAGGTCAGAATTAGAAATAAAGGCATATGTCAAGAAGATCCATGTCCCTATTTCATTATGGTGTTAGATCATCTCTACAGTGAACTGCTGTGAGGGGTAAAGACCAGAAGACAGTCTTCCTGGGAAAGGCTCATCGTCAGATTGCAATGCTCAGCCTATGGGCCAGGTCTCAGTCTATGGCCTTTCTCTTTTGACTGTTTCAAAAACTCCTTTTCCTCCTATGAGGTCACTGTCCATCAGTAAATCCTTGAGTCAAGGAACCATAATATTTAGGAACAAGCTTCTGAGAGAAAAAGATCAGGATTTAGATGAAGTTTGCCCACCAAATAGCTGGATGGGCCAGCCTCCCCCTGTGGGCCCCTGCCAGTCAAACCTAGTTGGATCTGGACTCCTCCTGATACAGAAAATGGAGCTTTTCTTTAAAAAATAAAATAAAAATTTCCCCCCAGAACAAACCTGGTACACTGGCTCTAACTACTATTCTCAGGATACAAAGGCGGGGAGTGGGAAGTGACCCTTCTTGCCCAGCCCATTGACTGCCCTGGTAATAATTTCCAAATATTTGGATTGAAAGATATTTTGGTTAGTCTCACAATAGTATTGGTGGCTTATTCCCAAGAAGGAGTGAGAGTTCATAGCCAAAGGAAGGAGTGCCTGTATCATAGTAATTATCATCATTAAGTCAGTTCAGCATTATGTAGGGCTCTGTGTGCCCCCATAGCCCCCTCGGGTCAACCCATCAGGTTCTGCTCACTGCAGCATTAGAGTAAACCCTTCATCTGCCAATACTTCCTAGGGGTGACCCAAGACTGTTCACAGAAAAGAGTCAGCTCAGAGACTGTTACCACGTCCCACAGAGACCTCAGAGCTAGCTATGGTCCAGACTGCAACAAGCAATAGATCTTTTGACACCAACCAGTTCTGTGCCCAGATCTGTCCTGGGTGCTACTGAGCACAAGGGAAGAGAAAAACCATCACCACCACCATCATCATCACCATCATCACCATCATCATCACCACTACCACCATCATCATCACCATCATCATCACCACCACCACCACCATCACCATCATCATCATCTTCATCATTGTCATCATCATCACCATCACCATCATCTTCATCATTACCCTTATCATCATCACCATCATCATCACCATCACCACCATCATCACCACCACCATCACCATCATCTTCATCATTACCCTTATCATCATCACCATCATCATCACCATCACCACCATCATCATCACCATCATTACTATCATCATCACCACTACCACCATCATCATCACCATCATCATCACCACCACCACCACCATCACCATCATCATCACCACCACCATCACCATCATCTTCATCATTGCCATCATCATCATCACCATCACCACCATCATCTTCATCATTGTCATCATCATCATCATCACCACCATCACCACCACCATCATCATCATCATCCCCTACAAAACTTACATAGTTTTGTGCCAGGAAGAGTTCAGTATTAACTCATTTAAGTAATAGCGACTCTATGGGACAGATAGTAACAATATCCCCCCTTTCATAGGTGAGGAAGTTGAGGCATGTAAAGATTAAGTAATTGGCTCAGGATCACCAGGTGCTAAATAGTAAACCTGGAATCCCACCCCAGGTAACAAGCACCTGAATCTGTGCTTTTCATCCTTCAATGAAAAGAAATGGACTTCCAGCCCTTGGGATGAATGGACATCCAGTGTCCCAGCACACAAGGAACAAGAGAACGGGTACCTGGAGGATTAAGTAAAAGAAGGGATGTAGAGAGTAAGGACTACAGTGGGCAGAAAGGAAGTTGACTGCTGGAGGAAGTCTTTCCACATTCCAGCCACAACATGGTAAAGCGTGCTTCTATTGGGTCCGACACTATGAAAATCCTGGGGAAATCATAATTTCTCTCTAAAAGTTGTCCACACCTGGATCATACTTTGTCCTGGGACACTACATGGGACATAATGACTGAGCTGATCCTAAGCTTGTCATATTGGGAAGAACTAAGTCATTCTCCCAGAGCACAGAGCAAGCTCAGGGCTTTTTGGAGTTCAGTACTAGAAAGGAGCAAGGTGGATGGGCAAAGGGAAAGGGTTTAGGTTAGCATTCTCAGGACCCCTCACCAAGCTTCACAGTGGCCCCTTGACTGAGAACCTAACTAATAATTCCTATCATAACTGTCACTCCCTTGTTTGCACAAAGATACATCCAAAGGACCCAGACCTAACCATTCCTAGGAAGAGGTATTTCATATTCTTAAAGCTGGGCTCTATTTCTTTGGATCTCAGAACAAACTTGAGAAGTTAGTCTTAGGTTCACGAGCAGCTGTGAACCAATGGAACTTGGGTTATGAATTGTCAAGGGAAAATCCAGACAAGGCAAAACAGTGGCAAATGGTTAGTGCCTGATAAAAGAGAATGTAAACTCTTGAAAATCAAATAAGTCCTTTGAGAGATAAGACAATAATGAGCAAGCTAATTATAGCTACATCTTATTTAGTGCTTAATGTTTACCAGATTGAACGTTCAAGATTACACACAAAAATCACATTTAATGCACATTTAATACGACAGCAGTGTAAACTGGTTTGAACTTGAATAAAGTCTGACTTTCTGGTTCTGCTTTTAAGAGGACAGTCACATTCATAGGAACCTCTGTGGAGCCATTGAAGTGGTATAAAAACGGACTCAATCAATACTGTAGTCCCTCAAGGAAATACCAAAGTGGCAGCACCATCCTAATGCACAGAGAACCTTCTTAAAGGTTGTCATTCCCTAGTTCCCTCCGTTACCATGGTTCACATGCTTGACAGATGCCCTGAAATCCTTTCTTCTCTCAGCCCTAAGGGCAAGAGAATTGCTCCCAACCGAGCCTGCACGACACCTCCCTCTCTGCTTTCCCCCCTCTGGTTTATTCTGAGCCAGTAAGTAGCACCTGCCATTTGCAATGGAAATTCTATAAGGCTCTGTGTTTTACCCTCCCCACACTACCACCACCCCCCAATCCAGGTAATAAAGACTCCAGAACTATCAGGCAAGGATAGTGGATGCTTCTTAGCCAGCAAGGGGAGGGCAGGGGAGGGTAGAGACAGGGCATTTGGTACTTGCTGGACCATCATAAATGAATTGTCAGCCATCATTTACAGATAAGAGAACTGAGGCTCAAAAGTAAGGACTTTCTCAAAACACACTAATAAATGGATTTGAGCCCAGGTCATTTGCAAATAAATAATAAAAAGCCGTCACTATCCAAATGCTATTAGTTCATGTGAAACATATATGCTCTTCCCACCACTCTTTCCTGGGTTGATACACAAAATATCCTTTCCTACTTTTGATTTTTGACCTCCAGGGTATCATAGACACAGATACAAAACTGTGCATACACACTCACCACAATACGGACTCATGCATGAGAATCACACTCTCATAACCTCACCTACTGTGTGGGTGAAAACTCAAGCTGTTTGTACACTGGCCAATGAGAGCCTGTTATGGGAAATGGCTCCTGAGAATCCAGCACTTCTGCATTTAGCCTTTTCTGCTAATTTGCAAGGAAACAAATTCTTTTCACCAATGTAGAAATAGCCCTAAGTATGTTTGTGCTGCAGTAAAGGAGGCAGCTGACCAACATGCAGTTACTGGGGCCATATGCATAGCCCAACCAGCTAGGAAACATCTCGCTACCCACTGGGAAAAGAGAAGGGAGGATGGAGTCTGCCTCCTGGAAGACATAGGGTTTTTGTTTTTTGTTTTTTTGTTTTTTAATAACAAACACTTTGTTTATATTTGTAACAGAGAAGCGTTTTGAAAAATAAGGATTAATTTTTTTTCTCTTTTGCATTTCCTTATACATGACCTATTCTTTAGCCAGCTAATGTATACGCTGGTCGGGTATGGTGGAATGGGGGTGGCTGGTATTGTTATAACAGGAATGCATAAAGAAAGAGTTAATGTTCACCTCATATTATTGAAATACGATTTCACAGTAAGACGATAGCCTGGAAGCTAGCCATTGACAAGAGAGAAAGGATGTTCTAAATCACTTTAGTTTCTATTCAATATATTGACAATCAATCAGGCAGGCAGGCAGGCAGTGTTTATTGAGCCCCTTCTCTGTACTATTCCAGAAGATTAGTTTGTCCTCAAGAAACTCAGGGCAAAGAGACACTCCACAAACAAATAAACAGAGGTAAGATAATATTAGGTATTAATAAGCGCTATGAACGAGATAAAATAGGATAATGGGATATGGGGTGTGTGTGTGTGTGTGTGTGTGTGTGTGTGTGTGTGTGTGTTGGAAGGTGAGCAGAAGGCCTGTTTTATTTAGGGAAGTCAGAAAAGTCTTGTTTTGGAGGTGATATTTAACCTGAGAGATGAGATAGCAATCAAGCAATGATCTAAAGAACACCATTCCAAGGAGAAGTAACAGCAAGTGCAAAGGTCCTGAGACAGGAACAAGTTTAGAATATTGGAGAGAAGGACAAAAGGCCACTGCTGCTGGAGTGTTATAAAGGAGCAGAATGGAGAAATTGGGAGAAGAGGTTTACAGAGGATAGATTCTATAGGGCCTTGAGCCTAATGCAAAATTTTAAATTTCATTCTTATTGCACTAGCAATTCATATTGTTTTAAGCATGGAAGTGACAGGATCTAATTTATATTTTAAAAAGATCACTCTCGTCACTGTAGGGAGAATAAACTTTACGGCAGGGTTTCTCGAGCTCAGCGCTCTATGTACATTTTGGGCCAGGTGACTCTTGGTTGTGGAGGGGCTGTCCTGCGAACTGTCAGGTATTGAGCAGCCTCCCTGGCTTCTGTCCACTAAATACTACGGGCACCTTCCTCCCAGTAGCGACGACCAAAAATGTTTTCAAACATTGCCAAATGTCTCTTGGATGGAGAGGGATTGCCCCGAGGTGAGAACTTCTGCTCCGTCGGGACACAAATAGAAGTCAGAATCCCAGTTAGGATTCTGTAACTGTGGTCTAAGTGAGAGAGATGGTAGCTTAGATGCTGATGGGCTCTTCCTCTTCTTATAAGGGCACTAATCCTAGTCATGAGGGCTCCACCCTCATGACTAATTACCTCCCAAAGACCTCACCTCCAAATATCATCACATTGGTGATCAAGATTTCAAATATGAATTTGGTGGGTTGAAACCATTCGATCCCTAGCCAGTGGTCTAGGAAGATGTGATTAGAGAGGCCTGGCATCCCACCACCATCATGAGTCTTGATACCATCCCCAGAGGCATGATGTTACCTTGTGGAAGAAGCTCCTTCAATGTCTATGATAACTTGAGCTGTCACCAAGCCAGCAGGCAGAGACAGGCCCCAGGGAACTTCTCTCCCCAGCTCCTTTGCCAGCAGCACTGGCCCAATCGAGGGGGGTGGGGGGGGGGGAGATGCGAATATAAACAGAGCTAATACTTCAAACACCAGCTTTCTTAAGCTGCACTCTACAAAATATAGGCTACTCAATTTTGTTTATTTTTGGCTTCATACTTGCATTTTACTGAAATACATTCTTTGTACGTAAAATGGGACCAATTTGCGATTCCATGCCTACCTTTCAATCTGGCAGTGAATCAGAAATCTGGGACCTAGTTCTTCCTTTGGCTCTGACACTTTTTCTAGAACCTGGGTGGGGTGCTTTATGTCTCCGGATCTTCCTTTCTGGGCAATGAAGGGATTAAACCTCAAGCATTCTAAGTCTTCCAACTTCACCCAACTGGGCTTAGAAGAATGAACAAGGTATGGCAGCATGCCTCCCACCCACCCTCCTTCACTGTAGACAGTGGGGGTGACCACTGAACCAACTGAACTGAACAGGTCCTCAATTCCTGGACCATCGGGAAACACTGGGTCTTGCTTATCTTCTGGATGTCATTCCTAGCCCTGCAGAGTTGGGCGCGAGGACTGGGAGTGGTAAGGAGTAGTCAACCAGGAAGACTTGAGAACATTTCCCCTGGTGGCCAGGAAAACCCATCAGAAAGAAGGACCCTGTTTTCCTTCCTCCAGTCCCTCAGTGCTTCCTTGAAGCTGAAGGGAATGACATCACAACAAAACAAAGTTGCCAAGACATACTCTACAAAAATGTCCTCACATGGTTACATTTTCTGCAAATTATAGCGTTTGGAGTATAAATCAGAGTAATTGTTTAAATCAGAGTGACTGTTGAAACAGATTTCCAGTGATCAAATCAAAAACGCAATCATTCTTGCGGTCGCTCCGGTGCTTGGAACCCCACATACTTCTGAAACTGTCGGTTGTCAGTTACACCAAGTGTTTACATTAGCATGCTGCCCTACAGAGAAAATATATATTTTAAGAAGAAAATGTGAATCCAGGGTTACAAGAATGTTTCTGAAACAGCTAAGTCATCTTGTTTCAAGTAAAACCAGATGTTTGCATCAAGAGAAAGCCAATCATTTCTTTTAATTATGCTCAATGGTCAGGCCACCAAGAATACCCACATGTGTACACATGAGCCGGTGGAAATCAAAGGCTTCGTGACAGAGAAAGCAATCAGCAACTCCTAGACCACCAAATGGCATCCCCAGCACCAGCTCTGGGCACTGTTCGAGTTCCTTCTCTGAGAAAGCCAGGATCCCCAGCAAGGCCAGGCTTAGGAGTGGATTCTCTAATCAAGGCTGAAGTTCACAGAAAAGGCACCTCAACAGTTCAACTGTCCTCTTCAGTGCCCTCCCGGGACACTTCTCCCTCACTGAAGGCTCTGGAACGTGCCTAAAGGCAGAGCCCATTCCCCTTGTCTTATCCCGAAGGAGATGCAATGGGGGTTCCCACACCAGCCTGCTTCCCCGAGTTGTGGAGGAGCCAGAGTTCACAGATGACATACCTGTTGGCTTGGCCTCTGCCAGGGTGCACCGTGAGGTCTGATGGCCCCAGGGGAAAGTCATCCATGTGGCTGGCAATGCTATCCCTGACCGGTGGGCAGAGGGCAAGTCTAAGGAGCTGTCAGCTTCCCCCTGAGGTCCAGGCTCCATCCAAGAGAAGGTCCACTCTCCTGAGCGGATATCACTGCCTGCTGGGTGTCTTCACTGGTGGACTCACAGAAGTTTGATCTAGGAAGATCCTTTGGTCAAAAGTTTCCCGTAACCCGGGAGAACGGTTGCACCCTTGAGATTTCCTCCAAACCTAACCACAGTATTATTAGCTTTCTTTAACTTAACATGCCTTCTTTTTGTTCTTCCATAAATAGCTTCTTTAGCCTTTTCCTAAGCTATTCATGAAATCACAGGTAAGATGCATTGGTTGTATATCCTTTTAATATATGTTAAAATAGACATATGCCATTAAAATCAATGCCATTAAATAAATAGACACAAAATATATGCCATTAAAATACATTTGTTGGGGCACCTAGGTGGCTCAGTTGGTTAAGCCTCTGCCTTTGGCTCGGGTCATGATCCCCGGGTCCTGGGATTGAGCCCAGCATGGGGCTTCTCTCTCTGTCTGCTGCTCCCTTGCCTGTGCTCTCTCTCTCTCTCTCTCTCTGTCAAATAAATAAATAAAATTTAAAAATAAATAAAAATAAATAAAACACACTTGTTAAAATAAATATATGCCATTAAAATAAAAATACTTATCCATGTCTTGGCTGGAATCATGTTGCATGCTACCATGGGTATTCATCCACGGCTGTGGGAAATGCAGCTCTAAATTATTGTGTAGAAGTCTGGTGTTTCTCCCAAATCTTTAATCAATTTATTTTAAATGACACGCAATAAATGACATTCAAGGCCATACCTCTCCTTCTCCATGATTCTGTGAGCCCTAAAACCAACTTCCAGCATGGTGTTTGCTGATGGGAGAATTAAAGCCCAGGCTTCATTTGTCCCAGGAAACAACCACTGCTTCCCATCAAGAGAACGAGGGAGAGACATTTTCTCCATGATTCATCATGACAGGGTGTGGACAAGAACTCAAATACACACTTCATGTTTTCTCAGAGTCTTCACTTGTGCCCCCAAACTTCCAGGGATATTTCTGGGTTTTTGGTTTTTGTTTGTTTTTTTGTTTTGTTTTCAAAAGGGTCCCAGCATGGGAAGTGGTAAAGGAAAGCAAATCTTATATTATTGTTAAGCTAAGTGTTCTGCTTTGAACTCAGCCTAGAAGTCAGAGCCATGTGTGTGAAGCAGGCATTGATAATCACTTCTAGGCTGTGGTTGACTGGTAATGTCCTCAAAACCCAGCCATCATGTGGATTCCTGAAGTCAAAAGACAAGTGAATTGTTTAAAAATAAATCACTCCTATTTTAGGCCCTCAGATCCCCATAAAATAGTGGATTTAATAATATAAATGATTCTTTTAAAAAGGGCTTTGACTTCATTTTGCCAAATGTTTACTTGGGTCTTTCCATCTCATCGACTGAGTACCTTGACCTGGGTCCAGGCCCTCTGTCCTATCAGGTAATAGTGAGTTTCACGCGTCCAATTGCTTCACACAACACTATGACTTCATAGCCCAGAAGCTTCATCTGAAGTACCATTGTTGAGATTCCACCCATCCATTCGTTCATTCAGCCTTTTAACAAACAATTGTTCAGCACCTATTAAATGCAATGATCCAAGATACTTGCTTTAGGGGATTCAAAGATGCATTACTCCTGCTGACAACTGACCTTTTTCAATCCAGAGACAATGACAGGAGCATTTAGTCTTCTTAATTTATTAGAAATAAATCTCAGAACAATATAGCATGCTGTTTAGGTAAGAAATTTTCAGAAAATCACTTCTCTTGGAAGAGGTTGAGTCAAAGACTGAAGAGAATTTAATTAGAGCTTTAACTGGAGATGCAAATAGGTGCTGATACCATCAGGAAAGGAGGAGGTTGGAGGAAGTGGCAAAACAAACAAACTCCGTGCCCAAAATATCTGGGCTCTCCCACGGCAGCTCGAGAGAACAGATGCATCCAGGGTACCTGGCATACGGCAAAGTACCCCAAGCAAGTGGACCTCATCAGGCTACAGGGTAGGTCCCCTGGAAGGATGCTTCAGCCCTTGGCCTCACTCAGCATTCCTGACATTTGGTAAAGACACTCACAGGGAAGGAGACTGGCTGTGGGCAGTCAAGAAGAGATAGCACCAACTTGAAACTCAGGGGCCTCGTACTGCCCACTGCAGAACCACTGTCTTTCAACCTGGCCATGCCAGTCAGGGCCCCTACAATGAACTCCACACTGTGGAAAGCCAGCTGCTGTCGAGGCTGATAAAGGCTGCTACCTTAATCCCATAGCCTGAAGCCTTCCGACTTCCCACACTTTGGAAGAGTTACTCAACATTCCAAGGTCTATCCTGTACACTCTCACATGGGAGTATTTCTCGAGGCAGGAGCCTTGGAGGAGACCTCACAACACACACACTGGGGTACTATACACTCCGCCTGGGAGCAAAGCTCGCCTTGCCCCTTCTCACAAGCAAACAGAATCTGGACAGCCATGCCAATTGGCAAACCCAGCTGGAAGTCAATGGCGGTAGCAAGTTACACAGCTCACCGCCAGAGGGCAGCCCTGCATACAGACACAACAGGTCTCTCCCCATTCAAGAGAGGAGAAAAGTAAGGTTGGAGGAGGGGTTAGCAAGGCTCACAATGAGCATAGGACAGAGCCAGGCTCAGAACCCCAGCCTCCCGCCTCCCAGCGGGTCCTTCTCCACTTGCCCCCAAGGTGTCAAGAAAGGAAAGTTTGGGATGGTTTATGTATCTTTACTCATAGTCAATGAAGTTGCAGCAGCTTCTTCCCCCAGGAAGTGTGGGATCCCCAGCAGTCCCTGGGATGCTCTAATCTTTTTTACTTTGAACCGCTGCAAGAAATACATTGCACATTGCAACCCACGTTTCCTATTTTGTATATCATACACAAAACTGAAACACATTTTTTACAAAATAGTGTCTGTATTCCTAAGATACATTCTGGTATTTTCAATTGTACTCGATTCTATGCGTTCTTCTTTTTATTTGCTTATTTATTTTTTAATGCTTGACTACATAAATTTCACTCTGCACTAATTGGTTGCCCGTCCTGGCTGAAGGGTGCCCTGGAGAATGTTCAAGGCCGATGCACGGCCATCCCTTGTGTGACCCAGGTCCCGCAGGCACATAGGAAGGGTCTAAGGACCGTGCAGTTTCTCCAGTTGAAGAAGGAGGAAAAATGGCCCAGGGACAGTGTCAAAGGCAACCTTGACTCACCATTCAGCCTCACTTCATCCCCTCAGCGAACACTAAGTCACCACTCAGAGTTCAGCTCAGTCATTAGCCGGCCCTGCCTGGAGGTGATTTCAGGCTTCAGACGCCCCTGGGGTCAGCCTTCAGGTCCTAGAAATCAGGTAGGGTTCCCATTCAGAAACTCTGTGTGAAGAAGACAGGAATGAGGGGGAACAATCTGAAGCCAGAGGGCCAGAAGTTGCTCGAGGCCTAGGGCCCTCCCCAGGCAGAAGCGTCAAGGGGAGTGTTTTGGACCAGAGGCCAAAACCTCAGAGCAGGGGCCCAGAGGCAGAGCCCCCAGGATACTCCCTCCCGCAGCCAATACGGGATTCCCCCAGACTCAGGCCACAGCCTCCTCCCCCTGGGGCACAGCTAATAGATCTGCCCAGAAAGTGCTTCCTGACATTCTGCCAACTATTTCACTTGCTCAATTTCATCCTCTTGCTCCCCACATGTTATTTTACAAAGAAACTCAAAGGAGGAGACATCTATCACTAATCAACCCTCGAATGATCTTAGAGTCCTGCTTGAACCCAAGGGTGGTTCTCCAGTCCAGTTCCTTGATGTGTGGAAAGATTCCTGGTGAGGCCCCAGCACTGGACTCGGGCTCCCAGTTTCAGTCCTGGTATTCATCTCTCATGGGGGGGAAATGCATGACAAGAAAGAAAATTCTCCAGACTCTGGGGCCAGGGCTCTGCCCTGAGGATGCTGGCTCAGTCCACCTCACGGGCAACTGTCCTTGACTTTCAGGTACATCACAGTTGAGCAACCATGGCCCTAAAGAGAAAAATGACTCTGAAAGGGTTGAATCGGTTCCTTGCAAGTGGCGTATATTAGGCGTCTATGGGGTACAAAGCAGTGAACTTAGCATTGAGGGAATGAAGAGGAGGAGATCACCCTGGTCCCTGCCTTCAAGTTTTTCCACAGTCTAGGGGAAGAGTTAAGCCAAGCATTGGCTTGAGTAACAGGGCTCAGAGGAGCCTCCCGGCCTGGCCTGCTCATACCCTGCTCCCTCCCTGAATCCATGCCTCACTTACTGTAGGATTACGTTTGTTGGCTCACCCGGCTGCTGCTGAAATAATGTTGCTTCTTTGTGAGCAGGTCAGACACAGGTGACTCTGCTGGCTTTGAAAAGGGAGGAATGGGCATGAGGTGAGGAACCCAGGCAGCTTCTATAAGATGGAAAGGAGGGGAGCACCTTCCCCCCTAGGGTCTCTGCGAAGGAACGCAGTCCTGCCAACAACTTAATTTTAGCCCAGTGTCCAACTTCGCCAGAACCATGAGATACTAATTTGTGCTGTTTTAAGTCACCGAGCTGTGAGGATCCATCACGGTAGCGATAAGAAACTAACGCAGACGTTGGCCATTTCCTTTGGATCCAGAACCCTAGTAACCTCTCTTCTGTGTTCAGAGCAAGAGGAGAGAGACATGATCATGTGCGACAAGGTGGACTTCTCTGGAAAGCCGAATTACACGAAGAGAATTATCGAGTTCTACCTTCGTGGGGAAGGAATCAGGAGCTGATTCTTTGAGGGGCCGAGGGAGGTGGACCGCCCCGAAGGAAACCTGCCCTGGAGGAGGGAACAGATCCCTGGCCTCCCCACAAACAGCCCAGGAGCGGGGTGCCTGCTGCAGGGTGTGGGAGGAGATGCAGACAAGGAGCACCAGGGCCTAGCAGACCCCCAACCCCAGAGGCTCCCATGCAGAGCAGGCCTGCACCTGCCCATGGAGTTAGCTGCCTTCTAATGAAGCGCCTGGCCCCGGGCAAGAAGCCACTGTGGACGGCAGGGTGGCCCCTGGATTGCAAAGCCTTGAGGCTCCAATATAACACAAGTGACGAGGAGGAGCCATGGAAAGTCACAGATCTTGTACATCAACTCTGTGCAGGGGTCCTTTTACTCGATTTAGTTGTGCTATAGGGAAAGAAGGACTTGTGACCTTTCTTATGCCTTCACAACTCTTGAAGCCCTCATTCCTGCCTTATCTAGGACCAGACTGGCACTCTCCCAGCTCCCCACTCCTCTCTCCAAACAGGGTACAGGGTGCTGCATCGTCAGGCCTTTCCAAGGACTCAATGAACAAATAACGTTGAGGAGGGTAAATAATTGAGCTCTGACTCTGAGCCACATCTAACTCCTTAACTTCAGTCATCCTGGGGGCAGGGCTATCTCGAGGGGGTAAGTCGCCTCTGGGCACCAAGGAGGCCCCTGTGGTCATCAGTCACCGTCCCCAGCCAGCTGAACCCAGACATCTTCACGCTGGTTCACGCTGGTCCATGCTGCTGTTCTGGTGCAGCTCCTGTCACTGGAGACCCTGGTGGCCGGGTCCCTTCCTCCCTAGGACACATCACAGCTACCCCCTCTGAGTGCTGACCCCTCCTTAGGGCACTCTCTCAGGCGGATTGGGCATCCATTGTGATTCCCAGAACACAGAGGTCCCTCCTGCCCCATCCGGTCTCCAGAAATCTCCTTCTGGACCTGGTGCGGTGGCTGATGGGGAGTGTCTCTTTCTTTGTTTTCTGCAGAATCTCCCTCCCTCGGTCTCTGTCGCACCCTCACTCACTCCCTCTACCTCTACCTCTATCTCTCTCTGTCTCTCCCTCCCTCCTTTTCTCTCTCTCCTTAAGCCCCCCAAGGCTCTAGCATCACCTCTTCAGTGGCGGTAGACATTGTGGAAACAAAATCCACGGAGGACAGTCTCACAGACATTTGTGCTTTCAGCCCAGCTGCAAATCTCCTGAGGAAAGAAGCGCAGCCTGCTAACTGCTGGAAAAGGGGATGGAACTTAGGAAAAGACAGGGAGGGATAAAAACGTAATTAAAACGTTGAAAGCTTACCCTGACACAATACATATCATAGCCATCATTTCTGCAACCATGTATCCAATAGCTCGTGATCCAGGGCTCACTCTGTGCCAGACGGCGGCTGCTGGGGAACAGTGGTCCACACAGAGGCTGGGTCCCTGCCCTCGCGGCCTTTCCTGCCAGGAAAGGAGGAGCCAGACAACACACTCTTAAACAGAGAATCAGGGAAGCATCCATGCCCCGCAGAGGACAGGGCACTCAATGCCCCAAGCTGGTGACTGCATTAGACGATAGCTAGGGGGGTCAGAGATGGTCCCTTGACGTTTACACCTAGACCTGAACGACAGAGGACACAGAGAGAGCAGGGCTCACCTTTCATGTGCTGAGCACATTCCATGCATTGTTTTATATGATTCTCACAGCTGACCTACAGAATCTACACTACTATCTCCATTTTACAGATGACGAAACTGAGGTTAGCAGAGATTCGGTTTCTTGTCTGAGCAAATACAGCCAGCTGCAGAAGAGCGAGGAGCAGACCGACCTGCAGTGTGTCTGGCTCTAAAGCCACATCCCCCCGACTCTGCTAGGAGAGACTCTAATTGCATCCCTCTTGGAATTTTCCCAAGTGTCCAGACAGAAATTTCTTTCCCACTAGGTTCTGACTTTTCAATCTTTCCTCCTTGGTCCCCTGGCCAGGGCAACCTGTGAGGCGGTTTCCACGCTCGTAGCCGTCTGGGTGAGAGGACAACCCTGTCCACCAGCCACCCGGACTGGCCTCGCTCTGGCTTCATGCTGCTCTTCTCCCCGGGGCGGCCGCCTTCCTGCACCCCTTCCCCTCGGGCTCGGGCTCGCACCGCCGCCCCTCCCTGCAGCCCTGTCCTGCGGGCCTGTGGCTGGGGGAGACCTAGACCAGACAGGCTGCGAGGAGCCCCGAGTGACTGGCCAGTGGTATTCAAGCCTATTTTTATTCACGAAAATCTGTTCTGTATTTTATTCAGCTTTGGGGCAAGGAGAGGTCAACTCTCTTCACCTCTGCTGTAAGATGAGAATACAGCAGGAAATGAAATGACAGGGAAGCCAGCCCAGGAGAGGGAGCAGGGCAAATTACAGGGAAATTAAAAACCTGTGTTCAGATCAGAGCGGAGGGTGTCAAAGCTCTCCTTCCACGGGGGCCCTTCTCCCCAGGCCGCGGGTCGTGTAGATGCCTCGCTTGCCAGACACCATGTGAGGGCCGGTGACTCGAGCGCCGGTGGCCCAGCACAGGTGTCACCCATGCTGGCCTCCCGAAGGAGGTCCCGGCTTCTGCCCACCGCATGTGACCTGCGCATTCTGGCTCCAGTGGAGCTGGAGCGAGCCGGACAGCTGGGCGTGCTGGCGCCTGGAACATCTTCATCCTCACTACGGTTCCTGAATGGCTTCTGCGTACAAGGCAGAGGGTCCCGGGCCATCAAGTCAAACACGCGTGCAATTATTTGGAACTCTGGTTAAGCAGCTCTCTGTTCCCTTGCTCTCACGGGAGCATGACTTCAGCTCTTCCATACCCTTCGGCGCCCACCTCAAACGCTCCCTCCTCCACGCAGCCCTCCCTGAACTGGGGCAGAGACTGCCGTTTGGGTCCCGCTGTCCCAACAACTGGAAAATGCCAGACAGGCAAAAGGTTCTCACTTTTCCTCTTGGCCTGCTGGATGCAGAGACCTCGTTTTAATTGTAGCCAGAAAATGATCTTTGAGCACCTGTTATGTGCTGGGGCACGGTGCTGGGTCCTGGGACACAGGACGAGTTTCTGCCCCCCCATGATCCCAGAAGATGGCGAGAGGGGTAAACGTAGTCAGCACACTGTAGCAGGGGGCAGGGGCTGAAGAGCGGGACTGAGTCTTCCCCCCGCTGCGGGAGCACAGAAACGAGAGGATCAGGGTGAGCTGCTTGGAAAAGGAGGCATTCGAGTCAGACTTTGAAAAATAGGCAGAATTCCATTTTATTTGGTTTGGTTGGTTTGTGTTTTTGCTAAAAGAAAGACAGTGGCGGAGCGCTGAGGGAGGAGGCTGGAGCCTACACAGAATCACGAGACGGAGCACTTAAACCTTGGGGGGCACTTGGGGAGCAGTGGGGAGAACTGCGAATCAGCCTTATCCAGCTGCCACAACAAAATACCACAGACAGGGGGCTTAGACGACAGAAATGTATTTACTCACAGTTCTGGAAGCTGGAAGTCTGAGATCCAGGAGTCCGCGGGTTAGTGTCTCCTGAGGCCTCTCCCCTGGGTTTGCACGGCCGCCTCCTCCCTGTGTCCTCTCGTGGTCTTCCCTCTGTGCGCACGCAGGGCCAGTATTTCTCTGCGTGTCCTCATCTTCTCATCTTATAAGGACAAAGGCCTTACCCCCAAGTACAGCCCTATTCTAAGACCTTGGAGATTAGGGCCGAGGATATGAATTTTAGGGCAACAGAACTCAGCCCATAGGGACAGCATGCTGGAGGAAGGGGATGCGTGGGGATATAGGGAGGAGGAGCAATATGGTGGTGAGACAGGGAGAACCTTAGGTGAGGGCAGATTTCATCATCTCTTGAGTGCAAGGCTAATTTATTGGGTTTTTATGCTATGGGTTAGTGTGACCAAAGTAAGTCCCAGACTCTGCTGTGTGCTAATAGATGTTAAGCAAACAAAAGACAGGGCACCTGGTTGGCTCAGTGGGTTAAAGCCTCTGCCTTCGGCTCAGGTCATGATCTCAGGGTCCTGGGATCGAGCCCCGCATCAGGCTCCCTGCTCGGTGGGGAGCCTGCTTCCCCCTCTCTCTGCCTGCTTGTGATCTCTCTCTCTCTGTCAAATAAATAAATAAAAACTTTAAAAAAAAAAAAGCAAACAAAAGACAGAGTGCATTGTCAAGCTTGGGAAACCAATTTCTTCCCTGCAGGTCTTCTCAGGGCCCTTAAGTATGCTAATGTGTGTTGCAAATCCTCAAGAGGGAAGCAGATCACAGAGGCCAATTTTTTTTTTTTCAGTGTTCCAAGATTCATTGTCCATGCACCACACCCAGCGCTCCATGCAATACGTGCCCTCCTCAATACCCACCACCAGGCTCGCCCAACCCCCCACCCCCCTCCCCTCCAAAACCCTCAGTTTGAGACTGTGGACTCAGAGGCCAACTTTTAACAATACCTCCTGACAAAGAGTGCAGGGAGCACCGCTGAAGGGAGCCAGCAGAGATTTTGGAGCAGAGAAGCAATATGATCAAATCCTAAATTTAAGGCTATTATTGCACTGGGCTTGGTTGAACACCAGCCATCAGAGACGGTTGAATACCAGCAGCAGGGCAAGGGTAAGTTCTAGAAGGTAGAGTAAGGGGAGCTCTCTGACCTTCAAAGAGGCTGCTCTGTGGCCTCATCGACCCTTCCATTTAACAGGTATGAATTAGGCCCCCTCTGGTCCCCCACCCGAGAGAGCCTGGCCCAGGGGAAACACATCCTCCCTCATCGTCCGTGTCTCTGGGCGGCTTTTCTGTTCCATGTGGATGCAGGGCCAAGCCATCTGGGACCTGATGCCTGCGGGCCCCTCTTTCCTCCCCTTTCAGCACACAGAGACCTAGGACACAGATGAGGGTGACTAGGACCTTCCTGGTGCCTCAAGGCTGAGCCGAGGCCCTGCTGCTCTGCCCCAACAAAGCAATTACAGGGAACTCAGACGCATTCCTTTTGGAACAAAGACTTCTATTTTCCAACTCCCAGGGGTCCCAGGCGGTATAGACACATTCCTGGAGGCAGTCATTCTCAAGAATTCAAGAGGTTCAGTCTCCGTTGAAGGCTCGGGGCAGATGGCAAGTGCTGATTTGGGGGAAATGAGGCCCAAGTATCAGACCCGATACCTGCAGAGGAGACTGCAGGACAAGAGCGGGAAGGAGGCTATAAATGGGGCTGAGGGGCTCGCTCCTGGGGTGCGGGATGGAGCCCGCAGGAGAGCGGCCAGGACCCGGTGGGAGGGGGAGTGGTGTGCAGAAATGGAGGGCACGGGGCAGGATGCTGAGAGCCCTGGGCTCGGGGCCCTGACTGGTAGTGCAAAGCCCTCTCTGCGGTCCTCCCCCAGGGCTGCTAAGAATCCAAGAGAGATATTTAGATGCAGCAGTTTGTAATCGGGCACTCTCTGATGTAGCCCCTTCCATATATTAAAAACTCTTTTCTTTTTTCTTTTTTCCTGTGTTTTTTGCCGAGTAATGTGTATAATTCATACCCCTATCACCCAGCCTGCAAGCCTCACCTGGGGGCAGAGGAGCCCTCTTATATCGTTAGTAATTACATTATTACTAATTATATTACAATAACAATATTGTTAGTGATTGCAATTAAAGAAAAAAGAAAGGAAAATGAATAAAAAAGAACTGAGCATGTCACGGGATATTTTTGTTTATTTTTTTCTTTCTAGTCTTTTAAAATTTCATTTCACGGGGTATTTTCTCATGCCGCTACAACATGTCCCTATGTCAAAAGGCCAGGTGCCCTCCAGGGCCAAGGGGTGTCCTCTTGCCCTGCACCTCCTCCCGCTCCCCACCACAGCACACACACACACACACACACACACACACACACACGCATGCACGCACGCGCGCGCACACGCGCTTCAGGGAACAGGCTAAGATCTGGCCCCGAGGTAGCAGAGAGCCTCCCCACCTCCCTCCCTGGGCTTTCTTGGCCATTCCTGAGCAGCTTCACAGACCAAATGAACAGCCTCCTCCCATCCTAGTTCTTTTCTTTGCCAGCTGGTCACTGGCATCTGCTGGGGCTTAGCCACAAAGGCTCATGGCAGAAATGGATACGGCCGTTCCTTCCTAGTGGGACCCATCTTCCCTCTGGTCCTGGGGTGGGGGGGGGGCGGCAATTAAGTACCCTGCTTACTACCGAGAACTTCTCCTTGCCACAATCAAGCCAGTGACTTCGGGTGTCCCAAGGGGCACAGAAATCAGAAGAGACAGCAGTCCCTTAGGCCCACATCACCTCCTCATGGTCTGTGATCAAACACAGCCACTATTCAAATGGCAGGTGGCACAATTCAGCTCAGCTGCTGCCTCAGATAACCCCGTGATACTGCCTTCCTGAAATGTGGCAAGAGCCCCGGGGGCTCCCGATCCTGCCCTTTCATCTTGGCTCCTGGCTGGGAACATACTTCCCCAGACCTTAGTTTCTTCATTTGTAAAGTAAACTCTAGAATCCCTTCCAGTTCCCAGAGTCTATAATCCTGTTCTCCTATGGTTGAGCACATGTAATGTTTATTTTGGGAGAAAGGGATTTTTTTTTTTGGCTTCGAGAGTGTAACTTCACACTAATAGTCATTTGGATGACATCATACGAATTCAGGGCTAAGTGAATAGCTAGAATATTGCTGTAGCGTGCTCTCTATGGGGAAAACAATGATTTGGGAAGTTTCCTCTCCCCCAAAACATACGTTTCGAGCACAGACTTTCTTTCTCAGCTTTACTTCTGGAATGGAATTTTGCCGCTTTCTTCCAGACTGGAGGGACAGGTCAGGAGACCCCCTCCTAGGTCTGCTCAGAATGCGGGGGGGAGGGGGGCAGGGGGCAGCAAGCAGGTGGTGAAAATGGAGTGAGTGCGTCTGTCAATAGAGAGACCGGAGTTCCAACCAGAGTCTGGTGCTTTGCCCTCAACACTGTGCTTCTCTAGGGCTAAGGTGCCTAGTGCTCTGGGGGATCTTCTGGCAAGCTTCACACAGCTGTTGGGGCCAAGTGGGGACAGGTGATCCTTGAACCCTTTGGGCATCAGCAGCACTCCCTTACAGCTTTAAGACCTGCCAGACGCCAGGCTGAGCCAAGAGGACCAGCAACTTCCAGCGATACCAGCAAATGTGAGTGAGGTTGCACTCTCTTTGGAACACAGTTGATATGAAAGAGAGTCTTGCATTAAGGTGGTTCATAAATGTAAGGAGTTGCTACTGAGGATCTCACTATCTCCCCAGATACTTTAGGGTTTAATGCCAAGAGAATATTCTGGGAGGCACAGAAGGGGTCAGGCACTTGGGCGGCCTTCAGGCTATTGAGCAGGGTGGGCTGGGCGGTGCTGCCCAAGACCTCAGTGTTGCCCTAATCACAGGCCTTGCCGTAAGGTTGTCGGGGGCCCGGCAGGGCGGGAAGCAGCGGGTACGTCAGAACCTCCAACCACCGGCTTTGCTGCCCAGTGGAGACTGATGACTTGGGGAGGTTATTTTCAGGGCTTTTCTGATCTGAAGCCAGGAAATCATGCAGTCTCCCCTTGCTTCTCTCTGCAACTGGCCAACACATCCCAGGAACAGACCTAAACTCAAATCATGAATTGCTAGGTCACAAGAGGACACAAATAAATCATACTATTTACAGAATCCTGTCAGCGCAGGCCAGAGGGAGCAGCCCAGCCGATGCCAGGGACATTTTGTGGATTTCTTGTAGCATGTTTGGCCCATCCTTTTCTTATTAAACATTCAAATCCTCTTCACGTCCCCTAAAACAGGATTCTGTTGTCTGCTCACCCGCTGAGTACCAGTAATCAAAGACACATGCCCGGAGCCACGCTGGACTGGATGTCCCCAGGGTCCAAGTTCTACCACGTCGTTCACAACACGCACAAAGACACACACACCCGGCAGGCATCCGGCGGACGCTGCAAAGCCAGGGCCTCCCCTGAGACTCAGTCTCTCAGCCGCTGCCCCGGAAGTCTGCAGCTGTCCCCGCAGAGCCGACCCCCCCCAAGACTCAGCACAAAACACCTGGTTCCTGCAGGTGTTAGTAAGGCACGTGCCACCCCCCTTGTTCGCATGGAGAAACTGAGGCCCAGATAGAAGAAGCAGCTGGCCCAAAGTCACAGAATCCTGCTTGGTAGTCAGTCCAGGTTTAGAGTAAAAACAAAGATGGGTTTCTATCCCTCCCCAGTGAGGAAAGGCTCTCTGCCTGGCCTCTCCATGCCAGTTTGAGACCTGACCACTGACCACCACTGCCCTCCTGGCACTCTAACCCATTACCTGAGCTCTAAAAGCCACATCCTGACGGTGTCCCTCACTCTCAGAGGCTCGGAGCCTGGGTCGAAGTCCTAACACTGCTACGCAGAAGTTGGCTTGTGCTGGCTCCTGACGGCCGATTGTTAAATGTTCCAGAATCTTGTCAGGTGTTTCAAGGTGGGCATTTTGAAATTGCCCATATTGGAAATGGTAATCTGCAAATGCCAAAGGCCTCAAATCAGGGATTTTTTTCTTTTTTTTTTAGAGAATGGTTTGTCAGCACATCACTGCTTGCTAGACAGGATCACTGGGACTTCAACGAGACCTCGGGCCTCCGTGGGCAGAGGGGATTTATCAAATCTGTGGTTGTACAAACAGAAGCTCACTCTGGTAAGCACGAATATGACTTTTAGGAAGGTTATCGGATAGCTCACAGAATCCACAGGCGATATGGAGAATCGGGATCAGGAAACAGGCTGGAACCCAGGGTGGCAAGGTGGGGTGTGCTTGACCCATCCAGGGCACGGGAGGCTCACCTCCCCGCTGCTGGATGCTCGTCACAGGCCCTGCCGCCAGGGGGCGCTGAACCTGGACCTTGGGTGCTTCTACCTTCGCCAGAAAGAAGTCTAAATAGCTCCTGCCTCTTGGCATCCCTTGCTCTGGTTCTGAATGGGTGCGTTTGATTGGCTGACTTTAAGTCCTGTATCTGCAACCCCAGCAGTAGTGGGCTTAAGGAGCAATCTCAAACCGTTTCTGCTGCCATAGCAGGAAGTGGGAGGCTCACACCTAGCGGATTTCCCAGACAGACAAAATACTGAAAATGCCCACTACAGAAACACTCTACTCAGACCTGTAGGCTGATGAGTGGATTGTCCTAGAACCCTCCCCTCAAATCTGCTCCCACCCTTACAAAAACATTTCCCCTCCTCTTCCCACTTAGTTGGGATTTTACAACTTAAATCTTTCTTTTAGCCAATAAGATTCTTCTCTGAAGTGGAATAACCTTCCCCATTCTTCCAGGGCTCAAGGGGCATATGACTCACCTCAGTGTGCATCAATGTAATCTGACATTTTCCTTTTATCTCTTGATTCAGCTCAACTAAGAGAGTGGGAGCCACTCTTAATCACATACATTAGTAGAAGAGTTAAGCATGGATAATCCAGAATAGCAGGTAACTCACGAAATATTTCCATGTGGCTCTGAGTGATGGCATATGAATTTTTAATTATAAAAGGAATTAGAATTGCCTCTGTAAATTGTGACTGCACAATCAATGGAGATAGGGCTGCTATAGTCCACAAGTCCAAGAGTGCCTTTCAGCCTATAGAATATGAATGGATGGTACCACTTGTGCAGTGCACAGCCTGCACAACTATATGTGGTAGCTCTGGAGGAGTCTATTCAGGGCTTTCTGGGCAGGAGGAGAAGATAGCTAGGAAGACAGCAACCAAAGATCACATCAAATTGATCACATTGTTGGAAGAAGAGAACAAGATTTAATACATAAAATTTAAATGTATACACAGCCCACAAATACCTACAGTAAGGGATCTTCACATTCGTCCAGACTCACCCTTATTTATATTAAAAAGAATTAGGAGAAGGACCAAAGAACTTCTCAGTGTTAATTAGGCTTATGAAAAACGAAGGGTTAGGGACTGTTTTAGTATTCAAGGATGAGCTGGTGGGAAGGGGACAGGACTGCTGGTAGACAGGTGGGAGACACCGAGCTGCTCATCAACCTGTCCTTCAGGCTGTGGGAGTCATGAGGGGCTGAGAGAAGACAAGTACAGGGTTTGCCCTGCTTCCCCAAAGGCATGTTCCTTTATAACATGGGAAAGAAACTCCGAGAGTAACAAGTACCCGATGTAGGAGGACTTTGGTCTCTAAGTGATCCCACATTTGCAGCCTGTTGTTGATTTTACTCCAAAATGAGGAGGCAACTCACCACTGTTTTCTCGGAGGCCACAGTCCCAGGCCTGCCTTGATCTTCTGGTCATCCCGCCAGCCCACGCATCCCCAGCAGGAGTCTGAGCTCAGCCAGGCCCAGGCGACAAGGCAGACATCCGGGGCATCCAGCAGGCCCTCGGGGTGAGGAGGCATGCGGGCCCATCAACCTCAGAGCAGAGCTCTCTAGTTCAACTGGAACCAAGCTTGGCTTGGGCCCCTGAGACCAGAGAACAAGCCCTCGGCTGGTGGTTACCAGACCTGGGCTCCAGTCCGTCCACTGCCCGGCTCACAGAGTGGCTGAAAGAGCCCCTTCCCTTTCTAGGCTCCCGAGGCGGGCTGTGTAAGCTCCTGCCCCTCCCTGTTATGACCGCTAACGTCCTCGGGCAGCTCTAGAGACCGACATCTGACTCATAACTGCACACACGAAACAGCACGGACCCAAATGCAAAGGTACGTGGCCCTGTGTTCCCTTGTCCCTCCTTCTTTTGCCACCCCCCAAAACCCGTTCGGTCAGGATCAATCCAGTCTCCTGGTAACATGCCCCGCCAGGTAGGACCTCTCAAAGATCAAACAGGAAACATGAAGGCAGGGACGTCCCTGAAGAAAACGCCAAAAAAACATGTTTAATAATCCAGCAGGGGGAAAGGGCTTTGTAAACATAAAACACAAAACCTCAAAATCCACAAAATACAAAATTGATAAATCTGACTCGATTTCGACATAAAGAAGAAAAACACCAAATAGCAAGTGAAAAGATAAATGGAAACCTAGAAACAATATTTGGAACTCCTATAAAACAGGTGAAAGATGAATTTACCTAATACTTACAAAGCTGGTGTGGTGTTTGAGGGGGTCTAATAAATAGTATGTCTTTTTCTACTAAAATTCCAAACCAACTTGGAATAGGAACAAGAGTAGGCAAACAAGGATCCAAATATCAGCTTTGTTACTGACAGAGCTATTGGAGAGCGCGACTCAGGTGGGCAGACGAGGGGTCTCCTCATGCTGGGCCCCAGGATGAAGCAGATCTGCCCAAGTCCCAGGGAGATCTTCAGTGCCCTCACTGCTAAGCTTAGGGCATAGCCAAGGGCTCCGGAACACCTGTGCTCTGCAGGCAGGCGATCCCAAGGGGTAGGAGGAGAGAGGTAAGGCATATCCACTTCCTCCTTCCAAACTTGGTGATCAGACCATTTACCCCACTTCCCCACAGCCGGAGTGAGTGAGTGAGGGTGAAGGGGGCAGAAAGAGGACAAGATTTACACATTCTGGCATCCTTTTACTTGGAAATACAAAGCCATGGAGAAGGGAAATGCCATCCCCTCTTCCAACAAATTCCCAATAAATCAGTAGAAAAAGCCATAATACAATAGAAAAACGGGAAGAACATGAGGGCACATTCCAAGCCTCAAGGGTCTTCACCTGTAAATGGATCAGGCTGGAGGAGACGATTTCTTAGATTCCTCTGGGCCCACACGACGAGTTAAAAATAGATCTCAGGGGCATGTGGGTGGCTCAGTGGGTTAAGGCCTCTGCCTTCGTCTCGGGTCATGATCTCAGGGTTCTTGGATCGAGCCCCACATCGGGCTCCCTGCTCAGTGGGGAGCCCTCTTCCCCTTCTCTCTCTGCCTACTTGTGATCTCTCTCTCTCTGTCAAATAAATAAATAATCTTATAAAAATAAAAACAGATCTTATGACTTGTCTCAGTCAGCTCAGGATACCATAGACCAGATAGCTCGAACAACAAACCTTGACTTCTCACCGTCCTGGAAGCTGGAAAATTCAAGATCAAGATGCCCGTGGATTCAGTGCCTGGGAAGGGCCCTCTTTCTGGTTTGCAGACAGCCACATTTTCGCTTTGTCCTCCCATGGCTGAGAGAGGACTCTGGTCTCTCTCTTCTTGTAAGGGCACTAATTCATCATGGGATGGACCTCATCTAAACTCATTTATCTACCGCAGACTCCCACCGATGAATACCATCACACCGGGGATGAGGGCTTCAACACGTGAATTTGGGGGGGGATGCAAACGTTCAGTCCACAGCAGGGCTGATAGGCAAGTAGAGCTGCTGAAAACCATCTTGAAAGGACGTATTGTGCTTATCACACACCCTCCTTACAGCCCTCCCCTCCCTTCCCTTCTGTCTGACCACCTGCCTGCTAGCTAAAGGCGTGGATTACAATTCTGGGGAACCTCAGTCTGTCTTCCAAGTCTTCATTCCCAGACCATTGCGTAGCCTGAGCCTTCACACCCATTCTTCAGGGAGAGTGAGGACTTTGAGCACAAGCCAGAGGGTAACTGGAAACCCCTTTGCTCTCGTGGTTCTCAGATCCGCCCCCCTGAGGACCTGCATATTCGAGCTCGTTATTGCACTCACTTGCTAAAGCCAAACAAAGAACTTGCACCTGAAAAACACTGAAATTTGTTTGGTACTTGGAGCTCCAGGGTATAAAACTGGAGGTTAATCTTATACTCCTGCACAAGGGAGAGAGCCGAGGAACCAGAGAAGTAGCTTTCCAAAGCACACAGCTGGCCCTGGATATCTTCCCGGCTCGACCGGAGGAGGAAGGGTGGGTTGCTCCCCAAGGGCCAGGCAGCCAATGCCTCCCCACGCAAGGGGTCCAGCCAGAGGAATCCCAGAGCCCCAGGTCCCTGGCAATCCTGAAGCATGGCTTGCAGGTATGGCGGGAAGCTCCTGGAGCCACCTTCTGGCATCAGCCCTCTTAAGGAGCATGGCTTATGGCTCTGGTGACCATGCAAATAGCCAAAAGAGATGTTTAAACCATCAGCGATCCAAGCATCTGTTACTGCTCGACAAGCCACTCCAACCTGATGGCATTAAACAATGATCATTTATTATTGTTGTTGTTGATGTTCTCATGGTGCTAGAGGTTGACTGGGCTCAGCTAGATGGCATCCTTCCAGGTCCCTCTTGTGCTTGTGGTCAGCAGTGGCTGGGGCAGGAGAAACTCTTGACATTTCCGCACATCTAACAGACAAGGAGACTGGGACCTCCGCTGAACACGCCCAGTGTGGCCTCTCCATGGGGCCTGGCCTCCCTTGCTTTAGTCCGGGTTACAATTCTGCTCTGTGATGTGAGATAAGGGGGAACAAGGAGGTGTGGGCCATGGTATCCACCCTCCCTGAATTCAGTCCCACTTGGAAGATGGAGAAAAAGAGTCAAGACAAACTAAAGAGCCACAGGAAGTAGCATGAGGCAGGCTGTATGGGTGGAGGAGAGATGAGTTTCCTTCAGCCTAGAGGAGGGGAGCTGCCCCACCACCATAGCCGGTATGCTGGGGGCGTGGCGTAAACTTGACACCATGGGCACTACCTCCACTCGCCCTCCTTGGCACTGCTGGTAGCAATGTGTTCGCTTTGTTGGTGTTTGTTTTGTGTCCTGTCGCTGTTGTGCTGGAGTGAATACAGCAGGGAAATTAGTGTTTGGCCCCCAGAGAGGAATGGAGGGAAAAGGTCTAGTGTGACCTAATTCCCCCCACCTTCAGTCATTTATTGCTCTCTTGGGGGGTTCAAGTTGACCCAGCGGAGGGCGGCAAAGCAGCCTGGAGCTGGTATTTGGCATGCAAGGATCAGAGCTGGCCTAGGAGGCCCTGTCGGAGGTATGCGGGAACTGAAACAGCCCAAGAGGGACCCGAGCCAAAGCCCAGACCACACGGAGCACCACCCAGCTTGACAGCCAAGTGCGGGTGACGAGCCCGAAGCGAACGGGGCTAACCCGAGAGTGAGAGAAGCCAAGGGTCAAAGATACGCTGGAACAGGGCTGAAGCCAGGGCCCGGTCACAAGCACAGGAGCCGTGTGCGGAGAGCCTGGCGTGGGCTGTACTGAACTTCCCGCCCTGTGGCGTTTGGGGCAGTCGGACCCTCTGCCGGACAGCCTGATTTCTGCTTGTGTAACAGCAACGACCGTGAGGATGCAGGGAGAGCTACGGTGTGGCAGGCACGCTGCTAAGCAGGTACCTTGACGATTTCCCTCAATCCTCTTAACCCTGTGAGGCATTAGCACCCCCATTTTATAGGGGAGGAAGCTGAGACTCAGAGAACTGTGCACCTCGGCAGTCTGCCCCGTGTCCACACAGGTGCCCCCTGCCCCCCCCGGAGCCACCGCCGAACCCACAGGGAGACCTGGATGCTGGAGTCTCTGCCCTTCTCTGCCGAGTGAGAAAACAAGATGAGTGACTTGCCTGACGTCCCGCAAAGCTGGTGAGCGACGGAGTGGGGATTTGAACCCATTCTAACTCCCCAGTCTAAGCTCTCTGCACTGCTCCAAAGGCTCTTACTTGGGGGTGGGGAGGTGTTTTCCTTCCCTGCAGCCCAGAATGGTCTGGAACAAAATTAAGGAGGAAAAGAACGCCAAACAGAGCTCCGCGTAGCCCCAGCAGGGGGAAGAAAGCAGATCGTTAACAGAGGTGAAGGGCAGGGCAAGGAGCAATGCTAACCATATGCCATCTCCCATTTTTCCCTTAAAAAAAGAAAATCATCTCGTCATTTTTTTTAATTACCTGTCCTGAAGAGGGAAAGGAGCAGGTACTCCAAAGAGCTAGACACCTGCTCTCCTCACCGTCTGCTTCCAATCTGTTATCTGGCCTGGCACATGTCTCCTGTTCCTGGGATGTTTTAAGGGGCCTTCCTAGCTGGATCCAAAGAAAACATTCATTTTGATTACAGAAAAGAGGTGCATCTGCTAGCCCGGATTTGTGGGAGAGCTCATAATCCCTGCATTTTACCTCCTATTAGCCCTCTTCTCCAGGAAAGAAATGTCCTGCTCTTTAAAGTCAAGGCCATAAAATTGTGACAGCTCGCTTGCAAACAGAGCTGATTCTGGAACATGAAACGACCCTTCAGATAAAATATACAGCTCAGGTGTGGGAGGGAGAGGGCCGAGGTCTTAAAACGGAATCAGTTGTTAGTTATATTTTGTTTGATGACTCTAGCCGGGCGGTTCCCTACTGTAGAACATCGCCCATTCCAACATTTTGGACATATTTCCCATTAGCCCTTTATTTGAAATTTTATGTTTCCCCTCATAAAAACCTTCAGCAGATTACTGTGCTGGGGATGTTTATTTATAAGTACAGCTGGTCTCCCTGCGAGTTGCTTTTATTGTGGGGTTGCCTGAGTGTGCCCTTTGTGCAGCAGCAAAATGGTGGGACTGCAACCCAGCAACCAGCATTATCTCAAAGATGAGGAGACGCATGGCGGGGTTGGAGATGGGGGCAATGGAGGACATCAGGCAGGCCTTCGAGGTTTGCCACACAACGGGGCACTTGGAGCCTTCTTTTGCCTGCCTGCTATTGTGCGCAGTGGGAAGGGGCTGCATGGGGCTGGTAGGTGCAAGGGGAATCCGAGCTGGCTGTCCCCTCCGCCCTGAGGACCTTTCCCTCCAACAGGCAGGGACTGGTTGACTTGGCCCAAGCAAGGGCTACTCTCCCCTGAGCTGAAGAAGAGGATCGAGTACTGCCCCAGACTGCTGGTGCTGCTCTGACCTCTCTGACCTTGGAAGAACACTCATCCCTTCCTTTCCAAGGTACATGACAATCAGACGCCTTGAAAGTTTCTAAATTTGTACTGTTCTTTCCTTCCTCCTCCTGCTTCATTATTTTTGCACTGAAGATGAGCAATACCATTATTTTTAAGCTGAGTCTTTATCAGGTTGTGTGTGTCATTTTATGATTAAAGACCACCAGATTGTATGTTCTTATCATACATTTGGCTTCGTAGGCATCATGCATTATGGAAACACTTAGCAATATCACTAGCGAGTATCCCCCCAGCTTCTGCTGTCTCATTCTAGCCCTAACAGCAACACTGCCCTTTGGTTGTCAGGAAGTTCTATCTTCTACTGGCCTATACATACCACACTTTGGGCCCCTCTGGGGCCATACAATCTATTCCTTCTCCTTCCCTTTGACTAGTCCCCCCAAATCATCCTTTCCCTGGGCAACCTGGCCTGGTGCCCTCCTGCTTTGACTCAGAATCCGAATGAGTGTTGGCAGGTTAAGTCTGTTCCATCTTCCTTGGCTGGTGGATTGTTCTGTCGGCGAGACCACTGAGCTCCTGCCCCATTTACCAGCCAGTATGCGCATATATACTCTTGGCAAAAACCATGGAGAGATACTTTTTTATCACTCAGAAGTCTTTTGATTACCCAGACTGATTACCAGAGGCAGCAGCCATGGAAGCCAAAGAAAGAAATGGCAAGAGACTGAGATTTGTCTTGCCCTTGCTCTCAGAAATGTTTGGTGGTGTCCAAAGCACAAGAAAATGCAATCCAAGGATCAAATATTAAAAACCATTCATGCGGTCTTTGGAGAGGCAAACACCTCATTCCCCAGAATTCCTTATGAGTCCCTCACCTCTCTGCTCTGTAATTGGAGCTCAAAGACCCTCTGAGTGTCAAGAAACTCATGCCATCCCCCCAAATTCCGGAGACCAAAGGGGGAAGCAGAGGTAAAAGCGACTATGGTCATAGGTGCTGGTCATTTAAGGGAAAAGATGAACAGTTGTTGGCATAAGTAATCTCTTTAAAATACTTAAGATTGTAACAAAGATGTTGCCCTAAGACTTAAAACTTTTCATTAACCCACAACAGGATAGAAGGCCCTGGGAAGTTGGGAAGAGCAGAGACCTGTCCCTTATGCATCCGGGGCCTGGACCACACCACACTTAGGTACTCAAGGGGCAAAGTCCGTGTCTCACTCCCACTAAGGTGTTCCGATCTACACGTGGCCTCACTCCCATCATCTGCCCTACTTGGTTGAACCCCAGGGTCCAAGTCTAAACTGGCCAAGCTTCCAGATTCCAGTTCCTTAGGAGAGAGGAGCCTTTCTTTAGGACGGGTCTAGAAGCAAGGCTGGGGTACTTCTCATGCTGGCAATCACCCTGGCAGGCACTCTGGGCAAAGACCCAGGATGCTCCGGGCTCTCAGAGGGTGAGGACCAGGACTTGGAATGGACAGGGAAGACTGCCCACAGAAGAAGACAACTGAGCAGGGAGGGAGGTTGAAGAGGTAGGGCTTGAGGAATGGGAGTGTGAGAACCCAGCTTGTCAGTTGGCAGCATATTTGCAGAGGGAGGAATGGACAAGATGGATGCATTAAACTTGTTCAGAAAAAGCTGTGGGTACCTATGAACATCTCTGCTTTCCAAAGCCAAGCCCATCTCCGTGGTGCAGAACTCCGGTGCCTGAGAAACATGTCTGCGCCCTCGGAAGGGCTGCGGTCTGACCTCTGCCACAAGGTCCGGGGGCTCACACCGGGCGCCCCCAGCGCAGGGTGTCCCCCTCAGAACCCTTGGCTCTGGCCTCAGAGGAAATAACTCCTGAGAGGCTCCTTCTTCCAGCTAATATGACCCAAGAACTGGGTTTTGTCCCTTATAATAAGCAAGGGAACTACAATCCTGACTCTTGGACTCCAGAAGCTGTAGCTCTGGTCCTTCAGAGCCTTGACTGCAACGGCTTCCACCAAAGTCAGAAGGTTCACACAACTCCCAGGGAGAGGGAGAAGCATACTGGGAAGGACTGTTCAGGGGACTTGCAAAGATCAAGCTTCCTTCCAGAATTGCTTCTGACTGGAGCTAGAGACCAGAGACGCTTGGGACGGGGCTTGCTGCTCTGATCGATGATTTTATCGATAACCTGGTCGTCCATTTCTACCTGCCCTGAGTCAAGACTGCTGAGCCTGACAGACCTAGACAGAGCATCAAACTCTTCCGCTGTCACTAGACGGGGCAGAAGTCCAGTCAAACCTCCCAAATAAATGAGAGCCTTTCCTAAAGCTGGGGTGCAAGTAACTGGACGTGGCTTTGGGAAAAGGTCCCAATACTCCCATTCTCTTCCAGACCTAAAGCCTGCTTCATTTTTAGAATGTCTCATGCTGCTTGCTGCATGCCAGCACCATCAGCGAAGGCAGAGAGGGCTAACAAAGTTCTGGGGAGGTCTCACACACGCGTGCACACCCACACACAGGCATGTCTTAAGGACATTGTGATTCCCTCAACCGACCTTGAGGGAGTTAATTCACTTGCTGAACAAGGCTACTGGATGAGTCTTACCTATGAGGAAACAGCCCTCCACCCTCCCACAAAAGATTCCACAGCCAATGCAGAGGGTCTGTGAGAAACACGCACATATGTGTATGAGGACGTGAGCACGTGGGCAGGCACCAAGGGCCAACTTGGCAGGGAGTCCTGAAGGAAGCAGGCTCCCAACAGATCTCGGGATTGCATATGTTCTGGGTATTCTAGGGCCCCCGATCTCCAGGAGGGTGTGGGCAACTGCTGGTGGCACGAGGCCAGGAGGAAGGAAAGTGAGGATCATGTCTCCTTGGGATCCAGCAACAGTGGTTGCAGCCTCTAGAAGTGGCCTAGAAATGCTTGGGGGGTCAGAAGGCTGCCCTTTTGTCATCCTTCTCTTCCTGGGAGGGGCAACGGCCAGCTCTGGACCCTGTGTCCCACACAGTGCAGCCTCCCGGGTTATCTTCTTCAGGCAGCCTTCTGGTCCCTGATCCAAGCTCCACCCACCGCAGACCCCCCAGGTCTGTCCTCATGAGCTTTCCTATAGCCAGACCCCCCCATTCTGATTTTGTAGAGTCAACTTTTAAAAAGTGGGTTGTTGCACAGTTAACGAGGCCAGAGGTGTTTGCTTGTTTGTTTTTATTAAAAAAAAAAAAAAAGGCACGTGGTATTATCCCTTTAATAAGTGCAGGCCATTAGATTTATTATTCCATCCCACCCAGCCAGATTTTTTGAGATTATCTCTAAACAATATATAAGGACCAGTGGAATGTGGGGCAGAATGTCAGCCTCAGGGGAGGGGTGAAGTAAGATCGCAGGTGAGAAGAGCTTTGGAAATGATCATGGGCTGGGCATGCTGAAATGTTTCCCGGATTATTCCTACCACGCCCTGGTCCCTGCAATCTGGATCTCCATGGGCACTCTTTCCTGCCACAGGGGTGTCCCGCCCGGGCTCCAAGTGCTGACTCCGGAGGCTGATCAGAGAAAGTACCACTGGGTTTGGTGAGGCGTTGGGACAATCACTGCATCTCACTGGGGCTGATTCTCAGCGAAGGGGCTCCAGAGTTGTTAAAAGATAAGACAGCCCTGAGTTCCCTTCCAGTCTTATGTTCTACCAGTCCCTGGTCCTGCTTTGTCCATCGATCCCCTGGGGAGGACAAGGGCTCCCACGGGTTTTCAAGTACAGCTGACCCAACCTTTCACATGGGTGCAGCCAGATCTCCACGGGCCTCTAGTAGTCACTCGAGTGAACGCAGTCACCTCCCTTGCAGGTTCTGGGCTGCAAAAGGTGAAGGGAACTCCACGAATGCTCTAGTTCATGTTTCACTGTGGATTGGAAGAAAAACCGCAGAAAAATAAACCGTGTCAGTCAGCCCTGCTGTGTAAACAAGGGGTGGATGATAACCCAGGAGACAGTTTGCATTTCTTTACGGAGTAGCCAGCCACAAAGATCCAAAAACAAACCTGCTCTTTTACGGTGATTTGGAAAAGGAACAAGGAAAGCATTTGTTTGACCTCTGGGAGCTGCTCCGACCAGCCCCTCGCTCCCCGAACAGCCTCTCTGCGCAGCAAGGCTGTGGTTCTTCTAAGGCCCGGACCCCGCTCTGGGGTCCACCAAAGCCCCCGGGGGCTGAGCGGAGGCTTCCAGAGCACCGACTCTCGCAGACTCCCACCCCCAGAGGTGTGGCTGGGATCTCCTCCCGAGGGCCTTGCTGGCCCATAGGCATCTTGGCGCAAATTAGGAAAAGACAGGCTCTACCTTTCAGACACAGCCCTGGCTTGGCAGGCAGACAGAACCTCTGCAGATTCGAGAAAGGTGCCCTTTCCTCCAGATCAGTGGTCTCCCAAGGGCCGGATAAATATTTTAGGCTCTGCAGGCCAGAAGGTCTCCGTACAACTACTGAACTCTGCTGTTTGTCACATGA
This sequence comes from Potos flavus, assembly GCA_028534135.1. NCBI lineage: Eukaryota > Metazoa > Chordata > Mammalia > Carnivora > Procyonidae > Potos > Potos flavus. Next base: position 13,231,746 of record CM052885.1, on the reverse strand, counting down.
AATCAGCCATAGACAACACATAAACAAATGGACGTGGCAATGTCCCAAAATATTGTTATTTATAAAAACGGGCAGTGGACCTGACTCAGCTCACGGGCTATTGTTGCCAGTCCCCGCTGCCAAGGGATGTCGGCCAGCACCGGGGTTTGTAAAATGGACACTGGCTAAAACGCATCCACTTCTCATCCCTTTGATTGGGTTCCCTTGTGCAAATCCTACACAGTCCCACACGGTGGACCTGCCTATGAATCCCCAAGATGCTGGGGACCTACGGGGACAAATTTCTTGGACCTGGGACGGACCACTCCAATAGTCTTAGCATCCCTGAACCCCCACCAACTCGCCCCTGCTCCAACAGCATCCAGATCTCAGGGTCAGAATGCCAGCGGTACAGAGCCAAACAAAGCCCCTTCCTATTCCACTGAGTAGCCCCAAGCCAGTGAACTACGCTGAGCATGACTTCTAAAAGCAGACTTTTTCTATTACTTGAAGAGATAAACACAAGGTCTGCAAAGACAGGAAGTCCAGCAGAGCCAAATCAGAGAGATTCTCGGATGAGCAAAGCAGCCTTTCTCCAGAGACCTCTTCTTTGACAAAACACCAATTAACCAGTGAATAATTGGTGAAAGTGGAAGATTAAGACAGTTGGCAGAAGCAAGTTATTTCTGGTCATTTTCCACCTTTTTTCCCAACCAGTCTTCCAATTATAATTAAAATACGGCAGTGGCTTCAAGCAAACCGAGGACAGTCCACAACCTTGCAATGCAAGTGGAACCTACAGAAACACATTCCTCACAGCACCGGAGAGCAGCCACAGCGGTCGCTCGCAGGAACTCATGGGACTTGAAGTGGAATACTCTGTCATATTACTCACCCTTCCTTTGACCTTCATAAATATCAAAACCTTACTACCCTGTATCCTGACATTTAATTCTTTCCTGTCGTCTAAGGAGGCCACATTTGGTTAAAAGGTCACTTGTCATTTACCACGCTGAGAGAGACATATTTCAATGAAGCTCCTAATTCACAGCGAGTCACGAAGTTGCGGACAAGGTTACAACATGTGCTGGCCCAGAGACAACGGAGGCCCTCGGACTTAGCCAGGCCTTTGTGGGATCACACTAAAAGAATGAAAAACAACTGAGGGAGGCTGGCATTCCTGCATGAGCTGCAGAGTCTGGCCCATGTCACTCTAAATTCAATTATCTAGAAGAAAGTGTGGATTCATGTTAATATATTTTACAAGGTCCTATAATTTATCTTCTTATGTTTTTCTTTATGAATAACAGATTTTCCCTCAGTTAAAAAGCACATTGGGGGTTGGTTGGATGAAAGAAAGAGCAAGAGCCACTCTATTTTTCCTCAGTGGACAAGAAGGCCATACAAATTCCTTTCCCCAAGATAGCTTGGCAGAGATTTGACAGGGAGAAGTGTGAGGAATTACATGGTAGAGACCCAGATTGCAGATGCACCCACACTTTACGCGGGGGGGGGGGGGGGAGGGAAACCAGGTAAATGGAGCATTCTAGATAGAAATGATGGTTGATGATTCCTCCAAACACTGCCCTGACCCAAGAAGGTAATGATACAGACTTTATGAGCAGCAAGAGGAACAATCCAAATACCACCCAGAATTCAGCCCATGAAGACAAACCTGTATGCCAGAGGTGCGGATTCAATGTCAAGGACACAGAGATGGACTCGGTTGGGAAAGGCAAAGCCTTTGCAGATAGCTCACTCATGACACTGCCGTATTCTAACATCATCTCACAACTCGTGTCTCAGGCAGGGGCCAGAGTTTACCCGAAGGCCTCTGAGAGCCATGCCGTGCCCCTGCCATGCCGTGCCCCCTCCTTGCCAACACACACCCAAGGGATGAAATCTCATACTGGCCTCCTTCACACTCCTGAGGCTGCCCCATGTTGTCGTGGATGCAAATCTGGTCAAAAGTAATTCGCAGGCCCTTGGTGTAACAGTATGAAGAAGTAATATCAGTTCTCTTCTCTGATGGAAATGTGAGAACAGAATAGAGGGAGCTCTGGAAAAGAGAAGGGATTCTCCCCTTCAGCCCACAGAGGCCCGCCTGGAAAGGAGAAAAGGCTGTAGCAAGAAGGGCAGGGGGACATCAGACAGACCGACTGCCAGACTGGTGAGATTTTCCCACAGTGATTGGCACAGATTATATTTTCCAAGAATAAATTTAATAGGACCGCCCATTCACATGCTTTTCTGCAATGTGATCTGGGCACTCTCCCACCCCCTTGAATCTGAAAGGGCCCTTAACAGCTTTGACAAATAGACTGTGGTGGCGATGGCACCAGGCCAGGTCAGCTTCCTGCCCTGGGCATGCTGGCTCTTGGGATGGTACCTCTGGAAAAATCAGCCATCCTGCAGTGAGAAGCCCAAGCCACTCGGAGAGGCCAGATGTAAGTGCTCCAGTTGGGTGGACAACCCCGCCAAGCTCCCAGCTGATGGCCACATCAACTGCCAGCCACAGAATCCAGCCATGTTAGATTCTAGCCCAGCTGAGCCCTCAGATAACGTCAGGCCCAACCACCATCTGACCACAATCGCAGGAGAGACCCCGATGGGGAACCATCCAGCTGAGCCTGGTAAACCCACAGAACTTTGAGAGGTAATAATAAACTGTTGTTTTAAGTCAATAAGTTCCAGAGTGGTTCGTTGCCTATCAATAGATAACCAAAGTGTATGGTATGGTGTGCACACCGACCAATTGGAATTGATGCCAACTGGCAGCAGGGCCGGAGGAGAGTCCTTAGAGATCTCCTGTGGTGTCATATGTTTATCCTTTAATTTCTGGGAGAGGGCCAAGGTGGCAGAAGGGCACTCAGGGAGATTGGGGCAGCAAGCATTTCAGTATTTTGACACCAGTTATGGACAAACTAATGAGCACCAGCTGGACATCATCCTTGGCATCCATCGTGCTAGAATTCACGCCTACATTCTCGCTGGGCTGTGTCGGTGTGGGAAGGCAACCTATACCCAGATCCTAGGACCCAGCATTTTCACCATTTTTGTACCTTTTTCTGTCCATGATTGCACTGGGTCTTCACAATAGTCTTGAGAGGCAGATGTTACTGGCCTCCATTTGACAGGTGAGGAAATCTGAGGTCCAGAGAAATTAAGTAGGGATGGAGGCAATAATGGGAAGTATATTGGTTGAGATACTTTATTTCTGATTCTGGCTCTGACACCACCTCAGTCTGGGATCTGAAGCCAGTGCTGTGACTTCGTAGAGCCTCCCATCTCTCAGGTGAGAGAGATGGAAAGATGATCCCTAAGGACCCATCTGGCATCACCACTCTCTGATTTTGTGACTTGCCCGAAGTCACCAGGAAGGGGACAGAAGAATTAAGACATGGTCTCAAGGCTCCTGACTCCTTGTCCAGAGCTCACATGACTGCCCCCAGAGCTGCCTTCCTAAGACATCTCAGTGTTATTATACAATGGTGAAGCCAAAACCCATCCTTAGCTCCTAGACAGGAGACTATATTCAGGTCTCATCCAGATCTGCTTCTGCCTCTGGCCCTGGGCCTTCTGTCCTGATATGCGAGGACTAAATCCTCACCTTCATGCTTTGTAGGGAAGTACATATGGGGATAAGGAGAGAGAGGAATGGGGAGAGAGATGAGGTGGGGAGTTGATTCTGAATCTCAGCCAGATCTGCCCAAGCTAGCTCTGAGTAAATCCTGCAGCCACCACACAGGAAGCTGCTAATCAGGGCAGACACTGTCTCATTCAGGGGTCCAGGGCCCCTGTCCTGACCTAGTCCGAAGGCAGCATCAGGAGGTGATGAATCTCTCCTAAGATTGTGTGGTTTCCAGGAAAGCATTCCAGAATCTGAAACCGGCTTCAAAGGAATGCATATCTGCTCCCTCCCTCCCTGGCTGGGAACCAGCCCAGGGCACCTTATTCTTATTAGGCTGGAGATGTCTTGGACACTAAGCTTGAAAAATGCAGCAAGGATTTTGACACAGATGGGGAATGGTGTAGCTATGCAGAAAACCTCATTGTTGGCAGCACTAGACTCTGCAAGATTTTGGGGGCAGTAATTTAATTCCTCTTCATTTCACTTTTTCTAGCTTCAAAATAAAAATGAAAAAAATTTATTTCATCTTATAACCTTCCTATACCTGTGAGGATGAGAGAGTGAGAGCTGAAGCATCCATTACCTGCTCAAAGGTGCAATATGATGAATATTAGAATCAAATGTGAAGGAGAATCTCCATGTAGAGAACAAAGAAGAGTGTCCAAAATGGGCTGTCAGAGGAAAGGAGGCCTGAAGCGAAAATTAGGTTGGAGAATTGGGAAAGATCAGGTTGGAATGAGCAAATATGATTGACTAGGTATGTGGCCCAACACCTCCTATTCTTCCTTCCCCAGAGTGCATATGTGTGGTGAGCATGGTGAGAAGGAGTGGGCACGTGGGTCATTATAGCAACTGTGAAGGGGCAGGTTATTCTTTATTATTTATTTGCTCTCATCTGAACCTGGGTGTGAGGCTTCCAGTGGGTGTCCCACCTTGTAATATTTAATTTTAAGAATCAACTTGACTAGATCACAGTACCCAGATATGTAGTCAAATGCTAGTCTAGGTATTTTTGTGAAGACATTTTTTAGATGACAGTAACATTTACATCAGTGGACTTTGAGTAAAGCAAATTACTCTCCAGAATGCGAGTGGGCCTCATTCAGTCCATGGAAGACCTTAAGAAAAGTTTGATGTCCCCCAAGAAAGAAGGAATTCTGCTTCCGGTGGCCCTTTGGACTCAAGACTGAAACATCAACTCTTCCCTCTGTTTCCAGCCTGTTGGCCAAACCTACAGATTTTGGACTTGCCAACCTGAATCATCCCATGAGCCAATTCCTTAAAATAAATCTATCTCTGTGTATGTAAATCTAAATCTATATCTATATAATATATGTAAATATATGTCAGAAGAGAATAAAAAAGAAATGATTGGAATGATATCAAGTTGGCGATGAAGTAGACTGCAAGCAGATGATGAGAGCCCCGTGGCAGACTCATTTATCGGCACCTCTTTCTCAGCATACCCAGAAAACGTATACCTTCCACCAATACCTGCTCTCTGCCCTCCTCTCCTCTCACTTGACACATTTTGCCTGGTTGGTCTCATCGTCTTTCATCTCTTCAACCACATTCCTTGTGTGGACGATTCCCAAACCTCTATCATCAGCCCTGACCTCTCTGTTGAGCTCCAGAACTGTGTGTCCAACTGCCACTGGACAACCCTTCTGGAGGTATCACTGGCACCCACCACTCAACATGTACATCATCCCTCCTGCTCCAAAACCCTGCTTCCCCTTCTGGTGAACCGCATTATCATCTGCTCGGTATCCCAAGTTATTATCTTGACAATCAGGGATGACTTCCTTATCCGCCCCGGCTTTCACATCCAATACTCATTAAATCCTGCTGGTGTTGCCTCTTAGGGTTCCCCCCATGATAAAGTCACTGCCCAAATTCAGTACTCATCTCTGGCTTGAACTATCAAATAGTGTCCAGTTGGTTTCACTGGTCCCACTGATAGTCTATCAACAGGATGCCCCAAGTTGCTCCCCCCTCCTTGTGTTTAGACACTTTCTAAAAGGAGTATTTTCCTACTTCTCAGAGGCAATGAGAATATACTGGTGTGAACCTATCTGCCTCAAGGGCGCCTACTTCCAAGTAGTAAAGCATTTTGAGTCAGGCTCCTCCAGGCATCTTGGGGATGCATCATTTTTACATTCTCAGGTTTGCTCAGATCCTTTGGTCAATCTTCCCACATCAGTCTGGAGAGCCTAAACAGCAACTTCTTTCCCTCAAACCTACCAGGGATGCCACCCCGGCACAAGAATGGAGGCAAAGATACTCCTCATGACCTGGGTGCGCTTCAAGGCACATTTGCTCTGTAATGTGTCCTCTGGGGGAGTTGGCCTGAGCTATCAGCACCTTGGAGAGCTCCAGTTCTGACCTCTGTTGGGGAGCTAACGGGGCCAGAGTCCTGGGACTCTTCTGAGAGAGGTGGCAGGGGAAAAAAAACTGTTGCTGTTGAGCACCTCCATTAGCCAGCTACCCAGCCTGGTAATTTCCAGATCCCAAAAATACAAAGGGCGCTGGAGTCAGCCCAGAGTTGGGTTTCAGGGATTCCACAGCCTCTACTCATGTGGTCCACAAGAGGTTGGTGGTTATGCTCCTGAATCATAGCCGGGCTAATTTCACGCTGAAGACTAGTGCTCCGCAAGTTTCTGTGCCCAGACTGCACAGGATCCAGCAGCTTTCAAGATTTCATTTAAGGCTCATTTAAGGTTAATTGCCAATGAAAAGACAAGCCCCTTGTGAGTTACCCCGTCTTTATGGACTATTGCCACTTATGCTTCCTGGAGCCTACCCCTGCCATCCCACTACTCCAGCATGGCAGTCCCAGCACCGTAGGATGAACTGGGCAGCAAGGACATCAGGGATGTGGAGGCTTCACCCGACCTCGGGCTCAGTGCCCATTTCAGGGGAAGAGGTTTTGCCTCTGTTCACACACTCACAGAACCCTGAGGAGATTCATACACTGGGTCAGTCTCTGCCCTGCTCTTTGTTCCTACTGGACCAGAAGCCTCTAAACCTGGAGTAGAAAGGAGTGGATCTCCAAGTAAAGACAGCCTGTGGGGTGATAGAGAATATCTTTGCTCCCTGGAGGTAACACAATTATTCCTCCACTCACCTATGCTCCCCGAGCTGAGCTCTCACAGCCCCCAATCTGCCCTCAGTGTTTGACGTCTCCAGTGCCCCATGCAGTTTTCACGACAGCTCGGACATGTAGATAGGGCTTTTTTGTTATCTCTCCTTACAAATAAGAAACCCCTGGAATAAAGGTTAGGTGACTTGTCTGGACACACAGAGCTCCTGGCTCCAGTCAGGTGCTCTTTATGATTTCTTAAAAACTGCCATTAAACCGGGACCCCCCGGTGGTGCCCAGAAACACTGCAGCATGAGCTTGAAATGCTGCCAGTTAAGGAAAAAAAAAAACCAAACAACCCACAACTAAAAGTAAGAAACCTACCTTTTGAAGATTCTACTCATCTGCCCAAGTTCGTCAAAGTCCATCGGTTACTTTCTGCCTTCAGAGCACAAGCGAAAGTTCACTGGAAGCCAGTCAGCAGCTTCCTCTGAGGTTTTGGAGATTTCCTGGGGACATTTCCACCCCCTCACACATAAAGGTTAACCAAGGCTCCAAGAGAAAGCGCAATTCTTTTTTAAAAAGACTCCCTGGCAAACATGTTGACCCCTATTTATTTTGTCAGACTTGCCTTTAACACTGCAGGTACAACCTCTCAAAAAGAAGATCTGAATCCAACAAAGGGAAACATATTCGGCTTTGCCCTTGACTCCAAGTCCCTGAGAGACATGGCCATACATAGAAGATGCTCCTGATTAGTCAGGAAATTGGTGGGGTGGGGTGGGGAACCCTCACCATCCATGGCTATGATCAGCAGCAGCCATAATGGTGCACATTTTTGTCTCAAAGGATAACATTTTCCTTTAAGTTTGGTTACAGTATATCACTCCATGTTGTATCGTTAGCCATACTGGACCAGATCAAACTCAAGGCCATGTGGGGAGCACCATGCTGGAAGCCAGTAAGTTCACACTCCTCTCATCCTCTTCCTCTATAGTTCCCTGCATCTATAAACAAATGCAACATCATACAGAATTAGCCAAGATGATTTCTAGGGCAGGAATCCCTTATTCTCTATCAAGGGAAAAAAACCTCTTCATTTTTATTTGACGACTCTTGAGGCCCAATTAGAGTTTTGCTTTGGATAATAGATGTGTTCTTGGAGGTATGTGGCTCAATCGCTTTCTGTACACGTGACTCTAATCCTATCTGAAATTTTCTCTTTAAGAAAGCTCAGATCTGAGCCTTCTACAAAGAGAAGATCTCTGTTGCAAATTGAAGAATGAAGCTTCACCTTTATTGGCTAAGGATGGTCAGAACCATGAGAGACTATGGACTCTGGGAAACAAACTGAGTTTTAGAAGGGTGGGGGGGAGGGATGGGTAAGCCTAGTGATGGGTATTAAGGAGGTCACGGATTACACGGAGCAAACCATGAATCATGGAACACTGCATCAAAAACGAATGATGTACTGTATGGTGACTGACATAACATAATAAAAAAAATTTTTTAAACTAAATTTTAAAAAAAGGATAGTCAGACCCAGGGCTATCCCTGTTCCAAGGGGCAGAAAACAGCCTCACTTCAAAATGCCTCACAGGATTGGGCTCCTTCTTCACCTGCTTTATCCTGGGGCAACATAGGTCAGGACGGCCTCATTCTTTTGTTACTTTCTCTCCTTACCGCTCAGTGATCCTGTCCTGCAATTTCAGTTGCTCAGGGCCCTCACGTTGTCTCTGCCCTCAAGGAAGAAGCAATGCCGGCCACTTACCCCACCTCGACAATCAGACCCTTAGCTCCCTCTTCAGAGGTATTGGGATCCCCAGCCTCCATCCCGGCTAGGGAAGGAGAGGTTCTATTGCCTAGGAAGGGGTTTCGAGGCTTCTTGCAGGAGGAGGAAGAATGCCTGGGGACAGGAGGGACTAAAGGAGACCATTAGCCTGTTCTCCCTACAGGTAAGAACAACCCCAGAAGGGGCCACTTAAAATGCTGCCCGCACTTGGGTGTTGAGCACCTGCCAGACAGAACCAGCGGTCAGGAGTAAGAGGCTGAAGGAAGCAGTTCTGTGTGGAGCACCCGGCATGCTCCAGAGCGAGGCTTTTCTGGCCTTCCTGGGTGAAGCGTGGGAAACACTGGGTCCCTCTTTGCCATGGCTCATTGGGGAGGTGCCATCTGTGAGCTGGGCATTCACGAGAGGTCACTACCACCCCACGCGGGAGGCACAATACGAGGTCGGCCCAGCCAGGAAAAGCAGGAGTTGGGGAGGAAGCTGCACTAGCTCTTGATATTCAACCCGAACACTTGGAAAATGACCCATCATCTCTGCCTTAAACTTTTCCATACGCTCAACATTATTAGAATTTCTCCTTAACTACACAAATCATCCTCAGGATCCGGGACAGCTGGACGAAAAAATGTTTCGCTCTCCACCCTTTCCCTTGAGTTCTCATGATGAAGGTGCTTAGTTAACACAAATTACCAGCTTTGCTTTTTACTTTTTTGACAGATGAGCAAACATAAAACCATCATCAGCATAGAGACCTGGCTGACCAAACCCGTTTCAATTATCCATCACCAGGGCAGAATTCTCTTGCTGAGCTGGGAAGACACGGATGGAGATTTCCGGGTTGTACTGTTCGCTCCGGGAAGCAGCCTATTTTCTGCTCCTAGTGGGACTACAAGAAAACCTTAAATATACATCAAACTATGGCATTGGGGTATCTTACTTATTAAAAGACAAATAACAGGGACATCTGGGTGGCTCAGTTGGTTAAGTGTCTGCCTTCAGCTCAGGTCATGGTCCCAGGGTCCTGGGATCGAGTCCCATGTTGGGCTACCTGCTCGGTAGGGAGTCTGCTTCTCCCTCTACCCCTCCCCCCTGCTTGTGCACTCTCTCTCTCAAATAAATAAATAAAATCTTAAAAAAAAAATAAATAACAAAAACACTTTTTTACTCAGACGAGTTAGGAGAGAGAGAGAATATAGTTGAAAGAGCCCTGGGGTGGGGTGCAGGAGACCTAGGTTCTCACCCCAGCCCACCGCCTAGACTCTGTGGCCTTGACATGTCCTTGTTACACTGCAGCTCTCAGTTTACTCATCTGCGACACAAACGGGTGGACTCAATCGGCAAGTCATATCAACACACTCTGGGCCCTAGGGAGCCAAGTTACTTTATGGATTCCAGAAATGTTTTATTTCAAAATTTTATATTTTAAAAATATTTTTATAAGTTTGGGATTATAAAATAAATACATCTGTCAAGTTGATCTATTATTCATTCACTTATCTGTTATTTATTCACTTCTTTGTTATAAGCTTGAAATTGTACAATAAATATATTCGCCAATAGGATTTAATTAATTTTCATTAATCACTAATAAATATCACTATATTCTTAAAACTCTGTTCTGTCTGCTTGTGCAGTTCAAGCTTCTATACAAAATTTCATTTGAAAAAACGGCTCCAGTCCTTTACAACTCTTGAAAACCTCTGGACTAATTATCTCTAATTTTCCTTCCAGCAAGAGGATACTTTATTCAAATCCTTCTTTGGGCATAGGAGAATTATATGATTTCAGGAAGTTTCTGGCTTAATCAGAACATTCATAAGAAAAACAAATAAACAAGCTTGATTCCCACATCTATAAATTTCCCTGAATAGCTATGCTCCTTTTCCATGGTAGAGGAGTCTTGATGAAACAGGTTTCAGAGCAGTCCTAGTCCTGTACCCACGCTCCATGTCAGTTACTGTGCAAGATGCAGAGGGTACCAGAAACACGGATTCCGCCCCCTGGATCTCACAGCCTCGTTGCGGAGACTTGCCTATAAACGGCTGACAGGGGCACAGGCAGAATGTGGCCAGGGAGCAGAAAGAAGCCTAACCCAGTCTGTGCATTACACACATCACTTTATTTATTCCATGAATTGCTACTCAAAACATTTTGCAATATTGTTTCTCTTGTATAGATGAGGAAATCAAGATGGTTGGTTACCCAGGCAGTGAGGAGCAGGGGCAGGTCTCAGACTGTCACCGGCACCCCCACCAACCAGCTCCCGGCAGGTGGTGAGCAGCATCAGAAGCCCCCAGTGTGGGGCTCCATGGGGAGGGTAATCCATGCAGATCGCACCAGCAGTCAGGGAAGGCTGCAAGGAAGAGCTGGCATCTGAGCTGGACCTTGCAAGAGGAAAAGAAACTCTCCAGGAGGCAAAGAGAGGAAAAGTTTCCGAAGTAGAGAAGACAGTGTGAGAAAGTCACAGAGAGAACAGGAGGATGGCTGTCCAGGTGACAGAGAACATCTCGTGCCTCAGAAATGAGAGGGGTGAGAACACAGCCATGAAGCAGGCACGGTAGTGATCCAGGAGCAGAGCATGGCTCCCCAGGACTAGAGACTGAGATTCAGCCTGGAATGCCAAGCTTCACGCCACCCTGTGCTGCCTGCTACCTCTCCCTCCACCCTGGCACAAGGACCTTGGCCACCAGCAAGTCAGACTTGCCTCTGTGCCTTTGTGCACCTGGCAAGCTCCTTCTAGCCCACTTGTGCCCAGGAAAGTCTTTCCTATTCTCCCAGTCCTCACCAAAGCCCATCTGCTAGATGCAGCCATGCCTGATCCCCCATAACCGGATGTGATGTCTCTTCCTTCTGAATACCCGGAGTTCTGTTATTGGTTCAAAGCTGGGCCTCAGTGGATGAACACACAGTGAATGTGTCTTGGGAAGAAATATTCTCAGGCAAAGATGCTGAAATGGAGTCTGGGGTATCAGCCTCAGTAATATGTCTACGTCAACTTCACATTTCAGCAACCAGCAAGCCCCAGTCCCTGGCCCCTAATCCTTGTAGCTCTGGACCCTGGAGTCCCTAGGCCTGGAACTGTGGAGCCAGGCGTGGCCCTGGGTGCAGTGCACTCCAGCTCTTCCGTCTGCATTTTCAGGACATTTCCTGGCCCCATGGCAGAGGTCCAAGCACCTAGGGGGTGCCGGGAAGTGTTTGCTGAACGTGGCTGAACGCTAGTCCCAGCTTTTCCCAGCAAATTCCCCTCCTGGGTATTATGCATCTTTTCAAGGAACTCAGGAACCTCTGACTCTGACCATATTACTAACTTGCAGGAAATACTGTCATTTTCGGATTAAATGTAAAGTAAATTTTTCTCAGATTAAAGTTTATGTTTCTCCCAGCAAACAGGGTTTTCACTGCAACCCCTGTTTCCAGGCCATTATCCAAGGGTTTCAGTCTGCCATTCAGACCGCAGCCCCAGCTCAGACCACACGGCAGGGCCCGAGCATGTGCACACAGTCGTCCTCCCCCTCAGCCTCTGCTCCTGTATTCCCTCGATTCCCCCCCTCCGCCGCCCAGCCCCCAGGCATCTACCCTTTTGGGAAGCCTGTGGACCAAAGGGCTGCTCGAGTCCTCTGCATCCAAATAAATTCCATCTTGCTGGCCAACTTTTTGCATGAGCTCTGTCCCTAAATGGGGGTTTGAGGGCAGAGTGAGCCCCTTCTCTTTCTGTCTGATCCCCGGGGTCTGGCAGAGAACCGGGCCCTCGGAAGTGCTCAACAGAGACTCATCCTACAAGCTCTCCTTCCTGTGCAGACATGGAGCTGGAGCCCAGAACTTTCTTGGACTGGCCCTGAGGGAAGCATTCAGAACAACCTTCCAGAACAAAACCTGGCCTTGGAGGCCAGCTCGGCGTGCACGGAACATCAAATGGCTGGACATGAAAGGGCCGGGAAGGATGCTTGCTGGAGAGGCACTTAGCCCGGAAAACCTGAAACCATCTACTTGATGGAGGGCCGCTAACCACAGCTTCCACGAATGATTGATGATTACGGCCAGAGCTTATTGCAAACAGGCAAGTGACAGCAGAGCCACTACCCACCCGCAGGCCCTGCCCGCGTGATTGATGAGCCACTGAGGGGCGAAGAGGGGCTGCAGAGGGGATGGGCCGACCCAGATTGCAGCTGCCCGGGAGCACCCATCCTTAGGGGGACCCAGAGGGACACCAGTGTTGATGCTCGGGTGGCGGGCTTGTCTCAGGCACGCCATCAAGCCAACCTGCACTGACCATCTACCTGGGGGAGGAGGAGAGGGCGCAAGAGGCCCGGGCTCAACTCCCGTGAGGGGAGAGGTGTCAGAACGAATGAGAAGTGACCCCTGGCCTGGCAGCATCTCAATCCAGTGGTGTGCATCAAGGAATGGAACTATAGTTCCAGAACTACTGAGAGAGTGCAAGGTGCTTTGAGAGAAAACTGAGTGCTCTATGCGGACAGAGCTGACCGCCTGGCCCGAGACAGCACCCCCCCCCCAAACCCCGCCAGCCCTCCCTGCGCCACTGCCAGCCAGAGACAACCTCCCCGAGCCCTAGGTCACTTTTCAACAGGATTTGCACGTGAGAGAAGAGAGTAATTAAAGCTCCTATGCTCATGCTTTCTCTGTCCTTCGCCAGAGAGGGAAGGTAGCACTGTGTCCCTGCAGCTTCTAGAACGGCTGAACCAAGGTTTCTGTGTCCCCTTCCAAAGCCGGCTCCGTCGGGAGGCAGGTCCCGACTCTGACAAACGGATTCAGTACAGGCCAGCCGGATCCACGGGGCGCAGACTGCGGGGCTGGCAGAGACACGGCTCCTGCCTTGGGGAGTTTGTAGTCTTGTCAGTGAGGCAGGCTTCCCTGGAGGGAGACACAGACAGAACAAAGCAGAGCCCCCAAATGTGCTGCCAAGAGACAGTGAGGAAAGGGAGAGTGATGTGGAGTTGAGATGCCATGGAGGGTGGCCAGGGAAGCTGAGAAGGGCCCGCGAGCCCTCCCACCCCCCCGGCCCCCCCGCCCCAGGCTGCAGGCCTCTTCCCCGCCAGAGCCACTATCTGTTCAGTCTGGGCCCCCCAAGGGCCCAAGCCCACCCCTCCGACCTGGAGCTCCAGAGGCACCTCTGAGCAGGCCTGAGGCAGTGGCAGCAGCAGGTAAGCCCAGCGGGGACCCGTGAGCTGGCGCAGAACTAGGCTCTGAGGTGACCCGGAGAGCCGGTCGGGAGCCCAGGACGACCCTTGCGGGGGCCTGGCCACTCCACAGACTCTGGCTCCGTTTCATCTTAATACACTCCTGCATGTACCTGACATTGGATACTCGTCCTAGAGCATGCAAATCTAATAAATTCTTGGCTCCTGCAAGTTTCTTTAAAAAATATAAAAGAGGATCATATATAAAGAAGTTGATTAATATACACCCTGGTAAAACAGGCTGGAACATCTGTGTATTAAGTTCATTTATTAAATTACACCAATCTGTATTTTAATGAGTGAAAGATACAGTACTTATTCTGTCATCCATCAAAATAAACTCAGGAAATACTTAACATTATAATCATTTTTCTTGTTTGAACACGAGTTATGAAATATGAATCCCACACTAAGAATGCTGGACTTGCCATCATGATCAAATATGTTTTCACAGGTGCAGCAAATATTCAGTTTTCATTTCTTTCTCCAACTGTTGAAAATATAAACCATGCTTTCTAGTTCGTAGCTGGGTAACATTGCCTTCCCTCCACATGGCAGCCATTATTACAGACTTATTACCCCACCGTCTTTCTTTCCCCAAACACACTCCTCCTAAAGTTGCTTAGTAATGAAAACATAGGCTTCTGTGGGGCCCCCTCAACACGGGCTCTTTTGGCTTGGGCTGGGCACCGTCCCCTTTTTCTCCATCCCGGTGACACTTAGATCCTCCGGGTCAGGGCCTGAGTTGCAAAAGCCATTTGAAGCCAACGGTACACTTGGTTGAAACACAACCTTGGTCTTACTGTTGAGCTCCCCTTGGCCATGGGGGACCCATGCCCCACTTCTGCCCACCCAGGGACCCTGCTCCTCGGATGAGGAACAGCTTTCACATGGATGGGAGCCTGAGGAGCCAGTCCAGGCTTTTCCTGGGGTCAGTCTCCCAGAATCAGAGGCCGCACGACCCATGGAGCAATACCACTCACAAAGCAGCCGGGCTCCGTGAGCCTCGGAAGGCTCTGCTCTGTGGCCAGCGGGAGCTCATCGAGACACAGGAGCCTGGAGAAAGGCCCCAGCTGGGGTAAGGTGCTGGGCCGAACCACAAGAGGAGGCTGATGAAGCCCAGAGACGAGTTGGCCGGGCTTCTGTCTGCTTAACTCGCCCAGTGGCTCCCCATTGCCAGGAGGTAAGTCATACTTCAACTGCGAGGTCCCTGCCTGTCTCTTTGCTCTCATTCCAGCCACCCCACCCTGGTCCCCTAACGTACACAGCACACGTGCTTCTCTCCAGCCCTCCTGAGCTACCTACTTCTGGTGGACGAATCCTCTGAGCTCCCTTCCTCCCCAGCCTTCTGCCCACGCCATTCCCTCTGCCTGGGAAGCCCTCCTGCTCTCCCTCTTCTTCACCTGGGTGATTAAGTTGGCTTTGATCTCAGGCCCCACCTGTTGGGAGAGCCAGGGAGGGGAACCACCCATTTGGAGCACTGGGAGTCAGGGAAACTTCACAGAGGGATTGTCCCCAACGGGACGAAAGGGAAGGCATTCAAGGCAGAAGGAACCCAGTGAGCAAAGCCATGAGGGCATGGAGACTCCAGAGCTGTTTCGGGGGTGGAGGAGAGACGAACGGTTAATGGGTGTCTGTGGGGAGGAGGGCCGTGGGACACGGGACAGGATGAGAGCTGGGCCAGCTGAGGGAAGATCTTGTGTGCTGGGCTAAGGGATTTTATGCTATACACAATAAGGAGCTTCTCTCTCTTTTTTTTCTTCTTTTCTTTTTTTCCAAACTCTCCTTTTTATTCTTGGCAGATTTCAAAAAGTCCAGAGCTGTGGACATTAAGAAATATAAAATGATGAATGCAACCATTTCAGAGTAGTATAATCCCAAAATAATCTCAATAATCAAAGATTTCCTTCTCATGTTTTTCAGATGTTTACACCAAAACACTCACTTCACTTTCGGTGAAGAACATTTAGACTTTTATCCATCATATAAAGCTAAAAGGGGCCCAACTAGTTATGCTCCCTGGATAACACGATGCTAATAAACAATAAGGAGCTTTTGAAGGGTTTTGAAAATTCGAGAGATATGTCTAGATTTGTGTCTTAGAAATAAAGTGTACTTGGGATTTAGTAGGTGTTTGGGGGAGAGCCCCGAGCAGGCAGAGGCTAGTAGGACGCAGAGTAATAGAGACAGGTGTGTGGGGCTGGTGTGAAGGCAGTGGCAGGACACCCTCCCCCCACTCATGCCAGGGACAGCGAGGGCAGGTGTGCAGTAGGCCTTCCTCAGGAATGTCACTGATCATCTGGGTTCCCCGAAAACACAGCCGCAGGCCCCTGCTCTTCTCTGCCCAAGGAACCCCCTGTATCCTCAGCCTGGCCTTCTCCTAGGCCCTGAATCTGTTTGGTCCCTGACCTGCAGGCCTGCTGATTCTCGCAGGGAGCTAAGCGAGGGAAGCACCAGCCGAGACCCTTCTCCCTCACTGACCCCACGCTCACCACCACAACCTGAAACAGCATCCTCCTGGATAAGGGTTAGAAACTCCATACAAAGTTTGCAGAAGGTTATGCCCAGGCAGTTCATGGAAAGGAAACAGCTCCTTTCAGAGTGATTTCCAGAGCAGACATGATACAGGCACTGACCCACAGAATGGACTGGCGAATCCCTGGGTCAGGGTCGCGGAGGTCCCCAGTGGCACTAGACGCCCCTGTGAACACTGGATTATGGAGAGATCCGGGGGGTCCCAGGGGAGGGGCTGAGTTGGTTGGGCAGGTTAGGGGGCAGCATTTGGGGGTTCAAGCCGTGGCCATTTAACATCTGGTTCCAACTGGCCGAATCAGCACATCAAGACATTTTCAAACTCCCCAGTAATCGGGGAAATGCAAATCAAAACAGCAATGAGATACCACTTTCTCAAGTCACGTGGCAGGGAGATGTGTGCTCCGATTCCCATTCAAGGAAGGACTTGCTGTCCACTTGCAAGAGTGCCTTCAGCAGAGAGCCTTGTTCAGGTTCAGCCTCAGCGGTCGTGGGCAAAGCGGAAAAGAGAGGCCTGGCCTCTGCAGCCAGCGCAGGACGCCGTCGGGCAACGTCGACTCCAGAGCTGCTTGCAAGGTCAGCCACAGCCTGCCCAGCCTTCCCCAAGCCTGCATCACCCTTCGGCTTCGTCCTCCCAATTTCCCTTCCTCCTCCTTCCCTTCATAGATGTCAATCCCTAATAAATGTCCTCTTGCTCAACAAATTCTATCATGGTGCCTGTTTCTGGAAAACCCAGCCCGCAACACAGGGAAAATCAATCTCACGCTTTGCTAGGGATGGAATAAATGGGCAGAGCCACTTTAGAGAGAAACCTGACAATACTTCGTGTGCATGCTCCCTCAACCTCAGCACTCCCAGGTCTGCGTGTCTACCCCAGCCAGGCTCGCTCACCCATCTCACCCATCCACATGGAGAGGGGGCCAAGGGCGGCCAGCCCAGGGCAGGCTGTGGGCAATGGAGCTGCCACCAGGGAAAGGGACATGTGACAGGCAGTGAACGCCCATGCTGGGATTCTGTGCAACTGAAATGGGTTTGTATATAGCAACACACAGAGCTCTCAAACACAACGTTGAGTGAAAAACAGAAACAGAAGCTAAGGCAAGGATCTAGGCTAACTAGTTTGCTTGGGTAGTGATCACAGGAAGAACTGGTAGGTGAGGGGGGAAGGGAGATGTGGAGCGGAAGAGGTGGGGAGGGAAGGAAAGAGTTGGTTAAAGAGCAGGGCGCCTCTGTGGGCAGCTGGGCCTCCCTCCTGCCGAAGATCTCTGGGGAACCTCCTAGAGCATGCCCCAGGGTTGTAAGAAAGCTGGGCTTTATTACTTAATTGACTGAGGACTGTTCCCAGGGATGCTGCCCACCCTGCTCCCTTCTAACCTGTCCCATTCTTAGAACAGAGAAAGTTCCCCCCAAGTCCCAGGAGCATGCAATAAACAGTGAGTGATGAAAGGGTATGGGGGGTGGGGCGCTAGAGAGCAAGTGCTCCAGGAAGAAAATGAGATTTATAGCACAGCACCTTCCGCAAAGTAAAAGCACGCCCTGCATTTTAAATAGCTATCCATAGGTCTAAATGAAATTATGGCAGATGGTTTGGAAGTATTTCAAACCTACGAAATGCACAGAGCACTCTTCTCATTATCTACTGTTCAACTTGTTGCCCCAAATCCTATGCGTGCTGCAACCAGGACACCGGACCCAGGACAAATGAGATCGGCCGCCGTTTATCAGTCACGTGTACTCACAGCCCGGGGAAGGAGGACACCACACACTGCACAGGGCCAGTGGGGGCTGCACTGGGGAGCAGAGACGACCCGCAGGGGCTGCAGGTAGCAGGCATTTCAGGGCTGCGGCGTGGGGTGCCCCTGGCTCCCATGGGAGAACGGGACTGGCTTGTTTCAATAATTCCGCAGGCTGTCAGGGAGGCGAGATCATTAGATGGAGGACCGAATGGGCGTGACTGGTCCAGCTGGTGGGGGACTAACCAGGAGGAGAGAGTTTCCTGCTGGGTGGAGACGTGTCTGGTGAGAGCAGGGAACTCACAGCCAGGCCTGTGGGGCTCTGTGGGGCTCAGAGAAGGCCAGGCAGCACACAGCATTTCAGGCCTTGCCTTGTAAGTGGGTTCCTGCGGAGGGAGAGAATGGGACAGAGATGGAGGGAAAGATAAAACGTACGGCCTTGATGTTAGGGCGACATGAACTGGGGCATACATATGCTTCACTTCTGCACACTTGAGGTCCTCCGAAATAAATAATATTATTAAAAACAACAACAAGAAGCAAGAAAGAATGAGGCTCAGGCTGGGGGAAGGGACGGGCTCGACTCTCAAGTACGACCAGGCTGTAGGTCAGAGGCCTGTGTTCTCAGCAGAACAGAAAATGCTATTTGTTACAAAATGTCCTGAGAGTGATTGCCCATTGAGATAACAAGAATAGAAGGAAATAAAACTTCAAACGGAGTTTAATGGCTAAGCGAAGCCAGTTGGCTGGTAAGGCAGGTTGCTCGGTGTGTGAGCAGAGGGGGTGAGCAGCCTGGTGGGCCGGGGGCCTGCAACAGGCCTCAGACTTGTTTTCTCTGTCACTTAGACACTTTCCGCAGGAACAATGCTCGTGTTACCTTCTGGGGTCCACAGGGAGCCCTGCAAAGACCTGGACACCCAATAAAATATAATGAAGCAGGTTATATAATCACGAAGCTTCTAGACATCAGGGCTTTTCAGAAACGTTGACGGGGATAGGCTGAGGTCAGCCACTGCAGATACGTCTCCTAGCCTGTACCGCTGGCGCGGGGATAACACAAGGAGTGTGGATCATCACAGCACCGTCTGCGATAAAGCAGGAATCCAAGCTCAGTCTGGGGCACCCACACACCTACAGTCCCCAGATCGAGACCAACTTTTCTATCAAGGGATCCTCCCAACAAGAAGTAAGTTTTCGGGGCGCCTGAGTGGCTCAGTGGGTTAAAGCCTCTGCCTTCGGCCCAGGTCATGATTTCGGGGTCCTGGGATCCAGCCCCACATGGGGCTCTCTGCTCTGCAGGGAGCCTGCTTCCCCCTCTCTCTCTCTGCCTACTCGTGATCTCTCTCTCTCTCTTTGTCAAATAAATAAATAAAATTTTTTTAAAAAAAGAAGAAGTAAGTTGCCAATCAGGCTGAAGGGAATTACATAGAGCCCAATCCAAACGTGTGGAGGGTTCTTCCCTACTGCTAGCTGTGAGCAATCAGACAGCTTTATGAAGAAGCAATTGTTTCTTAAGGACATTGCATCTTAAGGACATCGAGTTGGCTCCCAGTGACATACTTCCCGACCTCACCCACAAAACAGACTCCATTATCCATTTACTTGATGTGTATTTATAGCACAATCATTTGCCCCTCCTATCATAGGGGAGCATCATTTGTGGAGGAGGAAAGGAGGCAGAGCATTCATAATAAAACAACAACCACACACGCACACGCACACACGCACGCACACACACACATACGTTGTCACCAGGCCCCAAACCCGCAGAGAAAGTTGATTCTGTGGGAGTCTGAAGGTGGGCCTCAGAGTCACAGGGTCAGGAAGATAGAAGGAGAAGGGATACGTTAAGCACAATCCCCGGGGAATATTCCAGAATATGTGGCATCCCATCAAAGAGCTGTTCTGGACTGAGAGACACTCACCCACTCACCGTCAGCCAGTAGGCACTCATTTATCCCTGGCTCTGGGTTGAGCCCATGCACATAATGGGGAAAATGCCTCCGTGAGCACACCAACCTTTCAGAGCATTCATACACAGTCCTAACTGTGATGATCTGGCACAGAGTTCAAGGTTACCCAGCAAAGATGCCCTTAATCCTGCCCAGGGATTCAACCACACCCCAGGGCCCCAAGATACTACTTTCCCTAAGAGGCACAGCCATGCAGACACCAAACCTTGGGAAGGGCTCCAGGGCAGAAAAGAGGCAAGTATCGCCCAGTTTCCCTGTGCTCCACATCTTGTAGCAACTGTAGGCCTGGCTCACAGCCTCCGGAATAAACTGCTAGCCAACTGCTCTTGGGCCACAGGCTCTGGGATTTAGGGCATATGTGTGACGGGTCCCATCTCTACCATCGATGTGCCTTGGCCAAGCCACTTCCACTTGCACTTTTCTCTGCCCAGCCCAGCGCAGAGGGCATTATGAGGTTCAGATGAGGAAATAGGAAAACAAATGTTTTGTGAAATGCAAAGTTCACACAATCCTACGTGGTTAGGAGCAGCTGTCCAAAGCCAGAAGCGCTAAGGACACCGTAGGCAATTATTTCTCTGACGTCGGCTGTAGTAACATCTTTCCAGGTATGTCTTCTGAGGCGAGGGAAACAAAAAAAAATAATAAATAAATTATTAGGACTACATCAAAATGAAAAGCTCTACACAGCAAAGGAGACAATCAACAAAGCTAAGAGGCAACCTACTGATGGGAGAAGATAATTGCAAATGACATATCCCATAAAGGGTCAGTATCCAAAATATATAAAAAAAAATCTTACACAACGCAACACCCAAAAAACAAATAATTCAATTAAAAATGGGCAAAGGACATGAACAGACTTTTTACACAACTTAATACCCAAAAAATGAATAATTCAATTAAAAGTGGGCAAAGGACATGAACAGACATTTCCCCAAGGAAGACAACTGGATGGCTAATGGACCCATGAAAAAAGGCTCAACATCACTAATCAGGGAAATGCATATCAAAACCGCAATGAGTTATCACCTCATGCCTGTCAGAAGGGCTAAAATCAAAAACCCAAGAAGCAAGTGTGGGTGAGGATGTGGAGAAAAAGGAACCCTCATGTACTACTGTTAGGAACACAAACTGGTGCAGCCACTGAAAACAGTGTGGAGGTTTCTCAAAAAATTAACAGTAGAACTGCCATGTGATCCCATAATTCCACCAGTGGGGCATTTATCCATAGAATAAGAAAACACTAATTCAAAAAGATATACAAATCCCCATGTTTATAGCAGCATTATCTACAATAGCCAAATTATGGAAGCAGCCCAAGTGTCTACTGACGGATGAATGGATAAAGAAGATGTGGTGTATATATATACAATGGAACATTATTCCGCCATAAAAAAGAATAAAGTCTTGTCATTTGCAACAACATAGGGGGAGCTAGAGAATGTAATGTTAAGTAAAATAAGTCAGTCAGAGAAAGACAAATTCTATTTCGCTCATATGTGGAATTTAAGAAACACAACAAATGAACAAAGCAAAAAGAGACAAACTGAAAAACAGATTCCTAACTATAAAAAACAGGTGGTTACCAGAGGGGAGGTGATGGGGGGATGGGCGAAGTAGGTGATGGGGATTAAGGGGTGCACGTATCATGATGAGCACGGGTTAATGTATGGAAGCATTGAATCGCTATATTGTACGTTTGAAACTAATATAACACTGTATGTTAACTACGCTGGAATTAAAATTAAAAAATAAAGTGTGGTCAAAGTCATTTGCTTTGGTCACTACAAAGGAGCATGGAGGTGTGTGCACAGGGAAGCTCTGAGGGGGCCGTAGCCAGGAGCTGCAGAAACTGGCCCCAGGCACAGTCAGGAGCCTGCTGAGCAGAACAAAAGAAATAGAAAGGCAATCACCAAAGAGGCATCTGACCGGAGGGAGAGGGGCAAGAGACTCCTGACAGCAGGTCCTGAATACTGAACAGTATTCATTAATGTGACGCTATTGTTTTGAACTACAAAGCCCTGTTCCTGTGGGAATTGCTGCTGTTGTCATTACTATAGGGGATGGGGAAGGAACCCTCAAAAAGGCCAGGCATATCAAAAATGGGACAGGATCTCCTTAAGGTTTGATTTTGTTTTGTGAGAGAGAGAGACAGAATGGGGGAGGTAGGGGAGGGGCAGAGGAAGAGAGAGAAATCTTAAGCAGACTCTGAGCTGAGCACAGGTCCCCACTCGGGGCTCGATCTCAAGAATATGAGATCATGACCTAAGCCAGACGCCTAAGGGGCGTCTGGGTGACCAACTGCGTCACCCAGACGCCCCTCCATTAGGTTTTTAAAAGAATGAAACTGCTGCCCCAAATCAGGGAAAAGAAAGGGCAGAGAGTGTCATACTTACAAATACTGAAGAGCTAGAAGAACCATACAGATCCTTCTGGTCCAGTCTCCTCATTTCCCAGGGAGGAATCAGAGACTTGGAGAAGTCTGGGCAAGGGCTGTGGTCCCACTGCACACCCCGCCAGAGCCAAGGCCAGGATCTCGGCGGCCTGCCTCCAGCCCAGAGTGCACTTGCCCACCTGCCCCTGGCCACGCAGCCCTTCTGTGCTGTGAGGGCACATCCTTCAGAAGTCAGGGAGGCAGAGCTCCATCCCAGGTAGCAAAACTCCTTCTCGCTCAGAGTCTGAAGATAGGGCTGGACTCTCAGGAGACTCTACCTGACAGCGTAGGGGCAGGAGAACTCCGTGCTCAGTGTTAGAACATGAGCTGGCTTCTTGCTCTGGCCACAGGGTGAGGGAGCCTGAGAAGACAAGTGCGCAGACACTCGACGGTCTCCTCACACTAGCAGCACATTCACTAGCACCTGGGCTCACCGCGTAGCCTCTCAGCCCAGCCCCCACCCCAGCAGCCCCACAGCCCCAGCTAGCAGGTTTCCTCCCCAGAACGTGGGCGCTGGACGGAATTACAGAAGCAAGGGTAGAGGTGCGGGTGGAGTGCGGCAGGAAGGAAAGGTGGGGTTTATACACATCCTACAGCAGGTTTGGAGCCCTGCTCACCATTCGGGTGTGCGATTCACCTGTTTTTCTGTAACTTCCTGTTTATTTTGAGTCCCACTGCACTGGGGCGGCAGAAGCTTAATCTCAAGCACCGCTGTTTTTCCTGGGGCTGTGTGTGTTCTGGAAAGCTCACATAGTGCTAGGGGACTGGCTGAGAGGTCTCATGGAGCCTCTGCAGGCATCCTCCCTCTTGGCCATCAGTTTTCAGTCCTTGGCAGGACATCCCTCATTCCAGGCAGAAATCCCTTTAGATTGGACTATTCCATTAGCTTTCCCGTGCTGCCCATGAAGACACAGGACTCATTTTATGCCGTGTCAGGGCCAGAGGACCTTTCCAGATGGAATTGCCAACAGGGAGACCACGGAGTTCTTCATTAGCCTTTCTTCACCCAGGACGGCCCTTCCTAAAGATGGCAGAAGTGGGCATCTTTGCTTTTAGTCACAGCGTCCATCCCATCTTGTCTTAACACAGAGTCCTTGCTTCTCCCTTAAGAGTATCAGCTTCTGGAAATGTATGTCAAGACAACCCTTCATTGACCCTGCTTCCTCCTTTTCCCATCCCCTTCCCGAGGGACTGAGCACAGAACAGCCTCGCTGCTTAAACTGGCTGAGTGGAGAGGGGAGGGAAAAATAGTTAGCTATAGGGAGAAAAAAACCTCCCATAAGTTCATGTAACAAAATGTTGCCACACTATGCATCCCATTGCTATAGAATGTGGATATGGGAGAAAATCCCTCATGCGTTCTGAATCTTTACGGGCAGGAGAATCACTAAAGAAGCTGACAATAAATAGGGGAGATCAAGCACTTGTGGGCAATGGCAGGAGAGGTGAAATTCCTCCCCTTCTGGTCTCTCCTTGGCCCTAGAGAAGCCTGAAGGTCACCTGGAGGAGGAGGCCCGGGAAACACCAAGACAGTAAGGAGCATGGCAGACATACCGTGCAGCACTTCTGGGCAAAAGGATGCCCTTCTGAGATGACAAGTTACAAAAACACGCCCACCTTCTGGGCAGACACAGCCAGGACCAGAGAGCAAGGCCTGGCAGGCAGAGGAGGGCTGCGTTCCAGCCCGACAAGCCCCTCCCCACCCCCACCCCCACCCTCAGCCACCCTCCTACTGCCCCAGGCCATGTATTTTACACTTGGCACCCGCTGCATGACTCTGAGTGGGACCGGCTACTTTTCATTACAAAACCATGTTGCACTTTAGATAAGATTTCAAGGGAACCTGCAGGAGGGCATGGCTCAATACTCAATAATCACGGGTGGTTAAGAAACTCAAAACACGGGGCGCCTGGGTGGCTCAGTGGGTTAAGCCTCTGCCTTCGGCTCGGGTCGTGATCTCAGGGTCCTGGGATCGAGCCCCGTATCAGGCTCTCTGCTCGGCGGTGAGCCTGCTTCCCCCTCTCCCTCTGCCTGCCTCTCTGCCTACCTGTGATCTCTCTCTCTGTCGAATGGATAAATGAAATCTTTAAAAAAAAAAAGAAAAGAAAAGAAACTCAAAACACAAAACACCTAGGCCATCAGACATTCGCTGTCTGAGGGCTTGGTTAACTTCGGTCTGATGTTCTTGTTAAGGGGACCTCCACCTCTCAGGTAATGAGCCAAAGCTCGAGAAGGACACGTTCAAAAAGTTCTACACTCGGAACTTGCCCGCTACCATAAATGGTTTTCATGTATTACATACCCATGCTCCTCCGTTTCCAGGCGGCGGGACCCTGTGCAGGGTGCACAGAGCTTTAGAAATCACCTCCCAAGGTTACAGAATGATAAACAAGAGCAGAGCAAAGACTAAAGTCGTTGAGCCAGACCCCCCCCCCCACCGCCCCCCGCACATGCCCAATTTTCTGGTAACCCCGATCATATCTGATGCAAAAGCTGCTTCTAATCAAAGGTGGCTGCCTAGCTGTTTTAATACTTTCCACATTGGACATTTTCACTCGCGCGTGGTAGATCGGGA
Source organism: Potos flavus (assembly GCA_028534135.1). Taxonomy (NCBI): domain Eukaryota; kingdom Metazoa; phylum Chordata; class Mammalia; order Carnivora; family Procyonidae; genus Potos; species Potos flavus. Next base: position 13,206,823 of record CM052885.1, on the reverse strand, counting down.
GGCCCGTGTGTCAACAGACTCTCAGGTTGAGGAGATATGCTCTCTCAAAGGAAACCCTGCGGAAACACATACGGAACGATAAACCTCCCAGGAACCTCCTGCCCTCACTCAGAGGGACCCAGTGGAGAAGTGCGGAGCAAGTCGCCAAGTTAACCTGATCCGAGGCTGCTGTTTACACTGTGGAAGTGAACCTTTCAATTGAGCTGCTTTCCAGTATCATCTGAACCACAGAACACGCAACATGACTCTTGTGACAATTTCCCCACTTTTCCAAGGATGGTATGTAACTGGGACCATTCTAAAGGCACCCAGGAGAAATTGATTGGTTCTGTACCGCTGAGGCTGCTAGCCTGTCCATCAATGAGCGGAAAGCCAGCAGAGTGTTACGGAGGGTGGGGGACACGGAAGGCCAGAGTGTTTAGGGTCTGATGGAGAAGCTTCTGATTTTGCACACATAACCAACAAGGGAACACGTGCTCTGACTCTGCAGAAAGGTCCTGGATGCTGGGGTGACTCTGTGGGCCACCGCAGAAGGGGCAGCATCTACCGTAACGGTGGTGCTGCTGGGGGTCATCTCAGCTGTCATCCTGCCCCATTACTCTGGGACAGACTGTGTGCCAACTCATGTAGAAGGGACAGCAATCAAACCCTTTGAAAAACATGACTACGAAATTTTGGAAAATGTGAGGGTGGGTTCGATGTCAATGGGGGATTAAGATAATTTTTCACAGAAGACACACGGCCTGCCATGCCTTTGAAGGAAAATGTAATCAGTGCCTGGGGATGGATTGTTTCCATGTGTTTATTTGTCAACAGCCTAATGAAATAATGCAAAAGCGGTGAGGATGTCCCAGCCCCAATCTTCCAAACTGGGGTGTTAAGCAGCCCACCAGGCTTGAGGGAGCTGGGCTCTATCTCCTTCCCCTGCTCCGGAAAAACCTTCAGCTCTCAGAGCCAGGTTGATAGGGTTGCACATCAGTGGGGACTTTGCCTTTTTCCCCCATGGGTCCTTTCCTCATTCTGCCCCAGCACACACACAACCTGAATGCCTTCTCCCCTTTGCTGAGCCCTCCTTCTTTTATGTAGAAAATGGTCTAATTTCCCCGTCATCACAGAGCTGGGGGAAAGGGACTGTTTTAAAACAACGGGTGTGATAACAATTGCTAGGTCTAATGTTTGCTCCATCCATGGGCCAACACCCTGACCCTTTGGTATGGTGGCTGGGATGTTACTTTGGCGATCCTGGGCTCTATCTCAGACCAGGTAGTGGGCTGACCCAGGATAAGAAAACCAACACTGGCCATAGTCATTGACAAAAACCTGTAATCATTTTTAAAATGTTTTGTAGTGATTTCATTAGGTTATAAGGATGCTTTTCTTAGAGACACTCTCCTTAAGTCAATCAGTCTCTTAAAGGGGTGGGGGGGAGTAGTAAAATTACGCAGAATAACACAGAATAAAACAAGCACAAGCTTGCCTGTCCAGCCCAATGCCTAGGTATGCCTAGGCTGTAACTTTGGAAAGAGGTTTGCACCCAGGGAGTGCCCCGAATTTTATGTCATCCTGATATTTCATATGGAACATTTAATGAACTCACTAACACATGCTCCTTCTCCGAGGCCCTGGTCACACCATCCCCATGTGTCTCCTGGTTGGCATGTCCCTGACGCTCCATTAGTAACCACCTAATGCTTCCCACACACCCAGCAATGTGTGTCCATTGTTAGGGAATGATTTCCTAATCTGGCTCTGAAATCCAGTCACTTCAAATATCCATTCATTCATTTGTTCACATTTATCATTCATTCATTGGCTTATCCAAAATTACCTGAAGGTTTTCTATAGGCCATGAGCCATGGTGGCATCAGAAGTAGATGTCCTCCCCTCCGGGAGCCTACAGTCCAATGGCCGAGACAGAGGTGAACAGATGATTATGGCACATGCAAAGAAATTACATGGCAGAAGGGCAACCAGAGGGGGCGCAGAGGAGGTGTCGTGAAGTCCACTCTGTCAGGGGTGGGAAGGCCTCGGAACACGGGATATGGAAGTTGAGTCTTAGAAGGCGCGCGGGAGCTACCCCGGGCATCGTCCGTCATTCCCAGGAGTTTTGATTTTCCTATTCCGCATCACACCTCCTTATACAGCCGTTTATAACCCTAAGAATACTAACCCCTCAAAAATCCTTCCCTAAGATGCTGATGGTTGTTGCCAGGTTGGCTGTCTACAGCCACGGTGCTCTGGCCTTGGCGCGCAGAGGCTGGCTCTGCCATCACCGGGCCCTGAGTCTCGGCCAATCCCAGGGGAGGATTCTCATTCTAGAAAGATCTCCCAGGCATACCCGCTGTGACCGGGCCTGCGTGTTCTCAGTCACGGCATGGCTGTGTTAATATCGATTGTGTTATATATTATATATATAACACACACACACACACACACACACACATATATATATATATATATAGTGTTAATATCGGTCAGTGTTCAATTTAGAAAAGGAACAAGTGGGTCCCTGCAGGCCTTTCCTTGGCTCCCGTTCCTGCCCATGCTTGTCCTTAGGCCTCTTTCCCCTCCCTGGGGGTGCTGAAAGCCTTCACTTTCACACTGCACTTCCCGAACACAGTGATTCCATTCTCCTCTTTTCTAAAACAGTGGGTTACAAAGTGGCTGAAGAACCAAGGCTCTATGTATAGGAATCAGGGAAAGTTTTGCAGATGGCTCGAAGAAGGACAATATTATTTTCCCACATGTGCAGGCCATTTGTTTTGCCTGTAGTTATTTGGGGATTTCTTCTTTGCTTCTTAAGAATGACAAAAGTAACTTATCTGTAGTCTATGCCATCCGTCACCTAAACTCCCAACTGGTTGGGTTCCTCTACAAACCAGACAGCTTTTGGTCACCTGCAGCTATGGGGATATGGATGCTGGAGAAGATCCTTTGGGGTGGGATCAATTGTATAATCCTCTCTGGAGCCTCTCTCAACTGCAAGAGGCCCTCTATGTCCTTCCGTGGTAGGGATCTGGCCGAAGCACCAAGAGATAATTCACAAGGGGTGTGAAGAACAGAGAGCTACCAATGGGTTCCCAAGGAGCTGCCGTATCCCAGGCAGAGGAAGAGCATCCGACCATGACAGTGGTATGGCCAGCCGGTTGGAAGGAATGAGAGGGGTGAAAGCCAGCCGTCATTCCAAACGGAGGCACTGGTGCCGGGGTTCGCATGCCTCAAGGAGGCCAGTTAGACAAGGCCTAAATGGTATCCAGCAGAGTCAGGGATCAGGAGGCCATTCGTGAATTTAGCAAGAGCAGTTTCAGTGCGGTGGTGTAGACGGCAGCAGAGAGGACAGTGGTGCTGTACTTCAAGCCCCCAAAGCTGGCGTACTTAGTGCCCCCGAGTTATACACTTACAACACTTGAAGGGGTCAGAATGGTGCCTTGTGAGTTATATATATTTTACCGCACACACAAAGAATAAAACACCAAAGGCAGGCAGGGTGGGGGGGTGTGTGGAGGGGATGCAAGGAAAGAAGAGAAGATGGAAGAGATACGAAGTCGTGAATTTCTGCTTTGTTTTAAGACGGAAGTGACTGGAGCATGTTCGAAGGCCCAGCGGAATGATACGTGACAGAAGACTCGATAGTCCAAAAAAAGGACAGATGAGGGAGGTGAAGTCAAGGGCCAAGCAGAGTCACTGGCCTTGGGAAGGAAGAGGACTGGCTCCTCCTGGAGAGCCAGAGTGGAAAAGGGGAGGTCAGAGCGAAGCTGAGCCCCCCGGGGTCTCAGGGAGGCAGCCCACGTGTGGTGTGGTGGAAAGCGCGAGACCGCTGTGGTAAGGCTGAAGAAGGCGCTCACCTAGAGATGCGTGGAAGGCCCCCTAGTTTTCATACCAAGTTTATCAAGTAACAAAAGGCGATGAGTCTTCTATCTACTCTCGGTCACTTGCTCTGGTCCTGACTCCAGCTGCTAAGGTGTCTTCAGGAGGCCACCGAGACAAGTGCTCTTTGGCCCATAGGTCAGGGTGTCGGGCCACCACAGCTGGGCAGAAGCCAACAGAATTCTGACGGGACCCCCAGCTCAGCTTTGAGCAACCAGACATGGGCCTGGGGAGGACCCCGGGTGGGCAGCAGCTCCAGCAGGGTTGCTGGGACCGGGAGGACCTGCGGTTACTGGGCCCTATTACTTGGGCTAATACTACTATTACGTGGGCTTCCCGTCTAATCGGCCAGGACAACACACAGCAGACAGGGCCAGACCAGCGTCAGGATCCCCCTTTGGGCTCCTGCTTCTCTCTTTTATCATCACGTGGTTGTTGTGACTACTGATGGTACCGTTACCATCATCGTCATTACTGTAGTTGAATTCTGCCCAATGGGATGTGAAGGCCAACGTGGAACACCGATGCAGCACAAAAGCGTTCTTCTATCTTGCCTGCCTCGTATATTAAGTTTCAGTTTTACGGGATTAAAACCAGCTGAGGTCGGAGGGCCTCCTCAGGCCCACTTGACTACCTTCAGGCGTCCTGCTGCGGTTTGCCACCCACAGCGGTGAGGACCCTTCTGGGATGCAGACAGCAGGGCCTCAGGCCGGCAGGCGGGTGGTCTGGAGAAGCCTCTAATTAAAGCTCTTCAGACCTGCAACCATGGGATCCTAACCTCTGCTTCCCAGTGTCTGAACACATCTCAAATCCCAGGCCTTTCTCAGGACTCTGAGGGACAGAAAACCCAATAAGTAAGGGGTCTGCACAGAGAGAGGGCATGGGGGCAAGGGTTGGGCTGGAGGCTGGGTCTGGCTCACAGTCGCCCCAATTCTTCTGTGCCAGCCCAGGAGAGGAGCAAAGGGGGAAGAAAGCCAAGGAAACAAGAGCCACCACCATGGTCTGGATTCAACTGCAGGAAGAAGCGCCTGGGGAAAAGGGCGTAAACACCCCCTTCCAGAGCTTCACAGGGACTCGTGGCATCATCCCTGGCTCCCCAGCAACCCAGTACACCTTGGCTGGAGCTCTGGAGTTGAGTGAACATGGGCACTCCTGCTCCCCCAACTTCCCCACCTGATCTCAGAGGTCCTGTCAAGGCTTCCTGCACTGAAAGTCCCTCTTGGTGAAATAATTCCCTGTGAGAAATATGCATTCATTCAATAAAATATGTTTATTGAATTTCTCAGGTGCACCTGCTTAAAACACAAGACCCCAAAAGAGATTCAAGTCTGAGTGCCCCCGAGAGATGGTTTTCACCCTGGGAATGAGCTGCAGATCTCTGATAGGTGGAGAGCCAGGGGTGTGTGGTGGTGGAGTGGTGGGCGGGTAACTCAGAGCAGGATCGGGCCTTGACTACCGGCTTCAAAGACTTCCCAGACTTCTTGCGTGCAAAACTCCTCAGATGTCATAGCAAGATGACAGAGAATGCTTTGAGACTACCTTCCAATTGGGCTTTCTGAAGGCTGTGATAAGTGTCCCCGGAGGCAGAATTCCAACCCAGGATGTCTTGGTTCTAAAGCATATGTTCCTCTAGCTTTGCTTCGGTCTGACTTCTCTCTTGCGTGCTCCCACGATGGTTCCTGGGATGCGTGCACTCTCTGGTTATCTTGGGGGATGGGTGTTCCCGCCGGATGTGCTTAGGGGTGGGCTAGAACAAGGAAGCCTGCAGAAATGAACATGGTAAAAAATCAGTCCCCATTGGGTCACAGAGAGATCCTTGCCCACTGGGCTCAATTTTTGTTCTTCTGTCCTAGAGGGAAAATCCAGGCAGAATCCAGGGGCCAGAGGACACTGTTTTCAGAGAAGCTATTGGCCTCCTGGTGCTCCAAGCTGATGTGGGAAGGGAATGGACAAAGCTGGGGAGTTGGAGGAAAAACTAGCCCTATTCTTGGAGTAGCTGCACGTCATTGTGACATGCAAGAAAGGAGTAGAAACTGGCCCCTTAAAGGAAAAAGAGATTGAGGAATGAGAAGAATAGCTTTTTCATGGAAGGCATGAAGTGTAAGATCAGAAGGAAGGAGTGGCAAACAAGGAAAAAATACCAGCAAGATCGTAAAACTGAAGAGAAAGCACATGAAGACGCTAAGAATGAAGAAGTGACTATTGCACAAGAGATATGTTGTCAGAGAATAGTTAGCCTCTGACTTGGGTTTTTTTCTGGCTTCTCTGAGAGCTAAGCTTGTTTTCACAGGTCATGATCGAGGAGGGTCATCCATAGCTTTCCTGCGCACATCTACTTGCAGAAGATCAGTGACACTGAGAAAGAATTAAGGATGGAATCGAGTTCTAATCACACCCCAGCATATCAGACCAGACCCCTCATAGAATCAGCTGACAGATGTGTGTGGATTCATGTCATATTTCTGCAATTTACAGCCTTATGACTTCGGGCAAGTTTATTTAAATTGTCTGGATCCTAATCTCTTCATCAGCAAAATGGATTTATTATGTACCTCAAATAGTCACTGTGGGGTCTGCATAGATAAGATAATGTTATAAACACCTAGTAATGTACCTGGTATACAGTAAGCCCTTACTAAATGTAATCATTCTACTGATCCATCTGGATTTCTTGCATTTAATTACATTTCCCGGAGCAAAATATCCGAGACACTTCAAAAATTAGAGTGATCTTAAAAACCGGGCAAAGCCCAGCTAATATCTAGAGATGTTCTGTCACGCTTCCTTTCAGTGTTTGACCAACCTTCAAATGGCCAGAAAATAGGTCCCGCTACTCCCAGCCCCCACCATCATTAAATAACATTTAGATTATTGTTTTAGCCCACGTCCCCTTGATATGGGACTCTGAGCTTGTGAATGGCATGCTACAGCCAGAGTATTAACAAATGCTGGCTTATCTCTCCACTGGAGTGGTGAATGGTAGGATGCAATAAGTTACCCTTTGTGCTCTAGCATCACTGTCATTTGAACTCCAGGGTCAACATTATTTCAGTGGTGTAGTATGCAATGTGGGTTTTGTTTGAATATGTAAAGAACTTACATGAGAAGCTCTTCATTCAATAGGCTAAAGGCAAAGTGTTGAAGGCAAAGTGTTTCCCAACACAGACATTAGGATCACTTCTTCACTGTTCTTTGTATTTTCTGCTGGGGCAAATGGTTTTCTCAATAGAATTGCTCCTCTGAAATGGAAGGGAAATTAGAAGGGAAGTACACATTTTTACTTTTCGTTCAGTTTTTCATAGCAAATAGAAGTAAAATAAGATGAATATACATGTAATGTACATGTGTATATAAAATACTATGTTATATACATAATGTACTTTATGTATATGAATTATGATATATATTACTTGTATATATAAAATATTATGTATGCATAACATATTATGAAGATCACATAGTAACTGTAGCAAAGGCAGTATGCAGTTCATTTGCTCTCCTTCTAGCCTATCTGGTCAATGGATTCTGGTCAGAAATAAGACTTGCCACTTTCAGATCCAATCGTCGAAGAGCAAATGTGATTTCTCTATGCTTCTCTCTTCCTTTGCTTTGGCAAATGATGTGTTCCACACAAATGATGTGTTCCACATAGATGTACCAACAACACGGTGGAGAATCCATTAGCTGGATCCCAGGAGCAGAGCCCTCCTCCTACCCAATCCTTTGGCTGACTCACAATGGGCAGGTAGCATGAGGGATAAACCCATGTTGTGTTAAGTAACTGGGGTGCTGCAATTAATTTGTTATCTCAATATAACTTACCCTATCCTGGCTGATACAGTAACTATTCCTTGGAATTCTCTAAATCAGACCTCAAGTAGAGATTTAAACTCAGAGTGAGGAGTAGCAGGTTTTTCTAATTGGTGTTAAAAAATCAAGTAATCACTTGGGGTGCCTGGGTGGCTCAGTGGGTTAAGCCTCTGCCTTTGGCTCAGGTCATGATCTCAGGGTCCTGGGATTGAGCCCCACATAGGGCTCTCTGCTCAGCAGGGAGCCTGCTTCCCCCTCTCTCTCTGCCTGCCTCTCTACCTACTTGTGATCTCTCTCTCTGTGTCAAATAAATAAATAAAAATCTTTTTTAAAAAATCAAGTAATCACTCAATTTTATTAAAAATATCTAAGTGTTTTCCTCTTAAACCTGGATAGTTTTATTTAAAATTCCAAACTCTTTTAACTGAATGAGGTTTAAATGATTTTAAGTCTTTAAAGTTCTTATTTCTAGGCCATCTTTCAAGCAAGAGGCTTTCCCTAATAACTGATAAGGACATTTCAATAACGCATAATAACGCATTTATAAGAACGCATAGGACATTTCCAAATCTAGTAAGACAGAGGGGTTGGAGTTGTGTCTCACTTGCACTACAGAAGGTATTCACCAGATATTTTTGTGACATTAAGATAATTGAGCTGATGTTTACAATGAAAAAATAATAATAATAAAAACAAAAACAGCGGCCCTCTGCCAGCTTTATGGTTTATGGGAAACAAGATGAAATGGTAAGGAAATATTTTTCTCAATTTATCCATCCCAGCTGGATCCAAGTGATAGAGAAGGAAGCAAACACATTGCAGTGGCTTGAGTTCGAGACTAGGAAGTGAGAATAACGTACTGCTTGCTGACTTCCTCACCTCACAGAGGTTTTCTGAGGATTAAATGGTTAAAACACTTTGAAGATGACAAATGCTTAAAAGCTAAGCATTGCTATTATCTGAAACTATTATTACATCAACTCCTTGTGTAATCAAGTATTGTTATTGGAAGCGCTGCAAGAAAATCTAATCTTTGGAGATTTTCGGCTCTATTTGCAGAACAAAGGGGCATGAGTATCATTCATTCTAAGCACTTTAGACATGTGAATCAAGAGTATCTAGACAGTGAGTGAGTATTTCTTGTTTGCCCATATTTCAACTAATAAGAACTTTGTATATATTGGCATGACCCAAAAAGCAATATGGTACTTTGGGGAGGAAAAAACCCACAAGATTTAGATTCTAGAATAAGGTAAAACTAAAATGGAACCTACCCAAACATTTTCAGCTGAGATTAAAACCCCTCCTGGCTATTTGAATAAATTGCTCTTTAAGTAATTAAAACTGTAACCTATGGTCTTTAGTAAATTCTAGCAATTTCTCTGTAGTCAATTTCAAGTATTTTTCTAACTGGCTTCTTTCCAAAGAGTACACCTGTGTGTTAGTTGAACAATATCTTACTGAAAGATGAAATTAACTAATTTTGTTTGATTTGGATCTTGGTTAAAACTCTGAAGTTAGATATTTATATGCAGAGCCACATAAAGAATACTAGCTTAAATTATTCCACCAGGGACTATAATAAGATTTCCATTTAGCTAACAGAACATTAGAATATGCTTAGCTAATGAAAACGATTTATCTCTGTTTTTCTATCAAACACAAGAATAGGAGGAGGGGCAAAGAACTATTATTTTAAGTATAGAACTTCTGGTATTTTAACTTTCTTCCCTTCCACGCTACATCCTCTTCCTAAATTTATTCATTTTTTTTCCTGAACTTTGAAAAGACCTTGATCTACTTTAATTCATGAAAACCCAATAAAACATTGTTTTGACTTTAAATAATGGATCTTTCATGCCTTTGATCCCCCTTTCCCATGTAAAATAAAAGCCTAATGATTCCTATAAATGGGAGGAATAAAGTTTATTTCAATAACTATTTTCATTTTATGAGGGTAATTTAAGTTTTCACTTTTGTCCATTAATTATATGGGATGTCACAAGTGTTGGAAGATGGGATTTGTTTATGTTTCCAGTTTTGATCTCAGTTAGTTTTTGCTTTGTATGGAATTAACACATAAGAGCCGGGTGCCACCATGCACCCCTATACCACCTCAAAAGTGCAGGGGCGTGCAGTAAGAATCTACCAGCATTCACAACCTTACTGCAATTCCTAAGCAATCACACTTCCCATGGCCCCACAATGGCCTCCAATGAGCCCCTATCTTGCTGTCAGAACATGCAAGCTCTCCTTACCCTTGGACATGTGGACTTCATACAGCCTCGATGGGAAGGAATGTGGCTGGTTTCCCATGCCATGCTCTCTGAGACCCAAACCTAGTCAAGATCGGGAGAGATACTGAAGTTTATGAGAGGAGACTTTTAATTGTGCCTTGTGTGTGCCTCCTTTATTACCTCCCCGGTTTTTGCAAACTGCCTCGGGGAAAGTAATAAATGTTTGTGATTTTTTTAAAAGAATGTTCAATTCTACAATCAAAAAATTAGAGAAACAAATAAATGAGAATAAATGAAACTAAGTATAGAAACAGATATCGTGTGAGTAACATTTAAAAAAAAAATTAGAACACACGTGTGCTAAAAACAGATTGGAAAGGATGGAAAGCCCAAGTAGGCACTAAATATTCATGAGGCATGTGAGCAATCAAATTTTCATGAGGCACTAAATAAATATTCATGAGACCTTTAATTAGCCACTTGGTGGTGGTACCTATTTAACCCCCATTTGTTGTCAACCCACTACTCAGTTTGCATGCTTGTTTTGCAACAATAGTATTCATGGGACACTAGTGACCCACAGGACTGATGCTCAAAGAATAGCATTTGCGTCTTTGAAGGGCATATGTTCTAAAACCTTAAACACACACATGCAAGAAAGTCCTAATTATATTAACATATATAAAGAATCCTTATAAATCAGTAAGGAAGTATAAACACACTAAAAAATTGGCAAGAATTATAAACATGCAGATTCACAGCAAGAGAAATATATGTTAAAGCATGTTTTAGAAGAATTAAAGATCAAAGAAAGAGAGAGAGAGTCTTTCAGATACTCTTTTAGCCACCCTCTTGTAGCTCCTGCAGGGTTGGGGTGGGACCAGGGAAAGGCAGGAAAAGGCAAATGGATGCTGCACAGTTGGGACACACAAGCCAATGTCGGCTCTCCCGTCAGCACACATGTGGTTCCTTGGAGGGCCCCATTCTTCTCAACTTTTATCTGCTTCACCAAAACAATATTTTCTAAGCATTCCCAGAGATGTCTCATGTACGCTGCCTTATAGACTTAGTTTTCACGTGGCTGCTTCTATTCCAGTCCTTTTCCTGGAAAGCTGATGCCTCTGCTTCAAGGATTTCGCTAACCTGAAGCCATGGTGTCTCCCTGCACAAAATGAGGAGACCGGACCACTCCACACTCTGCATCACGCTTTGTCACACAGATGAAGAGAAGCGAACAGCGACAACTCTTACAAGACAGAATTCTGTCATGGACCCACTAAGGAGATTCAGTGGCGGAAGCATCCAAAGGACCTCCTCTGAAATTAGTCCCATGCTGTGCTCTGCAGAGTAACCATTAGGGTTTTATCCCTCCATCGTTCTTTCATTTCCTTCATTCCTTTTCTACCTTATCTTCGATTTATAGCGTTGCTACTGAAGTAGAGTCCAGCAACATCGCGTCACTGGGCAGGTCTTAGGAATGTAGAGCCTCAGTCCAACTCTAGACCCACTTCATCAGAATCTGCATGTGAACAAGGTCTTCTGGTTATTCGAAGGTACATTCGAATAAGGTTGGAGAAGAACTGATTTCTAGAACAGAATTTCTGGATTCTCCTGCTCCAGTCTCTCACGTCCATATGCATTCTTAGCTGGGGTGGCTCCTTTCTCCATCAGACTCCGCCTCATACAAAGCTGTCCTTAGCAACATTTTGTCCCCATACCCCTTCTTTTCCATTTTCTGTTACCCTTTCTTGTGACCTTTGCTCTTCCCTTCCTGTTGATAAATGTCCACTCAGGCTCCTCGGCTCCATTTACCTTCCTCCCAGAGAGGCTGGAAACACACTCCGAGGATCAGCTGGGACTGGCTCGAAGGACCCCGCCCTGCCACTTCTAGTGCCAGATGTAATTTAATCATTCCCAGAGTTCAGAGGTTTATGACTTGTTTCTTGTAGTTCCAAATGTGCGGTCAAGATGCCCCATGTTGAGTTGGCAGGACTAATGGCTTATTTAAATATTTTCCAGTTCTGCCCTTTCAGACCACTGCTTCCGCATTGCTATCATTTGGAAATACGAATATAGTGAAATCATGAGGCTTCTGTCAAATTTGCCTTTAAACTCTGATGCTGATTAAGTCATTATACCAGCAGTTTCTGTGAACTAAATCTATTCTGAAAGAAGGAGTATATGTAATTAGGACCAAAATCTTCCCATAGGTTCTTGGATGTAATTTGTGAGTGTGCCTTTGTTTCCTAGACATGGCAAAAAAAAAATTGAATTTGAAATCCAAAAAGGTCATGAACAATTTTTGTATTTCTGGGGTACTTGGAGAATCCACCTGCATCCACAGGGTGAAGTGCTTTTATCTGAGTGCGCGCGCGCGCACACACACACACACACACACACACACACACACAACTGCTGTACCCTAATGTCCAAATTTCTTGTCCCCGTTAGAGATGTGAAAAAAAAAAAGTTATCTCTATGGAAAAAAGTCAACTCTAAAACTGGTGATATTATGCATTTTATAGGCATTGGACTATTGAGGACAAAATCACTGGTTACACAAATCAAATGACTGATGTTGTGGCTCACACAGGCCACAGAAGAAAAATATAGGTAAACTGGACTCCATTAAAATTAAAAACTTTTGGGGGTGTCTGGGTGGCTCAGTTAAGCATCTGACTCTTGGTTTCAGCTCAGCTCATTATCACAGGCTCCTGAGATTGAGCCCCATGCTGGGCTCTGCTCTCAGAGCAGAGTCTGCTTGTCCCTCTCCCTCTGCTCCTCCCCCCACTCATGTGCACTCGCTCTCTCTCACTCTCTCAAGTAAATGAATAAATAAAATCTTTAAAAAAATTAAAAACTTTGGGTCATCAAAAGACACTATCAACAGAGTGAAAAGGCAACCACCGAAGAGGAAAAAAATCTTTGCGAATCATATATCTGATAATAGGTTAATAACCAGAATATGTAAGGAATACCTAGAACTTAACAACAGAAAGGCAAAGAGCTCAATTAGATCACAGGCAAAGGATTTGATAGACATGTCTCCAAAGAAGATCTACAATGGCCAATAAGCAGGTAAAAGGATTCTGCACATCACTAGTCATTACAGAAATACAAATCGAAATCACAATGAGATGCCACCGCCCAGCTACTAGAATGGTTATAATTAAAATGTTTAAAATAGCAGGTATTGGTGAGGATGTGCAGAAATTGGAAAACTTGTGCATCACTGGTGGGAATGTAAAGTGGTGTGGCTGCTCTGGAAAATAGTTTGTTGGTTCCCCAACAAAACTAAACAAAGAATATCATATTGAACCAGCAATTCCTCTCATAGTATGCATCTGAAAACAGACTCAAACAGATACTTGTATGTCAATGTTCATAGTAGTGTTATCCACAAAATCCAAAAAGTGGAGATAACCTGAGTGTCCATCAACAGATGAGCAAATAGATAAAGAAAATGTGGCATTTACATACAATGGAATATGTTCAATAATAAAAAAGAATGAAGTTCTACGCATACAACAATGTGGATGAACCTTGAAGACATTATGTCGAGTGAAATTAGCCAGAATATTTAGAATAGGCAAATTCATAGAGAAAATGGATAAAGTTTACCAAGGGTTGGGGGGGAGGGAGGAATCAGTAATTATTGTTCAACGGGCAGGTCACTAGATTCATACAGAGAAGCCATGGACCCCTCCCTTTGAGACTCCTTGATGGAAGGAGTCTCAAAGAATTTGGGGCCATGTTTTAAAACCACCACAGTCTCTGTAATGGGTTGAATTGTGTCCCCCCCCCCCGAAAAAAATATGCCCAAGTCTTAAATCCTGGTACTATAAATGTGAACTTTTTTGGAAATAGGGTCTTTGTAGATCTAATTAAGGATCTTGGTATGAGAACATCTTGAATTTAGGGTGGGCTCTAACTGCAATAACTGGTATCCTAATTAGAGAAAGGAGAGAGAAATTTGAGATACACAGACATAGAGACACAGGAAGGAAAGCCAGGTGAAGATGGAGGCAGAGACTGGAGTTATGACAAGCCAAGGAATGGCGGGACCACCAGAGCCTGGGAGAGGCAAGGAAGGATTCTTCCCTGGAGACTTCAGATGGAATATGGCCCTGCCAAGGCTTGATTTCAAACTTCTAGCCTCCGAAACTATGATAAGATACATTCCTGCCATTTTAGGCTGCCAAGTTTATGGAAATTTCTTATGGCAGCTCTAGGAAACACTACACCTGTGAAGAAATAAAGAATTGTGTAAGTTTTTAGCTTTTGCCTCTTCCAATAAATTTGGGGAATTGGGCGGTGCTGCTGTCAGTATAGAATCTGTCTCCTCTGCTCTTCTTACAATATGGCAGGGTCTCTGATACAGTGCTGTCATCTTTGAACCAGCCTTGGTGGCAAATCAAGTTCAAGAGCGCTCCTACTATCACTCTGCTCATGATACTCCCATTGTTCCAAATAAGAAATTGTTGATTTTGCCCCTCAGCATGGGCCATCCGCTTTACAGAACTCTGCTCTGTCAGCTTTCTCTGAGACGTCCAAGACATGCGTCATCTCCTGGTTTCTCCTGTTTCATCTCCACGGCATTTCCTCATAGATTGCGGTTCAAGGTTATAGATGTTCCCTGTTTTGTTGAAGATGGAGATACAAAGCATCTTTGTTGCTTTGATTTAATATCCCAGATGAGAAGGTAGCATAATCTTAACTTTATTCTGCCATTTGAAAACTGGGAGTCCAATCATGCCATCCCAAAGTTTGATACTCTACCGCAGAGGTTACCAAACTTTTCCTGTCAAGGGCCAGAGTGTCAATAGTTCAGGTCTGACATTGCAACCACTCAACTCTGCCATTGTAGTACGAAAGCAGCCATAGGCAACAAGTAGACAAACGGCTGTTTTCCAATCAAACCTTATGAACAACAATGGAATATAGTAGATGCGATGCACAATGTGATTTTCGAGACTGGGTCATAAAAGGCATGCAGCTTCTGCCCTGTTTTCTCAGACACTGAGCAGTCTGACCACGCTGAACTGCCATGCTGGAGAGCCTTTAAAATCCCTAATGAGATACTATGCACAGAGACGCATGAGGGAGCTCCTTGCCTAACTGCCACCAGCACCAAAACTTTCTAGCCCTATGCTGTCCATGACCACCGTCACCGGCCACGTGTGGCTGAGGAGCACTTGAAATGTGGCTGGAGCAACTGAGGAACTGAATTTTAAATTTTACTTTACTTTAACATTAGGGTTAATGTAACATATATCGTTATTAATTTTTATACTAATGGCATGTGGAAATGATAACAATTTGGATATACTGGGTAAAATAAAATATATTATTAAAATTAATTTTACCTGTTTCTTTTTCCTTTTTTTAAGATGTGCTACTAGAAAATTCTAAATTAATTATGTCTCACATTTTTTTAAAATTTTTATTTATTTATATATTTTAAAACCAGCATAATTAATATACAGTGTTACATTATTTTCAGGTGTACAATATAGTGATTCAACAATTCAATAGATTACTCAGTGCTCATCAAGATAAGTGTACTTTTAATCCCCTTAATCTATTTCACCCATCCCCCACCCACTTCTCCTCTGGCGACCCCCAGTGTGTTCTCCAAGTTTGTTTTTTTGTTTGTCTCTTTTTTTAAGTTTGCTCATTTGTTTGTTTCTTAAATTCCACATATGAATAAAATCATACGGTATTTTTTTCTTTTTCTGACTGACTTATTTCACTTAGTCTTATACCCTATAGATCCATCCACTTTGTTACAAATGACAAGACATTCTTTTTCATGGCTGAATAATATTCCATCATATATACCGCATCTTCTTTTATCTCTTCATCTATCAATGGACACTTGGGCTGCCTCCATCATTTGGCTATTGTAAATAATGCTGCAATAAACATAGGGGTACAGGTATCTTTTCAAATTCGTGTTTTCATTTTCTTTGGGTAAATACGCAGTAGTAGAACTACTTTATATTTCTATTGAGAAGAGTTTCTCAAGCATTATCTCCAGGTTCAGAAGCCCAGAGCTGAGGACCTTGGGCAGTTGTCCCCCACCTCACCAGGTGAGGTGACCTTCCACAGGCCTTTCATGCCTCTGCTCTGTCCTCAAGCACAGAACAAACCTACAGTTCCCAGTGGGTCCAGGTGGAGGTTGAAGGACACTTTGGAACAGACAAAAAGGTCCTTCACCTGATGCTTTTTGCTCCTTTAGAGCACTAAGGCCTTTTAGAACAATTTTAGTTGCTTGCTTTAAATACTAGCTTGTCTCATTACTAGCTGTGTGATCTTAGGTGTGCTTCTATACCTCTCCGAACATCTTATTCTTCATGTTAAAAAAGAGAGAGAGAGAGAGACTTATTATGAACCCATTTAACCTGCCCTACTCTGTGAGTTTCTTGAAGGTGTGATGGGATCCCTGCCTGGCAGAGATGATGTGAGATCAGGCATCAGGGCCCAACAGCTAATGCTAATCAACAAATAAACAATACTCGGTGCCTCAGTGTTCTGAAGGACCGGGGAGGAAAAGCGCTGGAGAACACAGTGCTGATGAAAGAGTTTACATTCTCGGGGCGCCTGGGTGGCTCAGTGGGTTGAAGCCTCTGCCTTCGGCTCAGGTCATGGTCTCAGGGTCCTGGGATCGGGCCCCGCATCGGGTTCTCTGCTCAGCAGGGAACCTGCTTCCCCCTCTCTCTCTGCCTGCCTCTCTGCCTACTTGTGATCTCTCTCCTTTCTGTCAAATGAATAAATAAAATCTTTAAAAAAAATAAAAATAAAAATAAAAAAAAAGAGTTTACATTCTGGTGTGTGCACATAGTATATATGTGTATGTGTATGTTGCTTGGGGGAAAGAGGGTGCAGGAGACAAACAATAAGCAGATACATGAATAAATACCTAACTCCGGATGGGGTCTTTACTAGGAGGAAGATTAAAGGAGGATGAGTTGCTGCTGAGGGCCAGGGTGTAGAGGCTGGTTGGGGAAGGCTTCTCGCTAAAGGGACCTCCACTGACGGTCAGCATTGGCCAGGTCTTCACGCCATCAAGTGCCAGGCCCACAGGGATATAGACTTTGGACAGGAACCTGTCCTTTAACACTGCCTTCTTTTGCTTTTCCTGTATCCACCAACACTGTTTTTCTTTTTACTCCAAAAACTGGTGGTCTAACCCCAGAATCACCAGAGCAGGGCAATTTTCTAAGAAGACAATTGAACTAAAGCCAGTTGGCCTAAAATCAATCCCTCTAAAGTGAATCTGCATACAAGCAACCCGCTCAGGGATGCAACTTCCACCTACCTTTAAAAAAAAAAATAACTATTAGAGCTTTTTCTATGGAGTAAGTCAGTTTTAGCCTCTTGTGAAATTTTTTTTTCTAATGATTTTTCTGTTTCAGTCACTTGCTAAAGACATCTCTTATTTTCCTGATTCTGATAAACCTGTCTGTGGTTATTCCCATATGATTCACCAAATTGATCCCTCTTGTGATTTCTACCTGCTTGATTCTTCGTTTCTTTATGTCTATGTGTCTCTCTGGGATTACGGACACAAATCCCCCCTCCCGTGGTTGATGCATTTACTGCATTACTATTGGGACCGAGACAAACCATTCTGCAGAAAGCTTCCTAGTGGAAAGTTTTTACTATGTGCTTCTAGCTTCGTAAAGTGGAAAAATAAAATGACAATTTCAGCGTGGGTGTGCACTTTACACCCACCCCGCGAAGGCAAGCTTTGGTAGCCCGCATGTGTGGGCAGAGACCGGGTGACAGGTTTTCTGACTCCAGACTCAGTGCGTCAGTTAAGCCCTCTACACTGCTTCCATTAATAATTTTGTAAATGTACTAATTATGCTGCTATTTAGCTAAATAAGACACAGTTGATCTACCATTTCTTCAAATGCTATCTCATTTGCACTTCCAAAATGTCATTTCTTGTTACCACTACCACTTTAATGAGAAGGAAACTTGATTGAATGGATGAACAAGTTAATTATATAAAGCAAGGTTTATAAACTTAGTCCAGTGATAGAAGAAAAAAAAAAGAAAAGAAAAGAAAAACTGAGACCAGGAAACAGTTGAACAAAGTAACAAAGAAACATCCTCCTTTAGAACATATAAGCCAATCATTCTCAGATCGGGGAGATCTTGTACCCCCTCCCCATGGCACATCTAGAAATGTCTGGAAACTTTTTATTGTCACATTGGAGAGAGGTGGGCATCTCATAGGTGAGGTCACGGATGCTTCTAAAACATCCTACAATGCACAGGACATCTCCTCACAAAAAGGACTCTCTGACCCAAAATGTCAATAGTTGCTGAGGTAGAAAAACCCAGATTATAGGGCTGCTGATGCGAGGAGGTGAAAATAGGATGTACTCAGAGGACTAACTGACCTTGAAGGGAATAGTCTTCTCTGTGTCATCTGTTTCCCCAACAGGTCCTTCGCATGTTTTGCCATTTACAGCCAAGCCCCATGTCAGAAAGAAATCCATGTTCCTATTTCATTTTCTCAGCCTGCAGTCCTGGGTGAGGTTGTTTTGCTTGTCTGTTTTCTCTGGCACAGGCCCCTTCTCCATCAGCTCTCTTTATATGAGCTTAACTCTTGCTCTCAGCGGAGAGAAAAGCCATTATGGCCTCAAGTTTTGTCCCTGCTCCCAGATGCGTTGTCTGGGCGAGGCTCCCCAGTCAGGCAGAGTGGGCGGGGTCTCTGGCTCAATCTACTCCCTTTCTGGCCAAGGCCAGCCCCGAATCAATGTTTTCTGTTTCTTTCCATCTGTCTGTCTGACACCATGCACCCCATGTCGCTGCTCTTCCTCTTATTTCTTCCCTCACTCCTCCCTCAGATGACCTGTGGAATCCTTACCCCTGGCTTTCTGACCAGCCCACCCCATGGATGTCCAGACCTCGGCACTCCTTTCTTTCAGTCTTCCCTGTAAACCCCATTCTCAGAGAGGTCACTCAGGAAAATTCAAGAAGTTGATGACTCATAATTAGTGTCTGACCCCTTCAGGCAGAGCTGCCTTTTAGCCAAGGACTGTGGCAAAGTAGGACAACTACCTAAGGCACCCCAACAAATGTGCAACACTTATTCCGAAGCCTGCCTTCGTCTTATCATTGCCATGTGTCATCTGGTTTTATTACTGTCACAGCTAAGCCTCCTTAGCCCAGTTGGCCACTCCCTGCCCTTTCCTTTG
This sequence comes from Potos flavus, assembly GCA_028534135.1. Classification (NCBI taxonomy): domain Eukaryota; kingdom Metazoa; phylum Chordata; class Mammalia; order Carnivora; family Procyonidae; genus Potos; species Potos flavus. The sequence goes on along the minus strand of CM052885.1, from coordinate 13,187,694 downwards.
AAACTCCCACAGCGATCCCACCACTCTTAGTCCAAGATTTTGCTTTGTCTTGTTTTGTTTTGTTTTCACAGGACATTTACCTGTTCCAAATAACTTTTTGGTTTTTAACCAAATGAAGCAGCAAAGCTCCTAGAAGTGCATTGGTTTGCGATGTTCTCCATCCACAGATTCGGGGCCTAATAATCCAAGATCATGGGGATTATGACCAATGATGTATTGTCTTACTTTAAATTAGAAGTGGAACCAGACAGACTGATCCAAGATAGAGCCTGTCCCCTCTAGCACCTCACGCTAAGCAATCCTGGGATGGCTGTGAGCACCGTAACACAAAGCAAGAATTCTGGAAGTGTAGGAGGGGCAGTGATTACTAAAATCTAAGGAGATACCGGAAAATTTGGAAGATGGGAGGTGGAGCTGGACCTTTAAGGCTGGTAGAACAGGAGAAAGGCCCTCCAAGGAAACGGAATACCTCCAGCATGGCAGCATGGTAGAGAAGAGCCTGCAAGAAAAAAAAAAAAAAGAGTCCATCAGTGTTGCTGGAGGTGGAATCCCTGGGGTGTGGAAGGGCAGTAAAGGAGGAGGGGCTAGGTAGTTGGGTCAGAGAAGATCACATAGAGCTCTAAATCGCAAGCTGGATGTGGACCTTATTCTGTATGGATTCCAATGACAAGTGGCAGGGCACTTGCTGCCAAGAGAAGAGGAGGGGAAAGGAACTTTGTAGCAATCAAAGTGAGCCAACTGAAGTCAGGTTAGATATGGTGGAGTAGGGCCGAAAGGCTGGTATGAAGACTGAAGAAAAAGCCAATGATTAGACAATGTATATCAACATATTTTCCCAGGGCAATGTCCAAGGCAGACACTCAACAAATACCTAGTAAAGTTGATGGTACCAAGATTTGGAGTGTAAGTGGATGGTGATGACATTCACTGGGATCAGGAGAAGAAAACTGGGCATTCGAGGGAGATAATGGGGTGAACAGTGGGTCCTGTTGTGTTGTGTTTGAGGTGCTTAAGAAACCTCCAGATGGAGATAACTAATTGGCATTAAACATACAAAGCTGGAGCTCAGGACAGAGGCATAGGACACAGAGGAAATCATCAGTGTTTAGAGCATAGATGAAGCCACCAAAGTCAATGACATCTTCTGAGAATCAGAAAACTCATGGTTCTTTAGGGGTTCTTGTGTTTTCTCCTTTAATTGTTTCATGTGTCAACACTGTCCCTGGCTCCGCCCCAGCCCCAGTCCCAACCCCAGCCCTAGCTATAGGAAAAATGCAAAGCTCTTAACCTTGGGACCCAAAGGAAAAGTGCCTGAACTCAGTAGAGATGTTCTTACCGGGCTTTACGCTTAGTAACTTGCATTTTAACAACTGTTAACACAGACCATCGCGCTACAAAATTCAAGTGGGATTTGCAAAGAACTTTTATGACTTAATACGGTCCCTAAATGGTCTCTAGGAATATGCTTTAACCACCTCATCAAGACTCAGGCATTTTAACCAACCAAAACCACTTTTTAAAGCGCGGATTTAATTGCTGTTGTGTTTGCGTTTTCACACGTGTGCTTTAAGCATTTTGCACATATGTAACCAAATGAACTGGAGGCTCAATTTCTAATTTCTTAAGAGCCAAGAAATGAGAATGGGGGATTTCGTTCCATAGTTTAAGATGCACGAGCCCTAGCATTCTGGCAACAGAAAGAAGCACAGCCACAAAAAAGGACTGTCCTTTGCAGCGCTGGAATACTTAAATTACCCATTAATTTTCTTGCAAAGAATAAAAATGCTTGTTCCATCTGGGCCTTGGAAAGTGACCTCTGTCCCGCAGTGCGTGATACTGTCGGGCCAGGTTCTGCATCGGGAAATATCGGGAAATTTGCAGTGAGGACTGCCTAGCATGTGCCTTGTGAGTCCCACCTATGTCTGCCTTTGTTCTCAGCATCTCTTCTCCCCCGGTCTATGAGTAATGCCCCAAAGGGAGGTTTCTGAAATTTCCTGCTAAGTAGACGAGAAACCCACACTGGCTCTCCAGAGCACTGTCATCCATTCACCCAGCGCAGAGTGCAGAAGAGAGGTGCTTCCTCTAGGAAACCCCCAGCAAAGTCCGGCAGGATTGGCACTTCCACCGCATATGAGAGTGTATGTTCAGGGTCTCCCCAGTAAGAGATGAAAACCCACCCCGCTAACCAGGACAGTCAGTGTTACCATTGACTCCCTCCAAGGGCTTTATTGTTCCGCAAAGCTTATGTTTACCTTATATCTGAATTTTAAAAAGACATTTTAACCCCAGGAAGTCTCTTCTAATATTCACTGAATTAATTACATTTAAAAATATTTGTAACATCAACCTACCATTTGTAACAACGGATGAAACTAAACTCATTTCCCTTTTTCTTTCTTCTTACGCTTTATTTTCTCCTGATGCTAGAACAGGAAAGCGCACTGGATGAAGAGTCCTGAGTACCATATTTCAGTCTGAACACTGACAATAATGCTGGAAACCTTTCAAAGTCAATTAGCACTTCCAGGGTTCAGGTTCCTCTCAAAAGGCACAGAAGCTTTCTAAGCTGCTTGTCCCACAAAACTGTTCCGAGCTTCAGACCGGAACCGTGTCTGAGAAAGCGATCTAAAACCCATCATGAGCCACAGCCAAGAGAATTTCAAATTTTCCATGGACATCTCACATCAAATGTCATGTCGTTTTAATGTACTTAGTTTCCTTTGATATTGTCCATACCTTTGGCCCTAAATAGTCCACATTCTTAGAATTAATTTAATAATAATCTGACAGGGACACCTACTGTCTGCTTCTGTTTCGGTTTATCTTGAGGAAATTTGAATTGTCTTGATATTTGCTAATCACGTACGGATTTTAAGCACCATATTTTCAAATTAAGCTTGCTTTTGTTTGAGATATTTCCCTTAAAATATTTGGATTTAGCTAAGTAATATAGATTCTGTTATATTTTAAGCAAAGACAGAAGGAAGGTTTGAGGAAAAAGTTAGCAAGCGCTCTTTTCTTTTTTCAATAGCTGTAAAGGAGAATAGTGTGACCAGCCAAAAGCAAATGACCAAAAGGATTGACAGGTTGTAAGACGACAGGTTTAGGAACTGGGTAGCTAAAACACACTGCCTTCTTCAAGAGCTGCAGAGAAGAGATTAGCTTACTTATATTTCCAGCAGCATGGTGGACTCAATCCTCTGAATGACCAAAATTTCTGAATAAATATTTTTATTCACTTCTCTAACTTGACAAAAAGGTCAGGAATCTTCAGAATAAGAAAAATATTGGGGAACTAAAGAAATACCAAAGTCAACTAAATTAATGCATGTAAGCACCAGAGGAAAACATGTGTGAGCGCCATTTTAACCTCAACGGAAAAAGAGACTTTCTTGCCGTAACTCAAAATCCAGAGGCAATAAAGCTGGGAGAAAATATTTGTGACAGGTATCACAGATAAATGGTTCATAGCTCTAGTTTTAAAATTTGGGAGGAAAAAAGGGCAAAACCACAGACAATTCACAAAAAGAGATACAAAAATGGCTCCAAAACATGAAAACGTGTTGTCCTTACTCATGATAGGAAAAATAGAGGTAAAACCACACCGAAATACCATTTCTTACCCAACAGATTAGCACAATTTAAAAATGCGGCAGGGCACTCTTTTGGCAAGGCTGTGGGAAAATGACGGTTTCATACACTGCTGGTGGAGATGCGAAAGGGGAAGGACCCCGTATAGAGAGCAGTTTGGCAATACTTAACAGATCCACTTATACTTCTTCAACCCATAAATCCCCCTGCTAGAAATTTACCTGGAGGATATCCCTCCAACAACACGAACATTCATGTGCACAAAGCTATTCATGATAGCATCTTTTGTAATTACAAAATGTTGGACACTTCCTGAACATCCAGGCACAGGAGATCGACTCCGGCATATACACTCAATGGAATACTACGCAGCCATTAAAAAAAATGAGGGCAATAGCTACGAACTGCTGTGGAGTTATTTCTAGAATATATTATTAAGTGATAAAAGCAAAATGCTAAAGACTATGCTACCTTTTTGAAAGGCTGAAAAAAATAAACATATATGCCTCTATTTGTCATTACGAAACAGAGATACAGAATGTATTCACCAGAAAACAATGAAGTCGGTTATCAGCAAGAAGGGAGAATGGAGTGTAAAGGACATGAGATGGAGTGAAATATCTTTGACTTTTGAAAGCATTTCATTGTCCCCCATGCTCAAAAAAGGAAATTGAATCAATCAGAATAGGAACAGGATGGTGGAAGCTGGGAGACACCTAAAACTGAAAGAAACAGACACAGAACAAGAGAACGAGAAGAGAGAGGAAAGAAAGTGCAAATGAGAAAACCGACAGGGTAAAATATTACCAACAGGTGTATTGGGTTGAATAGCTTCCCCCCGCATCCCAAGAATTCATGTCCTTCCTGGAACCTCAAAATGGGACCTTATTTGGAACTAGGGTTGTTGTTGGTGTAATTAAGGTAAACTGAGGTCACACTGGAGTAGGATGGGCTCTTAAACCAGTGTGACCAGTGTTCTTCTAAGAGAAGAATGGACACACAGACAGACATCACTGAGAAAAAGATGATGAGAAGATATGCCAGGGAGAAGGGCATGTGGTAAAGGAGGGAGAGGTTGGAGTGGTCTGTCCATGAGCCCAGGGATGTCAGGATTGCCGGCAGGAGCCCCAGCCAGTAGGACACAGAGCAGATTCTCCATAAGAGCCTTCAGAAAGAGTAGGGCCCTGTCAACACCTTGATTTTGGACTCCAGCCTCTGGAATTGTTGGAGAATAAATTTCTGCTGGTTTAAGCTACCCAGTCTGTGGTAATGTGTTACAGCAGCCATGGGAAACTAACACAATAAGATCTGGGTAAAGGGAAGAGAGGGTTTACCTTGTATTGTTTTTGTTCTGCAACTTTTTCTAAATTTGAAAGTATTTCTAAATAAAGGCAAACAACAAAAACAAAAAAACAAAACAATAGGGCTTCCAAGAATCTTAGGGGCCTTGTCCCATGGATTGCAGTCCTGCAGGGAGCCTAAAGCTTTGTGAGTGTAACTTTGGTCCAATGGAGAGGCTTATAAATTGATACACAAAAAGCTCACAACATTTTTAAAGGAACTGTATCAACTTAGACTGAAAGCAACAAAAAGAACACAAATGAAAAAAGGACGCTGTACTCCCAGACTGCGAAGGGCAGGAAACAGCCTTAGAAAACTCCCCGGCTTCAAACACAGACCATTTCTTACGGAAAAGGACAGGGGGCTCACAGAGCCCAGAGAGCAAACAGTGCTGGAGAATAACTCTCAGGCAATCCCACTGAGCCCCAAGCAAGGAACACGTGACATATACAAGGCTGAATTTCAGAATTACTCCGAACAAGTAACCACTGTGTACTCTCACATCTCCTGTTTTAGGACAGGCGTGTCTATAGCAGCTGACTTATGTGTGTCTCACTCTTTCAGGCTGAATGCGTAAGGGACAGAAAATTTGTCTCTTCTTTCCACAGGTGTTCAGATTAAACAGAATGATACTCGAGGAATTGTACCTGAGGGACAGTATGCCCCCCAGAGGAGCTTCGCCTGCACCTGGACCCGGTCTAGATGGTGAGATCCTCACTTGAAGCTGACTGTTGAAGGGATGAGAACTGGTGGTCTAGGGGAGGAGAGATGGGTGTATTTTGTGGATGTGAGGGATGGCAACTCTTGTGCCCAGAGAACAGACTGAGACGGGCAGAGAGAGGGTCTTTTCCAGCTATAGGCATTACAGTACTGTCATTCCACTTGCTCTCCTTATTATGTGACTTTGACTCTTCTCCCATCAATACAGATCTGTAAGAGGGCTGCCAGAAGTAATAAGTGAGAATGAAAAAAACCCAAATAATTTCTTAGTATACGTGTGACCCCAAAATTGCATGTGACACAGTGAATGCTAAAAAATATTGTTATTTATCTGAAATCCAAATATAAATAAGCATCCTGTATTTTATCTGGCAATCCTTGAGTTCCGCCCCCTTAAGTCAGTGGGCTGGTGATTATGGCGGAGATGATGCTATGTGAGTTCCTGGGCGAGGTCATGAAGGATGGTACAGCTGCCTGGTCCTCTCTCTAAGTTGTTTGTTGTAATATAGTCACCTTCTGTGAACAAGCCCAGGTAGCCTGTGGTCCACATGGGGAGCAACAGGGCTGCTGGCCAACAGCTCTGGCTAAGCCCCAGACAGCAGCGGGCAGCAGCTTGCTAGCCATACGTGAGAGTCACCTTCCAAATGGATCTGGGGGCGCCTGGCTGGCTCAGTCAGTGGAGCATGCAATGCTTGATCTCCAGGTTGTGAGTGCAAGTTCCACACTGGGTATAGAGTTGGCTTTAAAAAGAATAAAATCTTAAAAAAAAAAAAAAAAAGTGTATCTTCACTCTAGCACATCACTGAGCTGGCCCAGCTCTGCCACTAAGTTTTAGGGTTGTTTGTTATGTAACAATAAGATAACTAGAAAAACAGATGACATGTTATATTAACCAGGGTTCTCCAGAAAAATGAAACCGACATTATAAATAGATAACACAGGGGTGCCTGGGTGGCTCAGTGGGTTGAGGCCTCTGCCTTTGGCTCAGGTCATGATCTCAGGGTCCTGGGATCGAGCCCCGCATCGGGCTCTCTGCTCAGCAGGGAGCCTGCTTCCTCCTCTCTCTCTGCCTGCCTCTCTGCCTACTTGTGATCTCTCTCTTTCTGTCAAATGAGTAAATAAAATCTTTAAAACAAAAATTTAAAAAAACCTTAAAAAAAAAAACAGATACACACAGCATATAGAGAAAGACAGAGACAGAGAGAGACAAAAATAGAGAGAAAGAGGGAGACCGAGGGAGATTGGGAATTCAAGGAATTGGCTTAAATGACTATGAAAGTTTAGCAAGTCCTAAATCTGCAGGTGGGCCAGAGGCTGGAGATCCAAGCAAGAGTTGCAGCTGTAGTCCAAAGGCAATCTTGTGGCATAATTCTCTCTTGCTTGGGGGTAGGGGGCAGTCAATCTTTGTTCTATGAAGGCCTTCATCTGATTAGATGAGGCCCACCTGCATTACAGAGGGTAACCAAAGTCTACCAATTTAAATGTTAATCTCCTCCAAAAAAACATCTCAGAAATATCCAGAATAATGTTTGACCAAATATCTTGGCACCATGGACCAGCCAAGTTGACATATAAAATTAACCATCACACACATCAAAGGCTTGTAGCCCATGATTTGTCTAAAACAGCACTTTTCTTCTGGGCCTGAGAAAGGTCTTGACACTTTTGTATATATGACTTCATGGGGAATGACAGAAGTACATGCTCTTTGCTGCAGAAGTTTACCATGACTGGCACTGAAATGACAACTCTGGGGTGTGACAGTCATTAGATGACAGAAGAGGTTTGAACAATCCCTTTAACCCCATACAGAGAATGACCCAAGTGGCAGGTATCTCTCTCGGAACCCCAGAAACTATGAGAGGAGGGCAAGTTACAGCCCTGAAAAAAGGTGTACTTGTTTCAAGGCTTTGACACTAACGACCAGTATCCAGAGATGAAAATGGGTGGGAGGGTTACTTCGTACTTCCACTTGTCCCTGACCTGTGGAAATGGGGCGGTGAGAACACGCAGTGCTGTTCCAGCTGTCGTTCTCGAACGTACCCAGCAGGGGATGGACACGACAAGAGCATCTCTTCCCGTCCTGCAAGAATCACACGGCGGAATGTGTTGCTTCAAGAAGTCCTTTCTATCATTCTCTTAGCTCTGCACTTCTATGCCTTATTCTGGCCCCGTCCCTCAACTTGCTTAGCCGAAACAATTTTTCCTCTTTGAAAGAAAAAAAGAGGGAACTCTTTATGCTATATACCAGAAAATATTCAAAAACCTAAGCCCAAGGTCACAAGACTTTTGCTCTCACCACAAGACTTACCGACCAGGACTCTGCCTTCCTTCAGAGGGATCGCGGATCGTCCTAGGACATCAACAAAGAGATAGTTCCACACAGCGTGATTGGGTAGAGCCAGATCAAATGCTCTGGAAAGAATGTCAGAACTATTCTAGGGGCCGTTGGTGACATATTGACTGCTGCAAGGGAGTTCCTCTTGAAAAGCCAGCCCCAAGAGCAAGGGGCATAGCTCCTCAGCCCAGGGGATCCTCACAAGGAGACTAGACATCCCGTGAGCACTGGCTTAACTCCTTTATGGCTCATGCATGGTGAATACCTTGGCTGCTTGCTCAAGGGAACACTGAATGGTCTCCAGATGCCATCTCTCTTCTTCTCCCATGGTCTATCCCACTTCCCCCACATTCTTCCCTAATTAATCATATCTTCCCCCTTTCTTTCTCAACGCCCCTAGCCTAAGGAATGTCTCCAAGCCTTCTCTTACCATTTAATCTTCAAGTCTACAGGCCAGGTACTGTAGGGGAGTTCCTCCCCTTTCTCTTAGAATTAAGAGACTTAGAATTTTGAAACACAGAAGCAAGGATTGCCTTCTTTCTGTTTTCTGCTGTGTCTTTCCTACCCTGCTGCAGGGAATGTGGAATGCCCACCCAACCAGGTGGGAGAAGGGCCGGAAGGACACACCGGAGACAAAACTAGATTAGTTATTATTTCAACAGCATCATACCACAGGCATGCTCATTTTGAACGCATGGAGTAGGTACGAGACACCAATGACCAGTCAAGGTGAGTGGCAACCTAGCAGATTCCGTCCGCAGCTACACCTGGACCCAATGTTTCTCCTTCAAAGTGCTGTTTATTCATTCACTTGCTCAATGACATTAATATTTTCAGATTTTATTCTGTTAGCTACTTTGTCTGAGTAAAGGAAGTGTGATGCATAAAATATCTAATAAAATGAGTAAAGAAAAAATTACTTTGGAAATGGACATAATTTTCCGAGTTAACAGAGATCAGAAATTATATTGAATGAGTGAGCATCCAAGTTCAAATTCTCACTTTGAACTGAACAAACACTTGTGAAGCACGAAGGAAAATATCAGCACTGACAGTAGAGCACCAGGCCTTTCAGTGCAGGCAATGCTGATAGAAACAAGCATTCAGAGGGGGAGAGGAACCTCGAGAGACTGTGGACTCTGGGAAACAAACTGAGGGTTTCAGAGGGGAGCGGGGTGGGGGATGGGTGAGCCCAGTGATGGGTATTAAGGAAGGCATGGATTGCATGGAGCACTGGGTATTATATGCAAACGATGAATCATGGAACACTACATCAAAAACTAATGATGCACTGTATGGGGACTAACATAACATAATAAAAAATTTAAAAAAAACAACAACAAGCATTCATCTGTCAGCAGGTGGGATCAGATATGCAAATGTCACAAGCCTCCGAATAGAGCATCTACTGTAGTGAAGGTATTTTCCCAAAAGAGCCTTAGTTACAATTACGGCAAAACATCAAAGAAAAAAGATTACAGTGAAAATGCAAGCTACTTTCCTTCAGGAGAAACTGCTTGGTAGATGGAGTTAGGGAGCAGGAGGGACTTGCGCATTGGAATCTCATTCACAGGAACTTGGAAAAATAGATGAAGTTATTAAAATTTCCTTTCTCCCAACCTTTACTATTTATGTTATGGATGCCCTTGCAAATTTGATTTAAAAAAACAAAAACAAAACCTGTAGATTTCTTCTCTCCAAAAATAGATAAATGTGTAATTTTTAACATTTATTTTATTTCATTGAAAATTGATTTGTTCAGTGACCCAATATCAATATTGCAGAGTGGAAAGACATTGAACTGGTCCTGCCACGAGCATGGGCAAGTTCATGTGACCTCTACGGATCTCAGTTCCCTGTCTGTAAAATAAGAAGGTTGAACTAAATGACCTCCAGGTGTCCTTCTATTATGATGTGTTCACAACTGAAGGGAAGTTCAGTATTCCTTAATGGACAGTCTTGCATTAGAAGCAAGTGCTCTTTGTGGAAGGGAGTGGCTGCCCCCTTGATTTACTGTTCTAGCTCTTTCTTCCTGAGTTCTCCCTTACTCCGTGGACCCTGGTCAATTCGTGCAGCTACCATCATGCTGACTTAGAAGGACTCTGCATACCCTCAGTCTCAGGATGGAAATAGGCGCTTGCCTGGCACTCCTGAATAATGCTTAGATAGGGCTGAAACATTTAAAATGTAAATACACAGAGAGAGCAGCATGCATCTAGAGTGAATCAACTTACAAGCTAAGGCTTACTCACTTTTATTCTGATGCACAACGGTCCCAACTCAGTCTGGGCCCCCATCAGCTTCCCCACCTGAAAGTGTCCTGGAAACCCAGACTCCTCACATTTCAGGCTCAGAGAGGATGAGAAAGGCCCAGTTATTTATCAGCTGAGTTCCCCCTTACAGTTGTTCTGGTTTTATCTGAAGACTTTGCCTGTTCTCTGGATGATAGATGCCAAGAATGACCTTTTGGAGCCCCATTCTCACCCCCAACACCAGTTCAAGAGTCATGTCCTGGCAGAACTCAGCATGATGGTCTTGCTGTATTAGAATACAGCACAGTAACCCTGCTTCTCCTGAAAAATAACAGACTGGGGGACATATATATGAAAACAGACCAATATTGTAACTTTGGTAGTTGCTATAATGAGGATGCATTAGTCACGATTGGAGTTGGTGAATACAAAAGAAAACCTAACTAATGATTGCATACCACAAGCGTATTTCAAAAGCATGAAGTAGATAAACAAATTTTTATCTCTCAGGTAAAAGAAGTTCCAAGACACATAGCTCAAGGCCGTTCGCTGTTAAGACAGCCTCAAAGAGTCAATGGTAGATTTGTCCATCTTTCTGCCCCACCATCTCTAATACATGGTGTTCATTCTTAATAGAGCCTTAGGGTCCGAGATGGGTGCTGCAGCTCCAGCCAATACATCCACATTCCAGGCAGTATGTAAATACAAAAGGGGTCAGTGCCAGCTATCTGTCTGCCTTTTGAGATTTCTTGGAAGTTCCATCCAGCATCTATTTACAGCTTATGGGCCAGAGATTGGTCACTTGGCCACAAGACATTTGGGAACTGGGCACAATGCCACTCCAAATAAAATTCGAAAGCCTTTATGAGGGAAAGAGAGAAGAATAGATATTGGATTGACAGTAAACTAGCAATCTCAGCTTTAGTAGGTGTGTACAAAGTACAGTGGGAATTCTAGAAGATGCCTGAGGCAGGTAGGAAAGGCTTCCCAGAAAAGGTTTAGCATTTGAATTAAAGAGAATTAATTAGCCTCCTCAGTCAGTAAATGCCACCCAAGATTATACAAATAGATGTGTAAAAGACAAAAGGATACAATTTAGCTAGTAGGAAAACTGGATTGTTCAAACTCCTAGAGAAGGGGAGATGAGAACAGAACGGAAGATTAGGACCAGATTATAAAGACCTTGTCTGCTGGATAGAGGAGTGTGGGTTTCATCTTACAAGAGGGAGCCAGTGAGCAATTTTAAGCACGGGAGTGACACAGTCTGATTTGCATGACTGTAAGATTACTCAGCTCTTACACCAGGATATGTCCATTGGTGAGTGGGACAAGGGGAATTCTGTCTTATCCCAAATGGCTCACCTCAACAGAGAGTCACTAACAGAGGCCATAAGGACATCTTTGGTGATGGGAGAAAAAAAAAAAGGAGGAGCAAGACAAATAACTGGGCTAAAAACACTTTCCAAAACTTTCTTGCAAAGATCACGCGCGCGCACACACACACACACACACACACACACACACACTACAGACACACCCAGTATAAACACATTCCAAATCTACGGAAGTTTACAGGGAAATCTTGGGATACAGATAAACATAAAGGAGGGGGCAAAACTAAGAGTTGGATAAAAAGTCACAGATCATCTGATCTATTCCTTTGTTCTGCCTTTTACAGATCAGTCTCCCCCACCACCACTTAAATTCTATCTCACTCTTAACATAATGGAGAGCCCATTTTTTAATCAAAAGCCATTTTTAGGATCAAAGAGAAACATATTTCTAGGCGGATAGTATGTTGGTTATATCTTGTAATATCATATGGTGAGGGGTATTCAACTAAAATTAGAGATGATATTTACTGAAATTCTCAAAAAAAATCAAATGCCTCCAAATCCAGGGGAGGCAAATTGAATCTTTTTTCTTTCAGGATATTTTCTTCAAGTACTAGCGGAAGTGCTAATGAGAGACAGGCCTCCTTGCCATCCAGTGACAAATGTAATAGGTTACATGAAACCACAGAAAATGAGTCTATTTAAAAATGTCAGATACAACACAAAAGGAAAACTCAGTCTTGTATTTTTTCCTCTTGATCATGGCCTAATAGAGACAATTCAGAAATTATTTCTTCTGAACTTGGTGATATTCATGATTGAAATAGTGTTGCTAATGATAACAATGTGTAGAATTATTACATGGAAAGTACTAATAATGCAAATCATATGGTCGGTTGATGCAGTTCCCCGCAGATTATTTTTTTCTAGGCATATTTGATTACTCAGAGATTAGCATACTAGAACTCAGATTTGTACTAACATATCAAAAATTGGGGTTTATGAGAACAAAATTAGACATTTAACCAAATGTTCACTTATGCCAGCTTTGTCGTGTACAATAACGACAATACAGAGAAGGAGGTATTGAACCAAAATTAATATTTTCAAATATTTTTGGCATCTTATGCTTTTGCTTCAATTTATGACAAAAAGTGTTCCATAAGACATAATATTAAAATAATTATAAAATTATATAAATACTCATCAAATAAAAGTACAACTCTTAATCTGTGGTTTCAAAATGAGATGCATATTTTGGAATCTTTAAACATTACCTGACTAAAATGTTTTCTTTTTCCTATTTAGAGGAATTTTTAACATATTTTATTTATTTGAGAGAGAGAGAGAACACAAGTGAGATGGGATGGGAGGGGGGCAGAGGGAGAGGGGGAAGCAAAGTCCCCGCTGAGCAGGGAGCCCAGTGCAGGGCACGACCCCAGGATCCCCTCAGGGCTCAATTCCAGGACCCTGGGATCATGACCTGAGCCAAAGGCAGATGCTTAACTGACTGAACCACCCACTTATGGATACCAATATAAAATCCTACATAAAATATTAGCCAGTAGAATATAGCAGGATATTGACATAATATTTTATGATTGTTTTTATCTTTGAGAATACTCCCAAAAATAGTACCCTTCGTCACCATCAGGGTTCTAAAAACACCGAGAAGACTAGGAATAGAGCATATGAAGACCAAAACATCATCTGGATCTCCAATAAAGGCTATATTAGGGTCCATAGCTGGCATATGAGTCCAAAGGACTGCGCAGTGAACCCCAGAATTATATTTACCCAAACAGTGTTCTATTAGGGTGGAGACTTGCCCAGGTTATATCATGGAGAAGCAAAGACTTCCTATACCCTGTGCAAAGCTAGCTCCAGGAAGAAAACAGAGATGAATTAAGCATGCATAGTTTATTCTTCCAAAACTTACATATCAGACAAGTCACTCCACTTTCCTGGGGCAGAGTGAGGAAGGATTGAGAGGGGCTAGGAATGTCACATTTATTTAGATCCTTCACTTTGGAAAGAAACATTGGGAGTGGAAAATATATTCCAGCTTTTTATTATTATTCATTTGGTTCGACCATGAGTCTATGGTCAATATCCCTCAAGAAAGAGACCCATAAAGAGTCCTGTTCTTACCCTCAGGAGGCTATTCCACGTCTAAATGTTCTTTGCATGTCCTGGGACTACTAATGGACAGGTGGATTTCTCTCCCAGAAGGCTATGAACTGACTCAGAAGAATACGTTAATTTTTTTCAACTAACGTCTTCTTTTTTTAAAATTTATTTTATTTAAATTAAATTAATTAACATATAATGTATTATTAGTTTCAGAGGTAGAGGTCAGTGATTCATCAGTTGCATATGACACCCAGTGCTCATTACATCACGTGCCCTCCTTAATGCCCATCACCCAGTGACCTCATCCCCGTATCCATCTCCCATCCAACAACCCTCAGTTTGTTTCCTATAGTTAAATTCCACATATGAGTGAAATAATATGATAATTGTCTTTCTCTGATTGACTTATTTCTCTTAGCATAATACCTTCTAGTTCCAACCACATCATTGCAAATGGTAAGATTTCATTTTTTGATGGCTGAGTAATATTCCATTGTACATATATACACCACAACTTCTTTATCCATTCATCTGTCAATGGACATCTGGGCTCTTTCCATAGTTGTGGACATTGCTGCTATAAACATTGGGGTGCAGGTGCCCCTTCAGGATCACTATGTTCGTATCCTTTGAGTAAATAGCTAGTAGTGCAATTACTGTGTCATAGGGTAGTTCTATTTTTACCTTTTTGAGGAACCTCCATACTGTTTTCCAGAGTGGCTGTACCAGCTTGCATTCCCACTAGCAGTGTAAGAGGATTCCCCTTTCTCCACATCTTCCCCAACATTTGTTGTTTCCCGATGTGTTAATTTTAGCCATTCTGACTGGTGTGAAGTGGTATCTCATTGTGATTTTGATTCGTATTTCCCTGAGAAAAGTACACTATGTAGTAAAGCCAAAGCCGTGAGTCCTCAGGGCTGAAATTTTATTCTCCATTCTATTTTCTATCTTAATTTTTGTCCTTGCTGTGCTGTCTAAAACAAGGTTCTGCAATCAGTTCAAGTGGCAATATTACAGTACTCCAATGGTAAAACACAAATCTTTATTGTTGTCCTAGAAGCCCCAGATTGGAACCTTGAGAATGTAGTCAGCTAAATCCATTTTAGAGAAATTGAAGAAATTTAATAAAGACTGGGTAGTAAAAAAATACGGAGTTATTGTTAATTTTATGAGGTGTGATAATCCTGTTGTTCTTTTCTTAAAAGTCCTTATCTCAAAAAATGTCCTTATCTGTTAGAGACTCATACTAAAATATTCGAGGTTAAAATAATATGATTTCAGGATTTCACTTTTAAATGTTCCAGCAAAAAAAAAAAAAGCAAGCAAACTGCAGTAATGTGATCATACTGTAGATGTAGTAAGTGCTAGACTCTAGATATGTTCAAAGTATCTCAAAAGCCCAGGAGCCTGATTCTGCCTGGGAATATGAGAGCAGTATTATTTGTGTGTTGAAAGATGTGTAGGACTTTTCTGGTCTATTTGGGATAAGGTTACCAGGGAAGGCAATAGTATTCTAAACAGAGGGCATGGAACATGTAAGAGCACACAGGTTTGCAAGAGGATGTTGAAATATACATGAAGGAGCTCAGGGCAATTTTTCAGTAGAAAATGTGCACATTTAAAGTAAAAAGTGTTATTTGTTTTGATTATGCAGAATTGAGACTGAGTCAACTTTTCTCCACTGGATCATGCCACTTCAGACCAGTTAATTTTGTTAAATTATCTCCTCATCTAGAATGTCATTTTCTTTTTTCCTTTATGAAAATACCAGCTATCTTTCAAGACAGAACTCAAGAATACCCTTTAGTCAAAAGTTCTCCTTACTCAACTTATAATTCACTGAATTCCCCCTCTTCTGACTTGAGAGCAGGCTCTTCAATGTGGCATTGGATGATGAGCTCATCTACAATTCCAGTACAGATTTATGTGGAATCATCTCATTCCTTGGCTAGAAGAAGTTATCTCTAACCAAGCCTAGGACAATTCTTAAGATCTTATAGGACTCATCTATGGGGCATTTCCCCAAACACAGGCAGGGAGAGGGCCAGATATGAGCAGTCAAAAGTCCATGCATCCACTTAATGCCCACAGATGTTCTTTGGGGTTGATATCTGTTTTACCTTGTGGGGGAAAAATCCCCCAGAAAGGGAAAATGAATGTGATTCTCCCACTCCCCCTGCTCGTGTTCCTGCTCTCACTGTCAAATAAATAAATAAAATCTTTTTTAAAAATTAAAAAAATAATAAAAATTTAAAAAAACTTTTTAATGATGTGGTTCATTGAGGGGAATTAAGGGATCATAACAATGGATTATAACAAAACATTTGGAGTTGCAGTTACATTATATATGGTGAATGACCCTGAAAGTCTTAAAATATATACATACACACACACACACACACACACACACACACACACACACACACACACACATATATATATATATATATATATATATATATATCCCAAACATCTAAATGTTGATGTTTGCCAGATTTTTAAAAATTTATTCTTTTTATAAGCCCAGTGCCTCTGTGAAGGCAATGCTATCAGCAAACAGTCCTTTAGCAAGAATTTCCAAGTCTCACAGCTCAAGTGTTCTGGCTCTCAGGACCATCTATCTCTTTGGGTCTCTGCATAATTAAATGTCAACTGAAATAGGATAGCTATAATATAGGAGTTAAATATGGCTTTGTCAATAGTTTAGCTATTGATTTTTAACTTATGCTTAAGATAAATCATTATATGGGTCAGTTTTCTCGATCTAAGGTGTTTGAAAAAGATATTAATGTGAGTCTCAGGGTGCACCGGAGCCATCTTATGGAGACTGCATGAAGCAATCGTATGTTCACAAGCTTTTAGAATTACCTGTACTAAAAAATTTACCAAGGAGAAAATTCACTATTAGAGCCAGTGGAAAACCACAATTCAAAAGTTAATTGACATTTATGACTAGTGATTCTATCTCTAGAACATATATTGAGAATAAATTTTAGTTGTCTTCTATATTTAGAAAAAAATATTTTCTTCTGTTTCTTTGCTCTTTTTCTTCCTCTTGTTCCTTTTTACATAATCTTCGATCTCCATATCCTAGTTTGAAGGGGGTCTAACCAAGAGTTTCAACTTCCTGTGCAATGGAAAAATGAGGAAGAGGAAATCATATTTTGCTAGTAAGTACGGGTCCTTCTAACATCTTTCTAACATCCACCAGAAGTATTCTTTCCTGTCATAAATATCTAAGTGTCATACTTTTCTCTGTTTCATTCTCATTGCTATTGTGGGCCCTCCATCCCTTCTGCAAAGTGTCCCCAGAGACTCTCTTACCTCCACTAAAGGATCCTCGACAACCGTGGAAATTTCTAGGAGTTGTCTTCAAGGGTGCCTAATAGATGATCTGGGCCATATCAGAAATGCAATCATTTTTCCTCTCTTTCTCGTCATTGACATTGCCCATGAAATGCCAAGAGGCTCTGACACTACCTCCACTGCAGCTCTCTCCTTATAAGGGCTGCATGTGGTCAACAGTCCCTGAAATCACTTCATATCCATGGGATGCTATGCAGAGGACTCTCTGAGAGCAACAAGAGACATATTTCCTTGGTCCTATACACTGCCTCAGTAGTTCCTGAGGAGTACTGCCTTTGGATCCCCAAATCTCTCATAGATTATGTGGGAAATTTACTTCTTTCTGCTTCCCGCTATAATCCTTCTCTCTCTAAGGCTCAAACATGAATTAAAATGGATAGGGCTAAGAGGAGACCATTACCTGAGATCATCATCCTGAACTCTGTTTTGAAATTTCTCTTCCCTTTCTTGAACTATATAAAGTATTTGGCACAAAACTCGGCACATAGTAAATGTTCGATAAATACTAATTGACAAAAGTCTCTCTCTCCTTCTGGTCATTTACATTCCTTGGAGTTCTATAATTAGCCTATTCTACCTAAGCTTAAGCTTTCTTTCCATAAATTATTCCTTGCCACCCAGTCATGAAGTTAAGTAATCAGAAAACCTTGCATTACATATTTTTGTGGACATTCCGTCATCTGTGAAACGTGAAGTCAGCTCCTGAATGCTTTTATTTTTTTTAATTTTTTATTTTGTTTTTATTTTTTAACATCTTAAGCATCTTTTTTAACATCTTAACATCTTAATTTTATTTTATTTTTTCAGTGTTCCAAGATTCATTGTTTATGCACCACACCCAATGTTCCATGCAATACATGCCCTCCTTAATACCCACCACCAGGCTTACCCATCCCCCCACCCCTTCCCTTCCAAACCCTCAGTTTGTTTCTCAAAGTCCACAGTCTCTCACGCTTCGTCTCCCCCTCCGATTCCCCCCAATTCACTTTTCCTTTCCTTCTCCTAATGTCCTCCATGTTATTCC
>CM052885.1:13141630-13169095 GCA_028534135.1 Potos flavus | reverse complement strand
TGCACCAACTTGCATTCCCACCAACAGTATAATAGGGTTCCCCTTTCTCCACATCCACTCCAACATTTGTTGTTTCCTGTCCTATTGATTTTGGCCATTCTAACTGGTGTAAGGTGGTATCTCAATGTGGTTTTGATTTGAATCTCCCTGATGGTTAATGATGATGAACATTTTTTCATGTGTCTGTTAGCCATTTGTGTGTCTTCTTTGGAGAAGTGTCTCTTCATGTCTTCTGCCCATTTTTGGACATGATTATCTGTTTTTTGGATGTTGAGTTTGAGGAGTTCTTTATAGATTTTGGATATCAGCCCTTTGTCTGTAGTGTCATTTGCAAATATCTTCTCCCATTCTGTGGGTTGCCTCTTTGTTTTGTTGACTGTTTCCTTCGCTGTACAGAAGCTTTTTATCTTGATGAAGTCCCAAAGTTCATTTTCGCTTTTGTTTCCTTTGCCTTTGGAGACATGTCTTGAAAGAAGTTGCTGTGGCTGATGTTGAAGAGGTTACTGCCTATAATCTCCTCTAGGATTTTGATAGATTCCTGCCTCATGTTGAGGTCTTTTATCCATTTTGAGTTTATCTTTGTGTATGTGGGGTGCCTGGGTGGCTCAGTGGGTTAAGCCTCTGTCTTCAGCTCAGGTCATAATCTCAGGGTCCTGGGATCAAGCCCCACATAGGGCTCTCTGCTCAGCAGGGAGCCTGCTTCCTCCTCTCTCTCTGCCTGCCTCTCTGCCTACTTGTGATCTCTCTCTCTCTCTCTTTCTGTCAAATAAATAAATAAAATCATTAAAAAAAAAAACCTGAATGCTTTTATAATGGGCCCCAAGATGCCCCTGGAGTAGGTCAGCCACTGGCCAGCAGCCAGTGAGGAACAGTGACTGGCCAGTTATCACATGATTGAGCTCAGCTGTGGATTCTCCGGCCCCTCCAGTGGAGCTTTGAGATGTCTGCAGCTCTGCCCAACAGGAACTCATGAAAGACTTGGAGCTGGATCCTTCCATCTAGGCTGCTCCTGGAGTCCTGACCCTCAAAAACTCTGTGGGATAATAAATGTCTACTGTTTTAAGATGTTTTAAGATGGGGTAATTTGTTAAGTAACAATAGGTAACCAATGCATTCCTCTCTCTTGATTCTTACCCTTTTAGTTCCCCCATCATTGTATATTAATGCAGTTCATTTGTTTGTTTGTCTGTTGTGTTTCTGTGAGAGCAAGGGTTTTTCTCTCTGGAATGCCTTTGTGTTCTTGGTGCCTAGAAGAGTTTGGAATGTAACAGGTGGTCAATAAACATTGAATGAGTAATGAGAGTCTAAAATTTTTATGTAAAAGGTTAAAGTGTTTCAATTTCATATACTGTTTTTAAATCAGTATATGATGACCTAATTTTATAGCCATGTGTTTACAGTAGACACCCTTGTAGAAAGTTTGCCTACTCACTATGCTCCCCTTTACTGTAACAGAGGGCCCCTCTGATAAGGTACAATATGACCCCTAGCCCTTGTCATTGATCACTGGATAACTGCTAGAAACCAGACCCAAGCGGAGCCAATAAGAAAATCTCCCCTGAGTATTTGGAATTAAAATCAAGAAACGAGAAGTGAGAGCCTCTCTGTGTGGCTGTCCCTGTGTGTCAGTCTGCACAGGCTACATTTTACTGCCGTAACAACACCAAAAATAACAACAAAGGTGTATTTCTTTCTCCCATATGTTCATCACAGGATGATCAGTAGGCTTTATACAAGAGCAGCTACTCAAGGATACAGACTTTTGGGCAGACACCATCTTGAATGTTGCCATCACCTTGTCAGAGAAACAGGTGAAGCTTTGGATTCCTTACTCACGTAAGGAATCATCTGCTCAATCTGGAAGCGACATACATTTTTCTTCACAACTCATTGGACAGAACTACTCACATCCTCTCAGTCACTTCCGTCCTCCCACCCTCCCCTGAACTGTGAAGGAAGTATATTCCTAGCAAGTGCCTAGAAGGTGGAAAGTAGAAACTATTCGGGCAGCACTAATGATGCCTCAATCTACAACGTAGAATGCATGAGCCATAAATAGCTATATTCTGTCATGAACCTGGGGCTCAAAGAATGATGACAAAACAGATGCCTAGAGAGAAGTGAAGGCAGGAGAGAGAATTCTGCCTCAGTTCCCAACTGGTTTTCTTTTTCCCCAGATCCTGTTTCAACTTTATACTCAGATCTGGATGCATTCCTGCCTTTGGAGTGGGAAATCAATAGTTCTGGGTGGGATATGTTAACTTTGAGATGCCTATTTGGCTTTCAAGTGGAAATGTTAGGGAGGCTGTCTGATCTATAAGCCTGGAACCCATGTAAACAGTTTAGGCTGGAAATATGACTTTAAGAGTTATCTATAAATGGTATTTAAAGCTGTGGTGGTGGGGAGAGTGTTTAGATAGAGAAGTGGATCAAGGACAGTGCTCTAGGACACCAGTCAGCTAGTATTAAAGGACAGTATGGAGGTTCCTCCAAAAATTAAAAATAGAACTACTCTATGATCCAGGAATCGCACTACTGGGTACTTACCCAAAGAATACAAAAACACTAATTCAAAGGGATACAAGCTCCCCTATGTTTATAGCAGCATTATCTACAACAGTCAAACTATAGAAGCAGCCCATGTGTCCATCTATAGATGAATGTATAAAGAAGAAGTGGTAGATATATATACAATTGAATATTACTCGGCCATAAAAAAGAATGAAGTCTTGCCATTTGCCACATGGATGGAGGCAGAGATTATAATGCTAAGCAAAATTAGCCAATTGGAGAAAGACAAATACCATAGGATTTCTCTCACGTGTGCAATTTAAGAAACAAATGAACAAAGGGAACAAAAAAAGAGATAAACCAAGAAATAGACTCCTAAGTATAGAGAAAAAAATAGTTACTGGGGCAGGGGGTGGGGGGGTCAGTGGGGATGGGTGAAATAGGTGACAGGCATTAAGAGGACACATCGTAATGAGTGCTGAGTGATGTGTGGAATTGTTGGATCACTATATTATACACCTAAAACTAATATAACGCTGCACGTTAACTACACTGGAATTAAAAATTTTTTGAATAAATAAATAAAGAAGGGTATCTGGTAGCTCAGCCAGTTAAGCATCTGCCTTCTGCTCAGGTCATGATCCCAGGACCCTTGTATCAAGCCCTGCATCGTCGGGCTCCCTTCTCAGTGGGGAGTCTGCTTCTCTCTCTCCCTCTTCCCCTCCTCCCTACTTGTACTCTCTCTCACTCTCTCAAATAAATAAATGAAATCTTTATAAATGAATGGATGAATGAATGGCACAGGGAATGAGAAGGAATGCAGGAATTATCTTTCCACTATATCTTCTGGCTGATTTCTTACTATTTAGGACAGCTCAGGTGCTTCCCTGACTGCCCAACCTAACTGAGCCACTCTCTTTCACATTACCATTTAATTTTCTTTTTCCTTTTTAAATATTTATTTATTTATTTTAGAGAGAGAGTATGTGCATGGGGGGGGAGATGACAGAGGGAGAGGGAGAGAAAGAATATCAAGCAGACTCACCTGAGTGCAGAGCCCCACACTGGGCTTGAACTCAAAACCCCAAGATCACGATCTGAGCTGAAATCAAGAGTTGGATGCTTAACCAACTGACCCATCCAGGCACCCCACCATTTAATTTTCTTTTGTCACTTTCTTATTTCTTACTTTCTCACTTTTTGTTTGTTGTCCCTCAAGAAAGCAAAGATCTTTCTGTTTTGTCTCTAGCACTTGAAAAAATATCTAGCACATAGTAGGCACTATATATATAAATACATATATATATATATATATATATATATATATAGAGAGAGAGAGAGAGAGAGAGAAAGAATGGATAAATGAATGCTGTAGTGCAAATCCATTTCAAAAAGTATTTTGTGGAATTTCTGTTGTGAACACTAGAAGTGATGACACTTATACATAGTCTTAGGTAAAAATGACTAGAAGTCAAGACCATCACCCTCCCACAAAGCATTGTCTCTATGCCCATAATATACTGCAGAGCCAGGAGAAGTATGACCTGAGCAATAGCAATAGTAGCAGCATTATCTCTGAGTTTGAAATGCAAATCCTAGGCCCCATTCAAGAACTACTAAATCAGAATCTCTGTTTTAACAAACTGTCTAGATGAATCTTATGCACATTAAGGTTTCAGAAGCACTGATAGAGGATTATACTAGAAAA
This sequence comes from Potos flavus, assembly GCA_028534135.1. Classification (NCBI taxonomy): domain Eukaryota; kingdom Metazoa; phylum Chordata; class Mammalia; order Carnivora; family Procyonidae; genus Potos; species Potos flavus. The sequence goes on along the minus strand of CM052885.1, from coordinate 13,164,876 downwards.
AATGATTTGATTTCAAAATATGTAGGCTTTCGAATAAATTAATACATGCACAAGAACATTAACACTCTTTATTCAAGGACTGTATGGAACAGAATTTGCAGGGCAATCTCTGTCTTAATTAGACCTGAAAAACTGTGTGGAAAAAAAGATACGTAGAAATTCCAAAATACCAGTTTACCTGGAACACATGCCAAACAGATCCTAAAAGCCTCACAGGGCACTGCACTCCACTACTTGAGTGGAATCATTTAAACATAGACTTATGGAATGCTCGCCATGTCTCAGACCCTTTTCTAGACCTAAGGAATACAAAGATAAAAGAAGGAAGGGGTACTTGTCCTCTGGAATCTCGCAGTCTGATGTTGGAGACAAATAAGCACCCTAACAGAAGAACGCAAGTGGTAATATAGGACTACAAAAGAAGGACCTCACAACACCTGGGGGCACCAGGGAATGCCATGCCACAGTGACTCTTGCATCATGTGTTAGAGTTAGTCAGGGGGAATGGAGGGATAAGGAAGGGAACCGCAGCAGAGAGAATAGTGTGCAAAAAAATATGAAAGCTTTATGGAAGAGAGCATGGGCATTCCAGAAACAGCAAGGAGAGAAGATGTGGAAAACAATGAGGCTGCCGCAAGTAATCCAGGTGTAGAAGAGTAAGAGCTTAAACAATAGCAGAGGTGGTGGGAACTTATCCAAGCATGATGTAACAATATAGAGTTGTAGAATCCAGCTCTGCCAAGTGACTTTGGGCAAGTTAATTTCTCTGTGCCTTATCCTGCAAATAAAAATGGGGATAATAATAGAGTGGTCATCAGTCTGGAAAGATAGTTTTTTAAAAAAAATGATTGAACTCCCTTGCTTATGTTTTCTGGCATAGGCTTATTTAAGGAAATCAGAGACATAAATCACTTGAGCAGTGCACCACAAATGCACTCGCAAGGATTGAAAGAAAGGCTGCATTAGTGAATCATGTCCGTTGAAATGCACACATCGAGTTGTGCATTACTAATGAGAGAGAATACCTTGAACATATCGGGTAATGCCACTGTAATGTAATCATTCATTTATTTTGTGTAGTTGTTTTTCCAGACTCTGTGGTCACGTGTTAATACTGACCTCATTGGGCTGCTATGAGGATTAAAAATGAGTTAATTCACTAAAAAAACTCTTAGGCAGTGAGAGGCTTTTTCTAAACTCACCGAGTTAACTATTGTATTAAGGAAGTAAAACTGAAAAGTGGAAAGGTAATGAACAAGAGGTACCAATCTATGCTAACGACTGGTTGGAGGGTGGTGCCTATCACTGAGGTTTTGAATACAAAAGGATCAAGGCTTCCTTTCAAACTGTGGGTAAGTTTCACTGGTTTGCCAGTGTACTTGTCTGCTTTTCCCCCTCATTCCAAAACGATGTCACATTCACTACTGCACTTTTGGACAGATAAGCACTGATCATCTACTACGTGGCGGATACTGCGAATGCGACAGTACACAATGTCAGTGACCTTTGTCTTCACGGAAGTTGGGTGCGCTAAGTTCGAAACACCTCCGGAATCGACATTTTCCACATTTTGCTAAAATGCGGAGTAGCAGAGGCTGGCCATATTACTGCTAATAAACAAGGTCAACTGAGAATCCACTGTCCGGTGTATGTGGGTCAGGGAAAGGAAGAGATGCAACCATTAACAGAGGTAGGAAAAAATGAGTATGGAGAACGGCTTAGGGGAAGCAGAAGTATATCAGAATGACTGGAATAAGAGGACGAAGCCACTCAAATGAAAGGGAAGAGAAAGTTCCAGCACAGCTACACCCTTTTGACGGTCTCGCTGGACCTGCAACACACACCCCAAACTAAGTTCAAGAACCTCCCAACCCTGAACAGATCGCACATCTAAAAGGACCGCCTCCCCAAAGCGCGGCACGGCGCGGCGCGGCGCTGTGACGTCAAGGTAGGCGGGACTTCCGCTCCCGGTGACGTCAAAGCAGGAGCGTTGCGGTAGAGCCCGCTGCTTTCTAGGTGGACAGGTGAGGCATTGCCGGCAGTTCGGGGGGACGACTTTGCGCGAGGGCTGACTGGCAAGCAGGCACGTGGGAGCCAGAACCCTTCCTTTGTGTGGCTCCTCGCAGAGCCCGTGCTGCCCTGGGCCAGACGGTCCGCAGGGCGTGAATAACCGTGCTGCGACCGCTCGGGGTTCAGAACCACTTTAGTGCTGTCCCACCAGTCGTTCCTCTGGGCGCAGTAACGAGCCATTTGTACTGCTAACTGCAGCCTGTCGGCCGGGCGTCTTGCAGCGGCCCTTTTCAGGGGTAGGAGCCAGGATATTGGGCAACTGACCAGGAGGAGTGACTAGGAGGGGCCAGAGTCTGGGCTGAGGAGTCCAAAGATCAGAGTTCTTGTACCAACTAAGCCTCTAACTAGCCCTGGACAAGTCACTGTCTTGGCTCCTTGCATCTCAGTTTCATCACTTGCCCATCGGCGGGGTCATTAAAGGCTCCTTTGGTTTGTTGTCAGGTTTTTCCATAGGATCAGCCTCCTCCCCCACGCCTCTCCCAAATTTGTTACACCAGGTACCCTTGAGAATTGACTAGTGGGCCAATCTCTGAACTTGACACGCCCCTAACCACATGCTTGATGTTCCGCCTTAGTTGCTCAAGTATTTTTCTGCGGCATAGGAGTGCCTTGGTCGCTAAGTGGGTTGAGCACCCACTCTTGATTTCAGCTCAGGTCATGATCTCAGAGTCTTAGGATCCAGCCGGGAGTGGGGCTCTGAGCTCAGTGCGTCATCTGCTTGAGATTCTCTCGCTCCCTCTGCCCCTCCCCCAGCTCACGGGTTCTCTCCCCCTCTCTAAAATAATTTTTTTCAAGTATTTTTTCTGTGGCACCAAGGTCAGAACTGAACTTGTTCCCATGAATTTAGAGTGCAGCATGTTGGGGAAACCACTGAGGCTTTCAGTTTCCTCTACCGCTTGCTCTGCATTGTGGTATTTTACGGAAGGCGTTTGTGCCTCAATTTTTCTCATCTCTATAAAATGGAATACATTAGTATCCATTTGTTAAGATTGTTTTATTCATTGAGGGAGTTCATATAGCACTTAGAACAGTGTTTTACACACAGTAAGCACTCATTAAATGCCAACTGTTGCGGAATGACACACTATGCCCACAGCTCTGTATTACTTTGCATAGGCATAGGTACACACATTGCTTCACAATCACCCTTAACCCTGAGGCCTTAACTGTAAACTTTCACTCTTGAGTTTTTATTTTTCCACCCTAGGCAGAATGAGACATGTATTCTTTGATTCACAAATTCATTTCTTCCCTCAGGAGTAGTAACCTGACACCTGCTTTGTGTCTGGTATGCCAACACTGGAAGAGTTCATAGTTTAACATTGGACCCATGGGACCGGAAGTTCTTAGCCACTTGCATTCTAAGAGCAAATCCCTATGGTGAAAGTGACAGGTATAACCAAAAAAAAAAAAGAAATGCAGAAAAGTTAGGAAAATCTCTGGAATCTTATTCATGAAGGTTTGTTTGTTTGTTTTTTAACTTCTTTCTGAAACGATAAGTAGGAATGTCTCTTTTGGACTTTTTTTTTTTTCCCCCCATTTTTCCACCTAAAGGTAAAAAAGGCTTATAGACCTATGGCCCTCTTCCCAGCATAGGTATATTGAGAGGGCGGGCAATCAAGGCAACACAGTGAATTGTATTTATTTGAATTGGTATTTATTCGAATAACTTAGACCTTTATAATAGGTGATTTTCTTTTTCTTTCCTAAAAAGTCCATCCTCTTTTCAGCATTTTCTCATTTGTAGTATTATTATAATATATTTAGAATTAAGTGCTAATTCTGAAATCTAAGTATACTTCAAAGGAAAATTAGTATATTACTTTTAATGAGTGCATTTAATATATAAATAGAGCAGTTCATACAAATTTGTAGAATTTTTGGTTTTCACTGATGTCCAGAAGCTGAAAGCTGCTTTCTGGGACATTAAAAAAATTATTTTGTGTGTGATTACAATACAATTTGAAGTAATAGTTGATGGCTTAAAATCCCCAAAGGAGTTATGAAAAAAAAAATTTTTTTGCCTTTTTCAAGAAAAGGGAAAAGATAATTCTTCAAGTTCATCATGAGTATAGTACATGCTTCGGTTTTGATATTTCCTCAGTGGTGTGATAGACTTTATATTCATCATAAAAGCTTATCCAGTTACACAGGTTGTGAAGAATCTCACTGGAGGTTAGTACACAGTCATTAAAATAGCAAAATCAGATGAAATATAAAAGTTGTAAAAAAAAAAAAAAGTTGTGAAATTGCTGACCTCATGACCACTTATCAAGCAAGAGCAAGAGACTGTTGCACAGAATTTTGGTATAATGTGCATCATGCCCATTCCTCCTCTGACTTTCTTCTATGATATGCTATTTTTTTGGATTCTATAATATTGCACACAATTTCAGAGTGATATGTGACTGGAAAATACTGGAATAGGAGCCAGAAGACTATAGAATTTATTTTGCCATTTAAAAGCCCTATAACCTTGGACAAATAATATTACAACAGTTGTCCTGCCTATTTTGCAGGCATTGTTAAGGTCAGTTGAGAAGAATGAGAATGCACTTCACAAATGAAAAGAATACCCAAAAAAAGGTGGTTTTGTTGCAGTTGGTTAGATGATCATCAAGTCAACATAGAAATGATTACTTCTCTAAATATGTTATTTGGAGAAAGATGGGATAGATGTAAATGTAATGGTTATAGCAGACTGTAAAAAAGATTCTTTCATGCAACTGTATTATGTGTTGACTCTCAGCTGTATGTTTTGAATCTTATATGGGGCTGTGTTGTAAGATTCTCGCAAGTTTTTCTCTTTAATTCCACTTATAGCAATTGCAATAAATAAATAATGTGTAGTTTTAATTTTCTTATTTTGAAATAATTATAGATTAACAGGAAGTTGCAAAAAAATGTACAAGGCGGTCCCCATTTGCTATTAAACTAACCTTCCCCAATGGTAACATCTTGTATAACTATAGTACAATTTTTAAATCAGAAAATTGGCATTAATATAGCCACAGAAGTTACTGAGACTTCCCTCATTTCACAAGCACTCATTTGTGTGTGTATACACTTACATAACTTCATATAACCAACCATCTCATCCCACCCCAATCCCTAAACGCTGGCAATCACTAGTCTTTTCTCCAGCTCTATAATTTTGCCTATTTCAAGAGTGTATGTAGTATAAACACAATAATACAGTATATAAATTTTTTTGAAATTTTTTTACTTTGCATAATTCCTTTGGGATCCATTCAAGTTGTTGACTGTGCCAATAGTTTGTTTCTTTTTATCGCTGAGTAGTATTCTGTGATATGATTGTACCATTTTTAACTATTCACTTGTTGAAGGACATTTGGGTTGTGTCCAGTTACGGGCTATTACAATTACAACTGCTATGAACCTTTCAAGTTTTTGTGTGAATATGTTTTTATTTCTCTGGGACAAATGCCCAAGAATGTAATTGCTGGGTCATATGGTGTGTATTTAGTTAATTTATATGATCATATGCTTTTTTTCTTTAGCATTGTGATATGGTAGATTACATTGATTAATTTTTGAATGTTAACCATACCTGGAATAGGTCCCACTTGATCGTGGTATATAATACTTTTTATATATTGCTGGATTCTTTTTGCTAATATTTTGTTAATATGTAGATATGAGAGGTATTGGTATATAGTTTTCCTTTTTGTGTACTATCTTTTGTTTTGTCTTTATCAGCGTACTAGTATTCTGTAGAGTCTTTAGTGGTAAACCTGTATTTCATTCCTGATATTAGTAAGTTGTGCCTTCTCTCTTTTTATCTTTCTCAGTGGAGTTTTATTGATTTTATTGTCTTTTTCAAAGAACTAGTTACTTATTTAATTCATTTTTCTCTACTTCCAATTTTACTGATTTTGCTGTGATGTTTATCACTTACTTCCTCCGCTTGCTTTAGGTTTATTTTACTTTTTTCTCTAGTTTCTTCATTATTGATTTGAGACCTTTCTCATATCTAATGTTAGCATATACTGCTATAGATTTCCCTCTCAACATGATTTTTTGTTGCATCTACCTATTTTTATATATTGTATATTTATTTTCACTGAGTTTTATGTATTCTTAAAATTTCCTTTGAAACTTCCTCTTTGACCTGTGGATTATGTAGAAGTGTATTCTTTAGTTTCTGAGTATTTGGAGATCTGTCTTGTCTTTCTATTATTGTCTTTCTATTGTCTTTGTTATTGTCTTTCTATTGTCTTTCTATTATTGTCTTTCTATTATTGATTTCTAGCCTTATTCCATAATGAAGACATAAGCTATATGATTTTAATTCTTTACATTTATATATGTTGTATAACCCAGAACAAGGTGTATCTTGGTGAGTGTTCCATGGGCGCTTGGAAAGAATGCCTATTCTGCTGTTGTTGGATGTCAGTTACAGTTACATCCTCTGGGTTGATGATGTTGTTCCATTCTTCCACACATTGTTAATTGTCTACCGGTAGTTCTTTTCATTGCTGAGAGATTTCCAGCTATAATTGTGCATTTTTCTCTTTTTTCCTTTTCAGTTCTATTAGTCTTTGCTTTATGTATTTTGAATGTCTATTCTTCATTGCATATACAAGTTGTCTTTTTGGTGAAGTAATCCTTTTATCATTATGACCTGTCCCTCCTTATCCAATTATTTTTTTTTGCTGTAAAGTCCACTTTTTCTGACAGTAATAGACCCAGTGTTGCTTTTAAGAAATAATATTAGCACAATATATCTTCTTTCATTCTTTTATCTTCAGGCTATCCCATCATTATGTTTGAAATGAGTTTCCTATAGACAACATATAATTTGGTTATATTTCTTTTTAAATCCTTAATAGCAATCTCTGCCTTTCAACTTGTATAATTAGTCCATTTATATTTAAAGTAATTATAGATATGTTAGGGCTTAATTCTATTTTATTTTTTGTTTTCTGTTTTTTTCCTCTTATTATTTTTCTGTTTCTCTTTTCTTGCCTTCTCGTAAGCTACGTGAATATTTTTAGAATTCCATTTGGGGGCACTGGGTGACTCATTCAGTTTTGTCCGACTCTTGATTTCAGCTCAGGTCATGATTGCTGGGTTGTGAGATCAGCACCCCCCACTCCCCGCCCCTCCGTTGGGCTCCATGCTGATTCTAGAGCCTGCTTGGGATCCTCTCTCGCCTTCTCCCTCTGCCCCTTCCTGCTCCACTTGTGCTCATGCTCTCTCTTTCTCTCTCTCTCTTAAAAATATTCCATTTGACTTATTTATAGTGTTTTTTAATTAATTTAATTTTATTTTTTCACTGTTCCAAGATTCATTTATAGTGTTTTTGAGTTTATTGCTTAGTATACTGTTTTTTTAGTGATTGCCCTAGATATAACAGTATATGTAAATAATGTCACACAGCCTACTAGTATTGATATTTTACCATCTCAAGTGAAATTGAGAAACCTTACTTACATTTAGATCCTTTTACCCTCTCCACTTTTTATATATAATTGTCATATTTCCTGTATATACATTGAGCACCACATCAAATGATGCTATAACTTTTAGTTCAATCATCAAATATGATTTAAGAAATTCATAAGGAGAAGGATAGTCCCTTATATTAGCCACTGCTTTTAACCATTCCATTGTTCTTCCTCTTTTGAAGTTAAACTTTATTCACTTATTTTTTTCTGTATGGAGAACTTCCTAAGAATAGATCTGTTAGTGACAGATTCCTTTAGTTTTTCTCCATTTGAGAATATCTTTATTTCCCCTTCATTTTTGAGGGGTCATTTTTCCTGATATGGAATGTGGGTTGACAGTTATTTTCCTTCAGTACTTGAAAAATGCTGTGCCACATTTTCCTGACATCCCTGATTTCTGATGAGAAATCTGACATTCAAATTATTGTTCCCCTATAGATACTATGTCATTTCTCTCTCTGCTTTTAAGATTTTTTTTCCTTGTTTTGGTTTTCTGAAGGTTGACTATAAGGTGCTTTGTATTTCTGTAGTTAAGAAGCTCCCAGTAAGTATGAAAATTTATTATATCAAAAAGATCGCATTTTAATTCAATGGGGAAAAGATGGTTTCTTTATTAAATGGTATTAGCACATATAGCTCTCTATCTGAAAGAATACAAAGTGGATTCTTATATAGGTGGATTAAAAGTTTAAGTGTGAACATTAGAATAATAAAAATGAAAATAAACATCTAGGAAGTTGTATGTAAAATATAGGAGCACAGAAACGGGTTGAGGGTCAGCGGCATACAAACTTCTCTTACAAGCCAATAAGAAAAAGATAAATAACCCATTTGAAACATGGGCATAGAATATAAATAGACAGTTCACAGAAGAAAAAGTTCAAAAGCCCAGCAAACATGAAAAGATGTTTAAATGCAGTAGCAGCCAAAGAAATGCAAACTAAAGATTGAGATATTTTATACCCAAAGACTTAAAAATAGTGGTACCACTTATTAATGATAGGATTACAGAGGGAAAAGATACCTTCCTAGATTGCTAGAGGAAATGTGATTCTTCACTCTTTTTAGAAAGAAATCTGGCAATACCTATTAAAATTCTACCAAGTAATTCCACACTTGGGAATCTGGCCATTAGAAACAAAAGAAGTGGCATATATGGATATATGTAAGAACATGGAGATTTAAGAGTACTTACTATGACATTGTCCCAATACACTGGGAACTAATTGAGAGCCTGTCAACGGGGAAATGGTCACATGAATTATAGTGTATCCGTATTATACAACCATTAAAAATAATGAATTAGAATTATACTATTTGACTTGGCAGGATTTTCATGTGTTAAGTATGAGAGCAAAATGCATTGAAGTATGTTTTATATGCTCCCATTTATCAAACACTGACAACTTATATTTATCGAAATGAATATAGATCCTTATGTATATTTATAATTATAGAAAAACATGGAAGACTTTATACTGAGTTAATAACATGAGCTTCTGAGTGATATGCATGGAAGTGAAAAGAAGTAGGGATGAGGCATGTAAAAGATTAAAAAATAATCGACTATTAAAAAAATTCCAGCATGTATTGTATCTCATTTATCTATTCAAATGAAATTGTGTATATTTTATATATATATGTGTAGATATATACATAGATATAGATATATGTAAAATTTCTCAAAAAACATGACCTCTGGAGTCATTCAGACATCTGGGTTCAAATTCTGGCTCTACAGCTATCCAGCTTGCTAGTTGTTACATAATTTCCATAATATCTTTCAGTTTTCTCCTCACTTATTTTGTTGGGGTAGAGGGAGGAAACAATAGTATGCATCTCTTAAGATTGTTGTCAGGGTTAAGTGGTACAACATTTATAAAGTGTTTAGCACAATGCCTGGTTTATAGAAAGTACTCTTAAAATGTGAGTTCTTACTATTGCCTCATTTCTCTTGCTCTTTGACATTTATATATTTTTAAAAATTCATTACCAGCCCCTAACTTACTTGAAGCATCCCCCCCATGGCTTACATGACTTTACATATCTTCTTAGTTCATGCCTATTTCTAATTGTTCCTTTTCATTCTTTTGCGGGCTTCTTTTTTTCTTGCTTAGGGATATCCCTTCCCACAACCCCCTTCCCCCCCAGATTCCCTCAGAAGCTGTCTGTCAAAGAATCTTTTGAGTTAGGTGACTGGATGAATAATGGTACTTTGTATGGTGACAGAGAAGTCAGGATATAGGGCCTGTAGAGTCGATTTTTAAAACAAAATTATTTTTATTTTTGGCACTTATAAAAATTTGATGCATCAGAGAGGCACCCAGATAAAATTGCCCAGTAGTTAGTACTCAAAGGAGGAAGAGGGCCGTCATGTTCCGAACAAGTCCAAGTAGTCCATGTGGAGAGACTATATATAGTCAGCCCACGTATGTGTTCCTGGCCCAAACCTGACGACAGCATCTGTCATCAGACATGTGACTAGAGGTGCTTCCAGATGACAACAACTCCTGCCCTCACTGAGCATATCACACCCAGCTGTTGAGCTGCCTAGCAAAGGCCCCAGACATTATGGATTAGAGATAGGGTATTCTTGCTGTGCTGTTTGTCAGTTCCTGACCCAGAGACTCTATGAGCATAATAAAGTGGTTGCTTTAAGCAACTAAGTTTTGGGGTAGTATGTTATGCAGCAGGAGTAACTAGAACACTCATAAATATATGTATCTACATATATTATATATATATAATCTTGTCGTTTGTGAATAATGACAATTTTCTTTCTTTTTATCCAGTCCAGATACATTATTTCTTTTCTGCGTCGTCTTGTATTGGCTAGGACCTCAAGTACCATATAGAATAGAAATGTTAATAGCCGATTTCTTTGTCTTGATCTCGAACTTTCAGAGGGGCTTTCAGCACTTCACCCTTAGTAAACTGTTTACTGTGGGTGGTTATTTTTAAAGATTTATTTATTTATTTGAGAGAGAGCACGGAGGGGACGAGGACTGGGAGAGGGGAGGGAAGTGGGAGGGAGAATCCCAAATAAGCCTTATCTCATGACCCCGAGATGACCACCTGAGCCAGGACCAAGAGTTGGGTGCTCAGTGGACTGTGCCACCCAGACACCCTGCTGTAGGTGTTTTTTAAAATACTTACATTTTGTCAAGGAAGATCCCTCTATTTCTCCTTTTCTTAAAGAGATTTTTCATGATTCTCTATTGGATTTTATCAAATGTATTTTCATTTTATTCATTGGTTGAGATGATTATATGATTTTTCTCCTTTATTACTGTGATAAATTGACTAAATTTTGAATGTTTAAATAGTCTTATGTTTCCGATATATACACATTTTGGTTGTATGTATTACTGGATTTGATCTGCTAATATTTTGAATAGAGTTTTTACATCTCTTTTCATGGGAGAGGTTGGCCTATAATTTTCCTTTCATATGATGTCTTTGTCAGGTATTGATATCAAGATTTGCAGGGCTCATAAAATGCATTGGGAAGTGATCCCACTTTTTTCTGTTTTCTGGACAACTCTGTAAGATTAGTGTTATTTCTTCCTTAAGTGTTAACTCTCATCTGGACCAGAAATTATGAATTCAATGTCTTTAGTAGCAATTGGACTGTTAAGAGTCTTCTAGCCTTTTTGTGTTTGTTTGTCTTAGAATTTTCCCATATTCAGTCATGCCTTTATCTGCAATCCCATACATTTTGATATGTCTTATTTTCATTATCTATTTCATTATCATTTAATTCTCAATTACATTGTGAATTCTTCCCCCACTCATCAGTTATTTGGAGGTCTATTGCTTAATTTCCAAAATTTGGGGTATTTTCTTATTATTTTTGTTATTTTTAGCTTAATTCCACTGTGGTTAGAGAATATATTATTTCACTTTTTGGAAATTTGTTGAGACTTGCTGTGTGGCCCAGTATATGGTCAGTTTATGTTCCATGTGCACTTGAGAAGGATGTGCATTTTGCCATTATTTGGTATAGAATTCTACACATGCCAATTATGTTCATTATGTTAATATAAACAATTATTCAGATTTTCTGTATTTTCTTTGACTTTTTTCTTTGTTTATTCTATCAGATACTGAGGTATGTCAGAATCTTCCATTATGATTGCGGTCTTTATTTCTCCTTTTTCATTTGTCAATTTTTAATTTAGCTCTGGAGGCTAAAATATTATGTACAAGCTTATTGAAAATTGTTATGGTCTCCTGATGGATTGACTTTTTGAAATGCTCCTGTTTATCTCTCATGTACTTCTTACTTTAAAGTTTACTTTTTAAGTCTGACTTCAGTATAACTATACCACCTCTTCATTGATTAGTATTTCCATGATATATTGTTTCCATCCTTTCACTTTTATTCCTTCTGTATCTTTATTCTTAATGTGTATCATTTATAAGTAGCATACAGTTACTTGTTTATTTGTATCTAATCTGATCATCTTTGCCTTCAGTTAGCATAATTGGTCTATTTACCTTTAATTTATTACTGATATATTTGGGTTTAAATATATAATTTTACTACTGTTTTAAAATTTATTTGTTACAACTGTTCCACATTCTCTGCTTTCTTCTCATTTTAATATTAAGTATATTCTCTACTTCTTCTTTTATTACACATTCTTGACTGGTTCTTTTGTTGGTTACTGATTTTTTTAACAGTTTTTTTTTCAACATTTTCTCTGGTTTTTCAAATTGTTCTCAATGGAAGGTTGTTTCAGCATAAGCTAGTCTTTCCTTGCTAACATAGGACTGAACTTAATTTTAATGTACACTTTAAAACAAAACAAAACAAAAACCCTCTAATTTAAAACAACTCCCAGATTGACCAGATTCATAGAGATCACCAGCATGTTAATGTTTGCTATTAGAGTAACTAAAAACTTATAGAACTTTAAATAAAGCTTCTGCTGCTGTTTTTGTACATATGTGTACTTCTTATATTGTGTTTTGGAAACAATTACAAATTTTGTACCTTGTGCCTGGGACTTTAAAAATTTAGTTTTCACTTGCTCAGTCACTGAATATTTTACAAGTAGTTTTAGTATTAGTGCCCAGAAATAATATTAATTAACTGCCAGGCAGAGCTCAGACAAATGCATGGTATATGCTGTTTTCTCTGTAGTTGTGGGACAATAACACAGCCTACAACTTGTATGTAATAATATTATATGTAAAGTTTTTGTCATATGAAAAAGCTTAGGAGCTTCTTAGCTGCCTTGTTTATATATATGATACATAGTACAAGTTATTGTTACATATTGTTAGTATTTTAACTTTGAAAGAAAATCATCTCACTACCTCTGTTTCAAAGGTAATATAGTTTAATTGAAGACTATCTGAATATAGCAGCACAAGCTTGTTTGTTTATTCGTTATTTCAAGTTTTTATTTAAATTCCATTTTATTAACATATAGTGCAATATTCGTTTCAGGAGTAGAATTTAGTGATTCACCACTCACATGCAATACCTAGCACTCATCACAAATGCCTCCTTGATACCCATCACCCATCTAGCCCATCCCCCACCCACCTCCTTTCATCAACCCTCAGTTTGTTCTCTATTGTTAAGTGTCTCCTCTTTTTTTTTAATCCACTTCCCTTATGTTCATCTGTTTTGTTTCTTAAATTCCACATATGAGTGAAATCATATCTTTCTCTGACTGACTTTACTTAGAATAATATACTCTAGTTCCATCCATGTTGTTGCAAATGGCAAGATTTCATTCTTTTTGATGGCTGAGTAATATTCCATTGTGTATATACACCATCCATTCTTTAATCCATTCATCAGTCGATGGACACTTGGGCTGTCTCCATAATTTGGCTATTGCTGATAATCCTGCTATAAACATCTACGTGCATGTGCCCCTTTGAATTAGTATTTTTGTATTCTTTGGCTAAATACTAGTAGGGCAATTGCTAGGTCATAGAGTGGTTCTATTTTTAACTTTTTGAGGAAACTCCATTACTGTTTTCCAGGGTGGCTTCACAAGTTTGCATTCCCACCAACAGTGCAAGAGGGTTCCCCTTTCTCTGCATCCTCACCAACATCTGTTGTTTCCTGTGTTGTTAATTTTAGCCATTCTGGCAGATGTGAGATGGTATCTCATTGTGGTTTTGATTTGTATTACACAAGTTTAAAAAAAAAAAAAACTTTCTTCAACAATTGTCATATGATCTCACTGATATGAGGAATTTGAAAAACAAGACAGGATCATGGGGGGGGGGGGAATGAAACAAGACGAAACCAGAGAGGGAGACAAACCATAAGAGACTCTTAATCTCAGGAAACAAATTGAGGGTTGCTGAAGTGGAGGGGAGTGGAAGGGATAGGATGGCTGGGTGATGGACACTGGGGAGGGTATGTGCTATGGTGAGCACTGTGAATTGAGTAAGATTGATGAATCACAGACCTGTACTCCTGAAACAAATAATACATTATGTGTTAATTAAAAGATTATTCAGGTATCAAGAACCATACATATGTGTGCATGTGCATATGTGTATTTCACTTAATAGATATATATTCATTAATCTTTGAATGGCTTGATGAGTCTTTGTTACCACCTAAAATAAATTGTGATTTTATATTTAAAAAAAAAAACAAAAAAACCTTTCTTACGTGGATGAATAAAGCAGAATTCTTATTGAGTAGCCAAAATAAAATGCACACATTTGGATTTGGATGCTAAAGCTAAATGAGACTCATAACTCCAATTTCAGGTATTTGTGTTCATTAGTGTAGCCTCATTGTTTTCACTAGCTGACTTTGTAACAAATAAATTATAAATTTGAACCTCTAAAATTCATACTGACCAAATGCTTTTCTGTTTTTTATATTGTCTTGGTTTGTGTAAGATTTAATCAGAAAAAAAATTTTTAGTAAATAAAATTAAACTTGTCACTATAAACAGATGAATACCTATATTTAAATAAGGCTTGCTTTAGTTGTACACATTGTAGCCACACTTGGTTTTATCCAGCCTAAGTCTTGATGTTTATCAAAACTGATTTCATTGGAGATTGCTTGTAGGCTGTGAGTGTAGGTGGGGCCATCAGCCTCTACTATTATATAATTAGAACACATTTTCCCTTCTTAATCAGACACTTGTTTGCAGACTGAATTACCTTGGATTATTAGGTAAGGAAGAATTTGAATTCTCATACTCTAAAGTTTCCTTTGCCCTTTTGTTGTCTTTTTTTGGGGGCAGTGTAGGATTCAGAAACATAAGAGTAAAGTAATATAAAAAGTCGTTTTATAATATACAGGTTTATTCCATGTTTCCCAGTTGTATTTTATTTGAGGTGTTTTAGAAGTGTAGTTACTTTGTTTGTTTTCCAAATTCTAGAGACTGCGTTTCAGTTTCATATCTATTTGAATTCTCATTAATTTTGTGGCTTGTCAAACTCCCAAGATGTTATTTGCTTAAAGTTCAGTATTTATGAGTTGAATATAGTTAATAACTTTAGATTCTCTTCTGGTGCAACTATTCAGTTTAGCCACTGTCTTCTCTGATGGTGTTCTACTATAAGGCAGTATAGAACAGCTAAATCTAATATTGTTTCCAACATTTTATAAATGTCATAAGACCTTTATAAATGTATTTTGTGACAGTTCAAGAGATTGGACTACAGTGACATTTATTAATAAATGAAAAATCAGTCCTTAAGAAAATGTGAGGTGATACTTTTATTTATTTAGTCAATTTATTTTGAATAAAGAGGAGTTCCCATTTTTTGAGTGAGAAACTTTTTATTTTCTAAGTTTTTTCTTATTTATTTTCTTAGTTTTATCTAAGTTTTATTTAAGAGAGTTTTAGACTTTTGGTCACACATGGAGATTGGAATATGTTCATTTCTTTTTCATTCCTAAATCCAATAAAAAGATGGTAATGGTAATAAGGGCATAACTGAAGAAAATGAAAGAGGCAACATAATATCTGACTAGAGAAGTGAGGTGTTAGAAATGTTAGAAAGCAGATGGATAAATTATCACCATTTAGCAGAGCTGAGCAGTTTTGATTGAACATAATAGGGATCAGAAGATTGAACTATAATTTATCTAATCATTCCCCTTAATATTGAGTCATATGTAGCATTTTTAGCATCTGTATAATGAATTATAATTTATATAACCATTCTCCCATTAATGACCATTGAAGTTTTTCAGCTCTTCAGTGTTGTAAGTAGCATTCCATGCATTTATTCTTTGAAAAATATTTTAGATTTCTTTTTTAGACTTGTTTCCTCAAAATTGTTGAGTCAAAGTTTATGTCTTACGGATATTGCCCCATTCTGCCAGATAGCTTCCCAAAGGCCATTCTCACTGTTACCCTCAATGTGGAATCTCTGGTGTCACTACATCCTAGCTACCATTACGTTTACCTTAAGGTGGTGTCAGGGGAGGAATGGATGGTGCTTGCAGTGGATTTGTTGACTGTTATGCTGTGAAAGACATGAATAACAAGTGTACAGATTACTAGGTAAAGTTTACCTGGCTACCTTGACCACTGTTGACTTATGATAATGACAGGTGCTGTGAGCTTAGAGGAAGAGGAGGTTTCCTTTATTTGAGATGTTCAGGGAAGACTTCAAGTAGGAAGTAAAATTAGAGCTACTTCTAAACTGGCAAAGATTTGAAGAGAAAAATTTGGATCATCAGTGAAAGATATGTCAGTCTAGATCCATTCAGGAGACAGAAACCACACACTAACTTAAATAGTTAACCTAACATAAGGAATTACTAAGCTGTGGAAGAAGAGAAACTCTAAAGTTACTGTATAAAGAAAACTCTAAAGCTCGGGCTGAGGGAGAGTACCCAAGAAAGGACGAACGTAGAATGTGGGTTTCGATCTCCTTGAAGAAGGTGTGGTTGCAGGTATGTGGGAGGGAAGTTTGGTGGTTGCCTGCACGAACGTAGAATGTGGGTTTCGATCTCCTTGAAGAAGGTGTGGTTGCAGGTATGTGGGAGGGAAGTTTGGTGGTTGCCTGCACCAGAGCTGGTCAGCAGTCACTGTGTCGGCCGGTGAACCAAGACTGGTGAGCGGTTGTGCAGAGTGAATCAGGGAGCTGGTGCCAGCGTGAGTTCTGGAGCGTGTGGCTGCTGTGTTGGAAGGGCCACAGTAAACCACTCTGGGATCCAGATGAGTTGGGGCTGCTAAGCAGGTTCAGAGGAAGTTGAGGCACTGCTTTGGGTACTGCCAGAATGGGATGCTTGAGAAGCTTCCCTCTTAAGCAACTCAGCGCTCTATTGGGCAAGGCAGTTCCAGGCTACTATGTGGGACAAAGGTCAGGTGGCTGGTTCTTTAGTGTGCCTGTGGGCTGAGCAGAGGGTGCAGGAGCAGCCACTGGTCTGAGGTACACACCTGTGCTCTCTGAGACTGTTGCTATATTGCTGCTGTTGCTGCCCGAATAGAGAGCTAGAGAAAGACCAGCCAAATGCTGGAGAAAGCTGTACCCTATAGGCACCTTAGCACTAGAGCAGGGTATTTTTTCAATCTTGGCACTATTGACTTTTGGGGGTAGTTAATTCTTTGGTGCGAGCACTGTCCTGGCACTGTAGGATGTTAGGCAGCACCGCTGGCTAATTTGATCTTGGTTCACACTCCTGTCTAGTCTTTGACTTCACTGAAGACATGTCTCCCTGTTTCTCCTTACTCTTGTGGTTTATTTTAATTTTGTGTGTTTGCGTGACCATATAATCCAGAATAGTTGACTAGTCCTATACCTCCTGTATTTGCTTGTGTATATTGAAATTTGCCTTTTTTAAAATTCTTGAATATTGCCTTTGGCTCAAAGCCTTACATTTTATCAACTCACTGTATTGTTTTTCCCCTCTTATTTAGAAATGGACTCGGAAATCAAGGAAGAAGTTCCTGTGCATGAGGAATTTATTTTATGTTGTGGAGTTGAAACGCAGGTTCTAAAATGTGGGCCCTGGACTAACCTCTTCAATGAGCCAAGAGCCAACAAGCCTAAGCTGCTTATTTTTATTATTACAGGTAAGTTTAAAAATCTGGATGAGGAGTCTTTCTAAAGATACTTAGAGTAACTTTCTCAGATTTTAAAGAGAAATTGAGAAATTATTAAAAAAAAAACTGGAAGGAAATAAAATCACTCAAACCATTGATAACAACCACCCTTTGTCCTTTAGTGGCTGGGCTTTTTGTTTTTCTTCTATGCATTTATATTATGTATGTTATGTTGTCTGTTATATTTTTTTTAAATCATAATTGGAAGTATACTATACATATAGTTTTGTAATCCACTTTTTAAATTTTCTTAGTATTTAGAATAATTAAAACTATCACATTTTTGACAGTTTTCTTAACAGTTTTTTCTGTCTCATTCCAAGATGATTATAAGTTTACTGTGGAACATTTATTTATCCTGAGATTCGGCAGCTGGGTCATTTGTGACTTTTACTAGATCAATATCAGTAGAATGTTAGGGGTAAATGCTTGATTATAGGTATTTAGAGTGCTTTTAATATGTGAGTTAGAACATATTTTTATCAGCCTGAAAGATTAAAAGTGAAACTGTAAATATGTATCATGTCATATATAGCTAAGTCAGTGGAGTATTATGATTGGGTTTCTTTCTTTCTTTCTTTCTTTTTTTTTAACAATTGTATTTATTTAAGGGAGAGAGAGACAGAGATAGCTAGGGAGAGCACGAGCAGGGAGGAAAGAGGGAAGCAGGCTTCCCCTGGAGCAGGGAGTCTGACGCAGGACTCCATCCCAGGACCCTGGGATCATGACCTGAGCCCAAGGCAGACGCTTAACTGACTGAGCCACCCAGGCACACCGCATTTCTCTTCTTGTACATTTTTGTTTGTTTGTTTGTTCTCCCTGAGTTAATGATTATCTTATTTGCTTAGTTTTCTATTTTTGAATCACTAATTTATCCTAAAATTATTCTCTGGGAAGTGGGGAAAAAATCATCTTAATTGCGTTTGAGTAATCACTCGGGTTTTGTTTTTTATTTCTTTGGAGATATCCTTCACAGAATTCTGTTCTTTGGCTCCAGTCTGGACTGACTGACTTGTGGGTTAGGCCATCCAGGGGATTATTTTCACTTTCCTCCTGGGTTAGATTCCATTTCCTGGATCCCATATTTTCTTATTTCTTGGTTTATTGCTTAAGCACATCTTCTAGTAACTTCCTGAGAAGAGGTACATGGGAAGTAATCTTTTAAAGATCTATCATGTCAGAAAATGTCTTAGACTTCTAGGTTGCAGATCATTTTTCCTGACAATTTAGAGGGCGTTTTAGCTGTTTTCTAGGGTTCAGTGCTGCTTTTGAGAAATCTCAATATCATTCTGATTTTTGATCTTTTGTATTTGAAGCTCCCCTGCAAGGAAAAACATTTTAGATCTTTTCTTTGTTGTAAGAGTCTGAAATTTTATAGTAAAAGCACCTTGGTATGGATGTTTTTTCATCCACTGTAGGCTTTAGTGGACCCTTTTAACCCGGAAACTCATATACTTCAATTCTAAAAGCTATGTTTTTTTTTCTTTTTTTATAGTCTCTTGTTTCATGGGTGCATTATCATTTCCTTTGGCTTCTTGCGTTTAGTTAGAGTTTTTAGTTTGTTTACATTAGTGTTTGTTTTTTCTCAAATGTTTGGTAATCCTTTCATTTTTCAGAGGAAGACATAAACAGCCATTGAAATTTTTGTCTTCAGTGTTGAGGCTTGTCCACAGTTGCGCCTAGACCAATAGTTGTGACCAACCATTGTAGTCTGAGAGATTTTCCAGGAATGTGGTTTCTGGTACTAAAACCACAACAGCCCTAGGCAAAACGGGATGGCTGGTCACCCTAGGAATCCTCATGCTAGGGTAATTGGGTAGGGACCCAGCATTTCACTGGAGAATTTCCAGCTTTCAGTATCTGCAGCTGTTTCTTGGGCCATTCTGTTTTTCCAGGAAGGAATCTTCCAGTATCCAGTTTGAGGACTGGAAGCCTGTTTGCTGATGTTTAGGGCTGAACAAGGGAAAGAAGGTTGGGAGTTTCAGTATTTAGTAACAATCTAACGGCTTCATGGTATAATGCTTCTGTTTGCAGCTGGCCTAAGATTTCTGATCCAAAACGCCTCTTCCGTTTAACCTCTTCTGGAAATAAAACTTCCAGTCTCCTGCCATGATATAAAAGTTTTTTTGGAAAGCAGTCTGTCGACATCTATCAAAATTAAAAATACGTATGCTTTGCTAGCAGCAAGGGAGAGTTTGAAATTATAGGCAAGACACATGCTATTTGATAGAGCAGAGAGTTGAGGCCAGGGCAGAGTATAGGATTGAGAAAGTAAGTAGAAACATTGTCTTAGACTGGAGAAGGCATATTCTCCTAGGCTAGCATGAAGGAGTGGAAGTTAGTTACTGAAGTAGAGAAGCATGAAGGCATGTCAGAGGGCATGCCACCTGAGCTCTGTCTTCTCTGCTAATTAAGAGTTGAGGGCATCTGTTGAGAATAAGTGTGGCAGAGGGTAGATAAGGGCCCGGAGGAAAGTGGTCAGCACTGAGAATAGCAGATATGTAGGATGAAAGGAATTACCAACCAAAACCAAGTAGACAGATTTTGAGCAGCACTGTGATGGAATAGCAGATGTATTGAGAGTGAGATCTCAAAGAGTAGAAGGCCTATCAGAGTGAGAATGATTTGAATGTTAATCATTTCTGGGTAATGAGAAAATGTAAGCCTGTGATTCTTCAAGTTGGGGTTGGGACCAGCAGTATCAACCGAGAACTCCCTACACATGCAGGTTCTTGGGCCCCATTCTAGACCTTCTGAACGAGAAACTCTGGGGGTGGAGCAGCCTCTGTGTTGACAAACCCTCCAGAGAATTGTGATATGCACACCACTGATCTAGGGCGTAGCTCATTGCGTGAGCTTAATGTAGGTGTGGTTCTTCGAATTTGATTAAGGTAATGAGTTATGAGACAAAGGTAATGAGTTATGAGACAAAGGTATTAGCTCAGTGAATCCACCTGGATTTTGAAATCTCCTGACATGGAATGTCAAGTGAAACTGTCATTTAAGGATTGAGGTTTTCAGGGAATGTGTGAGAATGACTAAACAGTTAATAATGGAAGTTGAGGAGGAGAGGTTGTTAGAGTAAAATGGATTAGTAAGTGGAGCTGATTGCTCACTGTGCTTCCCCACTCAGAGGTACTCATTCACTTACTCATGTGCCCCCAGTGTGAGGAATTCTGTGCTGCAAAAGTCTTTGCTCTCGTTGAGGCATAAGAGTGTTAGAGAAGAGTGCCTGCTCTACTGCGCAGGCTTGAAAGGAAGAGTCCATTATAGGGGAGGGCCAGGTTTAGCATACGATGAAGAGGTAGATACAGGGAGCATTCAGTGAAGACCTGGTGGAGAAAGGAAAACTTAAAAATATTTGTTGTTTTATGGTGTCACTGTTTTATAGTGCTTTGACATTTTCAGATGATACTTAGTTTCTTAGTGTTCTTTCATGTTTGTTCTTCTATTCTCATTGGGTCCCTTGGCCCTTTTTCTTGGAGTTCATGGAAGCTGTAGGCTGGTGCTGCTCGTTAGTTTTGGAATTCAGAACTGTATTTTGTATTCGGGCTGAGTCTATTTATACTGTGGGGAAAATTAGGATGACAGTATTTCAAGGATTGTTAAGCCACTAAAGACATCACGTTTAGTCTGTCTCTGACAGACTGATACAACATTTCATTTTAGATCACTTTATTTTTGCAGATAGAAAAATTAATCAATCACTTTTAAGTTGGTAATGATAATGAGGAGTGGTTTATTAGAATCCATAGATTGAAGAACTTTTAATTTCATCTTTTCCAGTGAACCTATGTTTTAAGAGTTTTTGTTAAGTAACAATATCCTTGGACTTTCTTTAAATAGGGAAATGAGCAAAGAGAGCCAATTTGAGAACTCATTCTAGAACATATTGAGTCATTATAACTCTCAAGTGTTCATCTGGGTATAATAGATGTGTCTTATATGGAATATCGTGTTTGGAAATGGAACAGACAAGTCTCCATAGGGAAGCCCAAAGTTCTGTCCACCTGACAGCCTTCTGTATAGATGCTGTGCCGCATTAACTTTATATGTGGTAGTTTTGTCCCCTACAAGATTAACTGGAAGGCATAAGTCTACAATTGCAGTGTTGAATAGTTAGGGTTTATTGGCAATTGGGGTCTAGTGATGGTCACCGCAGCCTCTGTTATATGTTGTTCAGGCATTTGACTATATGTTCAGCCAAGTATGTGTTTATAACACATTTTGATATGCTTTGATAAAGTGTTTTACTAGCATTTTTATATTGGAATGTTTTCAAACATCCCTACGCCTAAAGATACAAATATACATACATGCGTGTGTGTGTGTGTGTGTGTGTGTGTGTGTGTGTGTGTGTATCTGATTTTAGTTGCATAGACAAGACCTTTTTCAATTTTCTGTGGTTTCCTAACTAAGAAATTAAGTTCATGGCTCATAAAGTGTAACAGTGAAGTATGCAATGATATTTAAATCGTTTGTGTTATGTTTTCCATTTCTACCTCAGTCGTAAGTTGAATCTTCATGATACTTACTGGCCATTGTGGACTCTTCTGTTTCTTCTGGAGCCAAGCTCTTCATTGCTTGAGGGCCTTTGCACCTGTTCTTCCCCTGTCCTTGTCTCCTCCTACCTCACATTTTTACAAGGTTGATTTGTTTTCATCTTTTGGGTCTTAACTAAATGCCACCTCCTCAAACACTTTTCTCAGGCCACCCTAATTTCTTCCCTTCTCTATCACATGATCCTCTTCATTTCCTCATAGAAGTTATCTCACTCTTGAGTTATCTTATTTACTTATTTAGTTATGTGAATATATTTTCCTACTAGAATATGAATTACAAAAATACCTTTATCTGTCCTGTGGCTGACACCATGACTTCCATGTAGTAAGTGGTCAATAAGTAATTGATAACTAAAAGAATATACGAAAGAAGTTATAGCACCGACTAGAATGAAATGAACATGGAGTGGTTGACATTATCATTTACTTAATGATGATAAAATGGTGAACAAGAAAGCTTCAAGGGAGTTTCTTAAAATCTTATAGTCATTAAGGGAAAGAACTCAGAACCCAGAGATAAGGAGAAAACGTTGTTTTATAGCAGTTCATTAGCTGGTACTCTTCAGTTTCATGTTGTAACTCATCATAATTATTGCATCTAAATCATGTAGTTGTTATCTCTGGAGTCTTCTGAAACCAGTTTTAACATGCTATACACCTTAAACCACAGAATGTCACATGTCAAATTTATTCAATAAAAAATAAATATGTAATAACAATGCTAGCAATAATAGCTACCATTTATTCAGGACTTACTGTGTGTCAGGTATTGTGCAAGTGATTGCCCATGCATTACCCCTAATGATAATGCCAGCTGCTTTGTGGGCCTTTGTAAGTTTAACTAAAACAAGTTATGCAGAAGATCCTAAGCCAGGTAATTTATGCTCTTTTTTTTTTTTTTTTTTAAGATTTTATTTATTTATTTGACAGAGAGAGATCACAAGTAGGCAGAGAGGCAGGCAGAGGGAGACAGGGAAGCAGGCTCCCTGGTGAGCAGAGAGCCCGATGTGGGGCTCAATCCCAGGACCCTGAGATCATGACCTGAGCCAAAGGCAGAGGCTTTAAACCCACTGAGCCACCCAGGC
>CM052885.1:13125064-13141130 GCA_028534135.1 Potos flavus | reverse complement strand
CCCCAATTTATGCTCTTTTTAAATTCATTGTTGCTATTTTCTTTTGTATATTCTTCTAGCCATCAAATATTTATTGAGCACTTATCATCTGTGTGATCTTGGGCAAGCTATTTAACCTCCTTGTGCCTCAGTTTCCTTATCCATACAATGGAAATAAGAATAGTACTACCTCATGGGAGGACTAAATGAGTTAATACTTGCAAAATACTTAAATGCTACCTGGCATATAATAAGGTACAGCACTTTAAAATGTGGACTAGGGGTGCCTGGGTGGCTCAGTTGGTTGAGCGTCCAACTTGTGATTTCAGCTCAGGTCATGATCTCAAGGTCATGAGATCGAGCCCTGCATTGGGATCCACGCTCAGCGGGGAGTCTGCTTCAGACTCTCTCTCCCTCTCCTTCTGTCCCTCCTCTGCTAGCTCTCTTTCTCTCTCTCTCCCTCTCTCAAATAGATAAATAAATTTAAAAAAAAAATATGGACTATTATTATTTTCTAGCCATATGAAAACCACTGTAAAGCTTTGCTCAGAGACATAAAACATTTGAGTGAGACATGACCCATTCCTAGAAGATTATAATCAGTAATGTAAAAAAATCAAATCTTTCTAAATTAATGTACAAATGAGATGAAATTTCAGTCAGAATTCCAAAAAGATTTTTAAAAATTGAAGCTGGTGAAAATAATTCTAAAGGTTATGAGATCATCCTAGAAAATTTAGGGGAAAAATTAAGAGAAGGGATTTGCCCTGCCAGTTACTGAAATATTAAAATATAAATATATAAATAAATAAAAACCCGAGGTAGTGATCAAGACAGTACAGCACTGGCAGAGGAGAAAAGGAAAAAACAAATGGAATTATTTGGAATTAGAATTAGCAAGCTAATGTAAAAATTCAGTATTAAATTCAGAAGACATTTCAAATCAGTGCAGAAAGAATAGATTATATAATAAGTGGTCTTGGGACACTTGGCTAATCACTTGGAAAGAAGTTGGGTTGCTACTTTGTACTTTATACTCAAAAATATTTCAAACTTACTGAAGATTTAGATACAAAACATCAAACAATGCTGTCCACGTCCACCACAGATGTTATAGCCCAGTGCTATATACCCCCCCCCTCCTCCTCCTCAAGCTGCGCCATGACCAGTCAGCCGACCAGAGAGCATACCGCTGCCTTTGAGGAAGTTTCTATGCTGTTTAACAAAGACAACACTAGCACAGTGACAAAAAGTAATTTGGAACTTGGGTCAGTAGGTCAGAATGCAACAGAAGCAAAATAGCAATAAGAGTGCTAAGACCATTTATTACCATCATGGCTAGGCATCACAAGTCTGAATAGCTAACATTTCTGCAGCACTTGTGTATCAAGTGGTGTTTAAGTTCTTTACATACGTCAGTTCACTTAGTTCTCACATGATGTAGTCGATTATTATCCTCATCTTGTGGACGAAGAAGCTAAGGCCCAGAGAAGTTAGATTACTTGCCGAAGGTCACACACTTGGTAAGTAGCAAAGCCAGGATTCCACCTCACACAGTCTGGCTCCAGAGTCTATGCCCTTAACCACTTCGCTTCTTTGCCTGTCTAGGAAACTGACAGATGCAGGTCATGAAGAAATAAATCAGTGTCATTCAACAAGGGTAGCAGAGGTTTTATCAATGCAGCAAAACCATGTCATACAATTGCAAAAAGGAGAAAACCTAACAGCATGAAGAAATAATAAATTGACTGGAAAATTGATGTTGATGGAAGTGGACTAGTATCTGTGAAAGCATTATACAGATGATGATTGCAAGATGAAAACCCCATCTCACTGTCTTTTCCCCCTAAAGATGTATCAGATTGACTCTTTTCTAAAAGGTCATTATTCATTCCATTTCTCTATAGCAAATCCATGTCAAAAATACCTTCTGTATATACACAAGAAAAGTCTGTATGTATTAGTTGGTAGTCTTTTTCCCAAAAGGTCAAACTATACATCTGCTTATGATATAAGTACTTGTGATAAATGACAAGGAAACCTCAGTAGACTCCTCTAAGTACTCTTTGTGAATGATTCTTGCACTGATTTGTTTTCATGCAGCTTGCTAACTGAGCATAGTAAAATCTTGAAGGGCTTCAGAGACAGGATTAATGACTTTGGACTACTAGGATGATAATGGGAAGCCATTCAGAGGTGTTTAAATAGGATACTGCTATGAGTTGATTTGATGTTTGAAGGTATCTCTCTGGGTACCCTGCAGAATGGGTTCCCAGGGGACAAGAGTAGCTAGAAGGCCCAGAAGGAGGCTGCTGCAGGAAACTCAAAGTGATAATAATGGACAGACATGAGATGCCTAAGACATGAGACCTATTTTGGAAACAAAGTTGACAGGACTTATTGAATGTGAAAAACAGGGAGAAACCAAGAGTGACTCCTCGTGTTAGGACTTGAGTATTTGGTTTAGGATTGGTGGTTCCATTTACTAAGCTGAGGAATAGGGAGTAAGTATCTTGAAGTATCTTGAAACCGTTGGGGAAATGAAGCAGGAGCAGAAATTTTCTGAGTGATCATTCCCAGATTTAAGGTATAAAGGATATTAAAATTGATGTGTATGTATAAATATTAGTAGATTTTTAGAAGAAAGTATGAGGTCAAATAGATCCTTCTTTTCCACTCTGCATATCTTATGTGAGCTTATTGCTTTAGTTAACTAAGGTCTGTGTTTCTTTTCTTAGGTAATCCAGGTTTTTCTGCCTTTTATGTGCCATTTGCAAAGGCTTTGTACTCCTCAATAAACCGACGCTTTCCAGTTTGGGTTATCAGTCATGCTGGACATGCTTTCGTCCCCAAAGGCAAGAAGATTCTTACAACCTCAGACGGTATGTCTTTATTAACATCTGCTTTCCTTTATAGCGAGTGGGTGTTCATGTGTCTACAAAGTCGGCTAAGGTTAAGAGTTACACCACTGGAAACCTCTGCTTGTGGCATTGGGCCCATGCTGCCGCGTTTTGGTAATTTTAGGATTTTTAGAGTCCTTTTCATTTTCTGCTGGTAGTTTTCTCTTAAAATTTGAGTAAATCAAACAATGGTCTAAAACTTGCCCTCTCTGTGGACCAACTAATAATCAACTATATGTTTATTGATCAAACACTATATTTCCAGGGCTGTACTAAGAGGAATGGTGGAGAAAAAAATATCGTAAGCCAAATATCGTGGCCCTTACTCTAACATTTAGAGAACGATTAAGTGATCAACTCTGAGCTGCTGATCATGTGGATATTTGAGGAGTAAACAAAGGAAAGACCACAGTGTGGGTTTGAAAAGGCTTTGTGGAGTAGATGGGTTCCAACAGTTGAGTAGAATTTGGATCTGGGGGTTAGGGTGAGTGCAGAGGTGTAACAGGCAAAAGACATAGCTCAGCAGGGAGAGAGATTCAGTAGGTCTGCTGGTTCTGGGCAGGGCCAGACCTAGAGGAACCTCGGAGCTGGGGAGAGAGCCATGACTGCATTGGTAGACTCCTGGAGATCTTTAAATGGAGAAAGTAGCACCAGGTAGCTGCAAATTACCTGCTTCTAACGTATGAAAATTCATCATGCTCACTCTTCTAAAGAAGAAAACTATAGTTTCACTTCTCTGTATGCATTCTGTTCAAGGGCCTTTTGTCCTAAACATGACCCTTAGTTATCTGAGGTGGGAGAGAGGTGCCTGTGGCTCTAGTTCGCTCCTGGTTCTGGTATGCCTCTCCTATGGTCTGAGCATCTTACTGAGCATCTGATAGGGGAAACCATGTGTGAGGAGGGAGGGAGAAAGGAACAGGTGATATGGGAGCTCTCGGTACTAATCTGTTCAAATTTTCTATAAATCGAAAACCATTCTTTAAAACAAAACCTGTTAAAAAAAATACTGGAATTTAAAAATAATTTGGTATTTACATTTTGCTTTTTATCATTGCTGTGGCAGAAACTGTAGATTAGGTAGCTTGATTAATAGGAATTTATTTTCTCATAGTCTGGAGGCTACAGGCCCAGCATTAGGGTTTCAGCACGATTAGGTTCTGGGGAGAGCCCTCCTTCTGGCTTGCAAATGGCCTCTTTCTCTTTGTGTCCTCATATGACTGAGACAGAGAGAGAATGATTTCATGTGCTCCAGGACGCTCTCTGAGCTCTCTCCTTGCAAGGCCACTAATCCCATCATGAGAGCCCCACACTTATGGCCACCTTTAATCTTAATTAACTCCCAAAGGTCCTATCCCCCAGTACCATCGCATGGCATTCAGGGCTTCAATATAAGAATTTTAAGGGACATGGGCACCTGGGTGGCTCAGTCAGTTAAGCAAAGTTTGCCTCAGCTCAGGTCATGATCTCAGGGTTCTGGGATCAAGTCCCGCATCAGGCTCCCTGCTCAGAGGGGAATCTGCTTCTCCCTCTCCCTCTGCTGTGGCGCTCTCTCTTTCTCTCCCTCATTCTGTGTCAAATAAATAAATAAAATCTTTAAAAAAAAAAAAAAAAGAATTTTGAGGGACATATACATTTAGTCCATAACAGTCCTGAGTAGGGATGCTATATACCAACATTCCAAATCTGGTCACAAGTATAGGTCAGCATATACATATGAACATTGCACCTGAATAATAGTAAACATACAAGTTACTTCTTGAAACATTTTTACTAAATATTTGTTCAGGTTTAATGGTTGTCATTGGTCTATCCTCAGAAGTATTTCCTGACAGTTTTTAGAAACTGGTCTTTTTTGAAGCCTTGACCCTATTGAGTAACAGAAGTTTCTGTTCTAAGTGGAATTTCTTTGCACATTTATGAACATCTTGCAGGTGTGCTAAATTTATAAGAATTGCTTTATTTGAAGGAGCAGATGACAATTAGGAGGTGATTCTTATTTTTATCCACATCCTATTTGTGGCTGTTAATTGGAGCATATGGTAAAGACACGATATAGTTATTGCAAAATTTAGGAAACAAAATCACCGTCATGCATACAGGGTAGATACTCTTCAGTTGTGTAGTTAGCATGGAATTCGGTTGTTGTCTTTTCTTTTCCCTCCTAAAGCCATAGCTCAAACTCTGTGTCACCTCACGGTGAACATCTCAATTCCCTGATTCTTTTTTTTTCTTGAAAGAGAGAGAGCGTCCAGAGCACAAGCAGGCGGGGGATGGGGAGTGCAGAAGGAGAAAGCGAATGTTAAGCAGGCTCCACGTACTCCACGTACTGTGCAGATGCCTGGCTTAATCTCACAACCCATGAGATCATGATCTGACCCAAAATAAAGAGTCGGACACTTAACTGACAGCCACCCAGGTGTCCTGCAACTCCCTAGTTCTTGACCTCGCCTCTTACTTCTCACATATAATACTATAGATCAGCTTCCTGAAATCTTAGTTCTGGTTCCAGAATCCTGAGTTAACTTTAAATTGATTTTAACATCAGACGGATATTAAAAGAACTAATTTAATCCCCCTTTTTTTCCCCTAATTCCACTTAATTTAGTCATTTTTGAGTACCTGCTGTGTACATGCCTTTTTGCTAGCACTTAGGGGAAAATATACCTGTACTTAAAACACATCTGTCGCACTTAAATTGTTTATGGTTAGATAATGTCCCTGGCCAGACTTCCTGTGTCCTCCTCTTTAAGGCATCACATGTAAGATTACCCTCATCTCAGGAAACTCTCTACGCCTCTCTGCTCACAGTTTCCGCTGTCAGTGCTCAGGCCCTTGGTGAGCCATCTATGCGTCCATACTTCAGCCACTCAAGAGTTCTACTGCCTTCTCCAGTACCTTGTTTACTGCCCGGATTATCTTCCATTTAGAGTTATAGATCTACAGATTCAATGCGACCCCTGTATGAATTCCCAACAAAATTCCAATTGTGGCATTTTTCACAGAAATAGAAAAAACTCCCAAAACTCATATGGAATCATAAAAGTCACCAAATAGCCAATATCATCTTGAGAAAGAAGAACAAAGCTGAAGGCACCATACTTCCCGATTTGAAACTATATTGCAAAGCTGGTAATCAAAACAGTATAGCACTGGCATAAAAACAAACTTGTGGGACAGAACAGAAAGCCCAGAAATAAACACACACGTATAGAGCCAATTCATCTTTGATGAGGGCTCCAAGCATATACAATGGAGAAAGAGATAGTATCTGCAGTAAATGGTGTTAGGAAAACTGAATATCCACATGCAAGAGAATAAACAGAAATGCACTTAAAATTAATTCAAAATGGATTAAATACTTAAATTTAGGACTGGAAATCAAAACACTCCTAATTATATGTGGAACCAAAAAAAAGGAGAACTCATAAAATCAGAGAGTTCTATGAGCGGTTGGCAGGATTTGAGGGATGAGGGAAATGGGGAGATGTTGGTCAAAGAGTAAAGACTTTCAGTTGTAAGAGGAATAAGTTCTGGGATCTAATGTACAACATGATGATTATAGTTAATAATACTATATTGTATAATTGAAATTTATAGATCTTAGTGTTCTCACCATCACAAAAAAAGAAATAAGATAGTTAGTCCCTCCGTCCCAAGCTTCCTGATGGCAGTGGCCTCAGTTAGGGGTGCCTGCCGTGCTTGCCCGGGACACTGGTAGGGAGCTCCACAGACATTTCCTCCACGGGGGCCCTTATTTATGGCTGGGCTGGCTCTTGTGGTTCTTATTATGATTGCAGGATGCACTTCAGGAAAAAACCATGAGGGAACTTGGAGGAACAAGATTTATTACCTATAGTTTCTGGAGGGTTCATAGCAGGGGAAACAGACCTGGGGCCCTGCCTTTCTCAGAGTCCGAGGGTGGGGTGCCAACAGATTTGCAGGTTCTCTCTTTATTGGTTAATGTAAGGCATTAGAGGCAGAATTAGGGCTTGGGAAGGAAGAAGTCAGTCACACAAGAAGTCAGTTATCTGAGTTACCCAAGACTTTCTGAAAGGTACCTTTGTGGGTGGGGTGACCTAGTTCCTTGTCTGGTTGTTTTACTAGTAGCTGTGTCATACAGGTGGCAATGTGCTTATTTTTGATGGATGTCTTTTGAAATGGAGGCCTAGTCAATCAAAAGCTTAATGTCAGGCACTTTCACTACACTATGTGAGGTAATGGATATGTTACTTTGATTGTCGTAATCATTTCACAGCGTATCCATATATTAAATCATCACATAAAAACAATTTTGTGGTACGACCTAAGTACATACAATTTTTATTTGTCAATCATACTTCAGTGAAGCAGAAAAAAACAATTGTAGAAAGTGGATGATGGGTTCTGTTATAGTGTTCTGTTATAGTGTTCTCTCTACTTTTATGTATATTTGGAAGTTTCCACTATTGAAAAAAAAAAACACTTTAAAGAAAGAGAAAGAATTATACAATCTTAGAGCTAGAAGTATCCACATCAAATCCTACCTCGAACTGTTATTTTTCAAGGAAGGAAAGTAAGGCCCAACAAGGCTAAATCACAGGCTAGTGAGTGGTAGAACCTCGACAAGAAGCCAGCATTTGGAATGTTTAGTTCAGTGTTCAGTTCTGTTGGCTGGTCGTCTTAGGTGGCTAATGCAAAGTGCTAATGAGACTCCCATTTTTAGATTTAGTTACTCTATGAGCTAATTCTCATATTGGTCCTTCCATGATCAGCAGTTATACCTGGCCTGTGACCTTTTTCTTGCGGTGGTTCATAGGGGAACAGGGTAATGGGGTGTAGAAGAAACAGTGCAACTCATGGCAAATGCTTGTATAAATACTTCAAAGTGCCTTTTTTCATAGTGTCTTTTTCTCTGTGTTAATGCACATGCGTGAGTGTGTGCGTGTGTCCTTCTATGAATGCAGTTCCCTTGAGAGTCTTTACACTTTGCTTAAAGACTTGTCTTACTTTGAAAGACAAGTAAATATTGATTACCTAGCAGTGAAAGATTTTAAGAGCAGTAATGAGGTGAAACTGAATATACAGATTTTGCTTCCTTGATTAAAAGCATGTATTTCAACAGCCATCGTATTGAAATGTGACTGAAGGTGAACAGAATATGCAGCAGACACTTGCTCTGCTATGAAATATCTTAAAAGATACATCTTTGTTGTTCTAAGTTGTTTCTTAATATATGCCCAAAGAAAATTTTAGGTTCAATACCATAGTTTTTCCTTCATCAAGAAATGTATATGTTTGCTTGGGAGTGTGTTTTCACTATCTTAGGTTGTGTTTGGAAAACAGAGGCGTTAGAATTCTTCTTAGAAAACAGACTTGAGGGGCGCCTGGGTGGCTCAGTGGGTTAAAGCCTCTGCCTTCGGCTCAGGTCATGATCTCAGGGTCCTGGGATCGAGCCCCGCATCGGGCTCTCTGCTCAGCAGGGAGCCTGCTTCCCCCTCTTTCTCTGCCTGCCTCTCTGCCTACTTGTGATCTCTCTCTCTGTCAAATAAATAAATAAAATTTAAAAAAAGAAAAAAGAAAACAGACTTGAGGGACACCTGGGTGGCTCAGTCGGTTAAGCATCTGTGTTTGGCTCATTGGCTCAGGTCATGATCCCAGGGTCCTGGGACTGAGTTCTGCATCAGGCTCCTTGCGCAGCAAGGAACTTGCTTCTCCCTCTGCCTGCAGCCTCCCCTACTGTGCTCTCTCTCTGACAAATAAATAAAATATTTATTTAAAAAAAAAAAAAGGAAAACAGACTTGAGGGGCTTAGTCAGTTGGGTGTCTGACTCTTGATTTCAGCTCTGGTCATGATTGCAGGGTTGTGAGATTGGGCCCGGTCAGGCTCCGTGCTGGGTGTGGAATTGGCTTGGGATTCTCTTTCTCCTTTTCCCTTTGCCCCCCACCCCAGCCCCGTTCATGTGAACATGTTCTCTCTCTCTCTCTCCCAATATATAGCTAGAAACAGACTTGATTAACATGTTAAACCTCCAAAAGCCACCAGCTCTGCTGGTCTGTTATTGCTCGCCTGTTACCTCACCTCTGGCAAGAGAAGAGATAAACCCAAGACAGAAGGAGTTAGGAAGTAGTGAAAGTAACCTCAGGGTACTCAGTGAAGGATAGTACATCTTTGCGTAATGGTGACTAGGTTACATGTCTAATTCCTACATTCTTAACCTGGATGAGAAGCTCTACACCGAATGAGCTAAGGAGAGCAACGTCAACTCCATTATCACAGTAAGCCCTTAACTGAAGACAAAATCAAGCATTTGAACAGGAAGAGCAACTTTGAAAGTTGAAAATAGATTCAAAGGGTAAGCATAGATCAAGGCTTCTCAAATTTTGGCAGGCATCAGAATCACCTGATGATTCATTAAAACACAGATGAGTGGGTATCACCCCAAGATGTTGATTCAGTAGATGTGGGGTGGGATCTGAGAATTGGCATTTTTAACAAGTTCCCTGGGTAATGTTGATGCGGTTAGTCCTAGGACCATATTTTCAGAACCACTACCAAAGATATTGAGGAAAACCAGTTGAAATTATCTGTTGTGTGTTTGAATTTCTGGGAAATGTCTTTAGTTCTCATTTTAAATTGACATTATTTATCACTTTGAGTATGCTCATTGCTTAGGCTGCTTTGTACTGTTGAGTTAATAACTTAGTAATTGGAGCCTGGTTCCTTTGCTACCTAATGAGAACAGTGCCATCTAGAGGCATTAGCCCAAAGGGCCACCAGAGGGCCAAAGGAAGCTGTGGTTTTCTAGAGAGGGTGAATGGGCAGCTCATCATCATCAAGGATTTATTGACAACCTACTAGGTTATTATGTGTGGGTACCACAAAGGTCTACAGAGAAATAGATATTCCAGTCTCTGCCTTTTAGGTTAGTGACTTTCCATCTGTGTTCTGAGGAGCCCAAAAGTTCTACAAAGGACAAAGGTGGGGCTCTGGATCCCTAGCACCCCCCATTCAGCCAGACAGTTCTGCTTTCATCTGTTTTACATATTGAAGGTTATGTTTGCAAATGCGCACTATTGGATAGGCAGGGCAGATAGATTTATTCATCATCCAAGATTATTGCTCTAAAATACAGGTTTTCTGATATGCAAAATACGGTGTGAAAAATATGTAATCATTGAGGGAGAGGACGTAAGCTGTAACCACCCATCAAATGTTGAAAGTATGTTTTGCTTCATATTAGCACATGTTAAAATTATGAACAGTTGGAAATAATATTCTAGTTGCACCACATTATCACAATCATAAATTGAGTATAATTGGGAGAACAGATGTTCACCAATGTCAGGAGGTGGTGATTCAAGACAAAAAAAGTGTGAAAAGAAAATGTGAGGAATTATAAGTATAAATTCTTTCTGGCTTTGATTTACTATAGAGTCAGCTTACTTGACGGCAGATTCATTATCAACTATTTTAAGTCATTTGTTCGAAAAGTGTAACATAAAAGCTAGAAATCACAGTCGTTTAGTTTCAGCTGATAAAACACTACCTAAAAAAGTTATACAGTCTTTCAACTAATGATGAATTTGGGTCATGCTTATCCAAAGAAACAATAAACCACTCCCATTCCAGTATTCAAACAGAAGGAAAGAGAGAATAACAGTCGGGTTTTCTCTCTTGCCAGGACCATGATTGGCAGAGGAACATGGACGCAGATTGGAATGACTGGAAGAGCCCGAGGCAGGGACAGTCCGTCAGTCAGTGTCGCGGGCTCACA
The DNA here is from genome assembly GCA_028534135.1 of Potos flavus. NCBI lineage: Eukaryota > Metazoa > Chordata > Mammalia > Carnivora > Procyonidae > Potos > Potos flavus. The sequence continues at coordinate 13,130,497 of CM052885.1, read as the reverse complement.
GTCACTGAAAGTAAACAAGTCTCTAAGTAGTTGGGAAGAAACAGAAAAAGCCAAAGGGCAGAGCAAGATAAGAAGTTAAGAGCCCAGCAGATTGTTAGAGGCTCAGGGAAGCCAGAAGTGAGAGGCGCAGCAGGACTGAGGAGAGCAGCAGTGCAGTTAGTGTCCTGTCACACAGGCCAGCTCGCTGCCCCTGTCTTCGTGGGCCTCAGCATCTTCTCACCGCCGCAACAGTGGAGTTCAGACTCCGTGGTGATGAGTGTGTCCTCCTTGATCTAGTTGCAGCCTTCCTTTCCGACCTCATTTGTTCCACCTCCCTATAAACCACAAACAGCCACAGAACTCATCACTGTCCAAAATTACACCTCACACTTTTATGTCTTTGGCTTTTGTTATTTGCTAAGTCAATAAACATTATGTTCTCCTTGCTGAATTAATCTCTCTGTCTCTCTCTTTCTCTCTCATTTCCCGTATTTTCCCCACTGAAGTCCTTAGCAGAGCACTGGGTTTTGTCAAGTGGAAAGCATAATTTCATGACTCTGGTTTTTAACCATCTATTTGGAGAATAACAATAAAAAAATATTTTATAAGCCATGTTTGGGGTTTACAAAGTTTTGTTTGTTTGGGATGCCTGGGTGGCTCAATTGGTTAAGCAACTGCCTTCCACTCAGGTCATGATCTCGGGGTCCTAGGATTGAGTCCTGCTTCAGGCTCCCAGCTCAGCAGGGAGCCTGCTTCTCCCTCTTCTACTCTTCCTGCTTGTGCTGACACTCTCTCTCTCACTCTCTCTCTCAAATAAATAAATAAAATCTTCAAAAAAACAAAACAAAGTTTTGTTTGCTTGATAGTGGTTTTAAATAGGATGCCTACCTACCGTAACTGAACCACAACCTGTGTTGTACACCGTAAAATCTAACACACTCGCACCAATGTTGAGATGCAAGGAGCTTGCACAAATACCGAGGGGGCCAGGGACAGTAGAGGCCTAACCTATGAGAGTATGCTTTCACATCAGTTTAGTAAAGTCAGGGTACAGTCATGAAAGGAAGGCCTTTGGATCAGTGAATTAAATAAGCATAAAGAATTAGGGACAATTCTCATCTACACTTTCACTGATGTTTTGCATAAACCTAGATTAAGTCCCTTGGGGCTTTTGTATTCCACCGAGCGTAATGGAGAAGCCAATGGTGATTTCCCCTATAAAACTGATGTAAGGCAGGTAGGATCATCATGTCAAAGCATTCTTTTTTTTTTTTAAAGATTTTATTTATTTATTTGCCAGAGAGAGAGGGATCACAAGTAGGCAGAGAGGCAGGCAGAGAGAGGGGGAAGCAGGCTCCCCGCTGAGCAGAGAGCCCAATGCGGGGCTCGATCCCAGGACCCTGAGATCATGACCTGAGCCAAAGGCAGAGGTTTAACCCACTGAGCCACCCAGGCACCCCAATGTCAAAGCATTCTTAAGTAAAATTTTTCTTTTATTTTGAGAAAAAAATTTTAAATATAGAGTAGTACAAACAATAGTGTAACAGTCCAAGATTCTGTTACTTGATTTTCTCTTCATAGTTAACACTTTGCCATAATCGCCATATTTGCCATAATTGCTTTAATATTTTCTGTTAATAAATAAAACAATACAGGAAAAGTTCCACTTTTAAATTTATTTTTATTATTTCTTTTTTAGAGATGGGGTGACGGGGTAGAGGGAGAGAGAGAATCTTAAGCAGGCTTCTGGTCTAGCGAGGAGCCCGACATAAGGCTCGATCCCACAACCCTGAGGTCATGACCTGAGCTGAAATCAAGTCATGTGCTTAACTTACTGGTTAACTCAATAGGCACCCTGATAAAATTCCATTTTTTAGGTCCTATCTCCAGTTTTATTCTCATAAATTTAGTGTAAATTGCATGTCTCTTTTTATATTTGTAGTGACATGTATGTAATGATGAACAGCATAGGATACTGTTTTGTATTTTTAAAGCTTTACCTAAAAAAAAAAAAAAAAAAAAAAGCTTTACCTAAAGAATAAACCATATATATATATATATATGTATATATCTCTTCCTTAAAGCATTCTTTAAAATGTGAAGTGCTATTTTTAGCCTTTTAATCTCCACATGTAGGTTTTTAATAATAATTAGATTATTATTAAGATATAGCTTTGGAGTAATGATGGGGGCAGGATGGAAGCGTTCACCAGTTGAGAAATTCTGGTATGAGATTTGAAGAGTTACTGTCTGCAGACTCAGTCCTAGCAGAAGACTCATGTAGCACTAATCTCCAGTTTCATTAGTTCTGTGGTCACAGATGACTTGTAAATAAGCATTGCTTGTGTGATAATATATAAGAAAACTTACACATTTATATACAGTATGTACCTAGCATACATATATGTGTACGTATTGTTAAATTTAGGCCATATGATTGCATTCAAGTATGTAAAGTTACACATTTATAGTAATGTGCATTAGTAAGGAATATTTTTTAGATATTTATCTTGGTTTATTTGGAGAAGGTCACAGTAGTTTTCATGAATCCAAAGGGGCATTACCTTTCATTTGTGATGCAATAAAAATTTGTTCTTTTCTCAAGGAAATGCTTGAGATATACTTATTTCAGTGTTTTATAATTGTGTTTTTATCTATTTGTTGGCTCTTATTAGATTGTGAACTCCTTGAAGATAAGGGGAGTATACATTGTATTTATATCTGTATTTTCTTTTTTTTTTTTAAGTTTTATTTATTTATTTGACAGAGAGAGAGTGCACAAGCAGGGGGAGTGGCGGAGGGAGAGGGAGAAGCAGGCTCCCCACCAAACAGGGAGCCCGATGCGGGGCTCAATCCCAGGACCCTGGGAATATGACCCGAGTGGAAGGCAGTTGCTCAACCGACTGAGCCACCCAGATGCCCCTTCTTTTTTTTTTTTTTCAAAGATTTTATTTATTTATTTGACAGAGAGAGAGAGATCACAAGTAGGCAGAGAGGCAGGCAGAGAGAGAGGGGGCAGAGAGCCTGATGCGGGGCTCGATCCCAGGACCCTGAGATCATGACCCGAGCCGAAGGCAGAGGCTTTAACCCACTGAGCCACCCAGGCGCCCCTATATCTGTATTTTCAGAGTCACCACCGGCCATTTAGTCACTGTTTTCTGTCACAGTGGTCAATTTAGTTGATGTAAAATAGAAAAAAATAATAGTTATCAGATACCTGTGTTCTGAGCTGTAAGGGATACATAATATTTTGATCCAAAATTGACAAAATATTAATAAACTGGATCAATTTGAACAACTAGATGAAAAGTAAATGTGAAATACTACTATTACTTAATTCCTCTATGAACTATGTAGGAACAGATTATATGTGCCTTTTGAAATAAACTCCATAATCAATAAATAAGCTATAAAGTAAATTCCATAGAACTGGGTCTAAGAAATAGATCAGGTTCCTTTTCTTTTCTTTTCTTTTCTTTTTTTTTTTTTTGAGAGAGAGAGCAAGAGAGCACAAGCAGGGGGAGCTACAGAGGGAGAGGGAGAAACAGGCTACCCCTGAGCAGGGAGCTTGACATGGGGCTCTGTCCCAAGACCTCGGGATCATGACCCAAGCCAAAGGCAGACGCTTAACTGACTGAGCCACCCAGGTACCCCAAATAGGGTCAGGTTCTAAAAGGGAATTGTCAATATCATATTTAAGACCATATCTTGGTAAAGATTATGTTTCAAACATACTTAGTTGATTGTAACCTGGAGTACATTTTTCTACAGAAAGAATGGCATAAGTGATTTCCATATTATTCTTCTGATTTTGGTACAACTGAATTTTTTTTTAACTGTATTTTATGGAAAGTAAGTTAATGATTCTAGCATTTTTTTCAGAGTATATTAAAATAATAATAGGCATAAAATATATAGTGAGGTATATAGTCCTTTAATCTTTAGTTTTTGCTAGTAAAATAATGTCCAGAGAGCACATTTAATATTTGCTGTCATTATTATTTCTAGAAAGTGTCTTCTTCTACTCTAACGTCATTACAACAGCAGATGCTAGTAACTTTTTTTTTTTTTTTTTTTTTTTTTTTTTTTTTTTTTTAGTAAGTAACTTCTTTATCTTAGAAAGCTACTGAACAGTTCCCAGAGGTAAAGCCAGATTTACTTCTGGAATATTCATTTGATTAATCTTTTGAATTATAATGTTCATTAAAGTTCATCTGAAATATAATCTTTTAGAACCTTATTTCTGGTGTCAGTGAAGTCTTAAAATGTTTACTACATTTAGCTCATTTTCTTTTTTTTCTTTTTTTGCACTATCCAAGTAAATGTTCTTGGTGTATATTTGAGGGAGGACTTAAATGACAGGAATTGAAATGATAGCAGACATAACTTTCATTTCTCTCATAATTTATGCCACACACTTGCGTTGTGTGCTTTAAAAGTATTATGCTTACACTCTTAGGAGGGTAAAATTATTATCTCTGTTATAGATAAGAGGACAGTGAAGCCAGGTTAAAAGATTTTCTCTAGCCACCAAGTTAATAAGGTGCTCAGCTGGGATTTAGACCCAGATATATCTTGTCTCCAATACCCAGGATGTTACTACACCATGCTGTCCCAATGAAAGGAAGATTTTTACATTTTCAAGCCTCATTTTGAAAAATAAAGAATTTGGTTTGCAAGTACTATAGATGTTTGTTTTGGCATATCTGAGAATAATATGATCCCTTCTGTGTGGAGTGATCAGAGCAGATAAACTGAGAGAGGAGCATAAAGTACTCAAGTGTAATATTCTTTTTTTTTTTAATTTTTAAAATTATGTTATGTTAGTCACCATACAGTGCATCATTAGTTTTTGATGTAGTGCTCCATGATTCATTGTTTATGTATAACACCCAGTGCTCCATGCAATACCTGCCCTCCTTAATACCCATCACCGGGCTAACCAATCCCCCCACACCCCTCCCCTCTAAAACTCTCAGTTTGTTTCTCGGAGTCTATAATCTCTCATGGCTCGTCTCCCCCTCTGAATCCCCCCGGCCCCTTCATTTTTTCCTTCCTTCTCCTAATGTCCTCCGTGCCACTCCTTATGTTCCACAAGTAAGTGAAACCATAGGATAATTGACTTTCTCTGCTTGACTTATTTCACTTAGCATAATCTCCAGTTCCATCCATGTTGATGCAAATGTTGAGTATTCATCCTTTCTGATGACTGAGTAATATTCCATTGTATATATATGGACCACATCTTCTTTATCCCTTCATCTGTTGAAGGTCATCTCGGCTCTTTCCACAATTTGGCTATTGTGGACATTGCTGCTATGAACACTGGGGGGCATGTGGCCTTTCTTTTCATGACATCTGTATCTTTGGGGTAAATACCCAGTAGTGCAATTCCTGGGTCATAGGGTAGCTCTATTTTTAACTTTTTGAGGAAGCTCCACGCTGTTTTCCAAA
>CM052885.1:13102451-13124964 GCA_028534135.1 Potos flavus | reverse complement strand
CAATGAACATTTGCATTTGGAGCTATCAGGAGCCCTACCAAAGTCAGACTTCCAGATTCTCTCTCTTCCCCATTCTGTTTTGTGCTGAAATTCTTTGTTAAACAGAGAAAGGATTCTAGGCTGACCTAGGAAGAAGGATTAGTACAGAGCACATCTTACCTGAGAGATCAGTAATACCATGGAAAAAAAGGAACTAAGCCTCATTGACTTAGGGGGACAGAGATAAGCAAGACATAAATTGTAAAGTAGGAATAAATTAGGAGTAGTGTGGTAAGATAAACATGGGATATGGGATATTGGGAGACCTGAGAGGAAGGCTACTTTAGTCCTCGCCCACTGAATCGTAAAACGGCTTCTCAGAGGAGATAACAGTTGTTAAGAGTTTGAAGGATGAAGAGGAGTTAGCCAGATTAACAAGGGGAGCTGAGCACCGAAGGAAATGGAAAGAGCATGCACAGATAAAACTGAAGAGCAGTCCTTCGCAATGAGTACCTTTCAAATGAGCGCCATTGTGGCAAGAATTTTAGTATTCCAGTAATTCAAACCTTAATAAACAATTTACCACCTTGTGATATTTTGAAATATTATAAGTGTGTAGGGAAAACCTATTGAAATTTCCTGTATTTCTAGAATACCAGAGCTGGCAGCATCCTCAGAGAATGTCCAGTGAGTTCATTTCTTTCACTCCACATTAATATTTACTGTGTGCTGGTCACAGAGGACACAGAGGAAAAGGTGGACCTTGCCTCCAAGGAGCTCACAGGCTACAAGAGGAAATAAACAGACAATTATACAAGTATGATAAAGTGCTCTAATAAGAGTGGAGAGGACTGGTTAAGCACAAAGGGAGGCTCATTCATTTTTCTTGGAGATTAGCTAGATAAAGTTTTAATTAGCTCTTGAAGATTTCGGAAGACAGTTCATTTATGAAAGGAAGAAAGGATATTTCAGGTTAAGACTGCTGGTTAAAAGGAACAATTTACAACATTTCTCCTTAAGCCCTTCAGCCTAAGTTCTTCAACAAACAAAGATTATCTAAAATAATGAAGCAGTGTCATGGGTTTTCTTGGTTGTCTATTAATAATATAAAATAGCCTAGCCAGGGTTCTCAGTGTGTGGTCCTGGGACCAGCAATATCAACATCTCCTGGAAACTTAGAAATTCTTGGTCCCCAACCCAGACCTACTGAATCACGGAGTTTGGTGGTGGGGCCTAGCAGTTATTGCTTTTCTAAGTCCTGCAGAGGATTCTGATACATGATCAAGTTTGAGAGCTAGTGGCCTAAGCTAACTGTAGTTCATGGACTAGTCGAAAATTCATGGATTTTGAGAACAGAGATACCTGGGTTTGAATCTCACCATTCTCACTTCAGAGATGTGTGACTGTCAGTCTATCACCTAATGTCTGTGAGCTTTGGGATTTTCATCTATAAAATGAAAATAATACCTCCTTTCTAGGGCTGTTTTGAGGACTTGTTGATGGAATTTAAGTAAAGTGTTTAACACTGTCGCTAACACATTGTAGGCTTTAAATAAATGAGAAATACTACTGTTGTTAGTTATTTTTTTTAGATAGTTTTCCCAGTAAATTTATTACTTTCCCTTACTGAGTGAAAATATACTCATATTTTTGCCTTTAGATTCAAATGCTCAAGAAATTAACGACATCTATGGACTACAAGGTCAAGTGGAACACAAGCTAGCTTTCCTGAGAACTCATGTGCCAAAGGAAACAAAACTTGTGGTCATTGGCCATTCCATAGGCTGCCACATTAACCTTGAGATTCTGAAGCTTGCTCCTGAACTCCCAGTAAGTATGCCTCGCGAGGTGACTGTAGGTGCCAGATTATGCACTTGCACAAATCCTCCTCAGCTTTCCTTCCCTCTTTTGTCTTATGTTTAATTGATAAATAGAACAGAGAGGTGGATATTTGGTAGCCGCCTTTATCTTTATCCATATTACTGTGGGCCTATGTGAGTATATGTTCATGCAGTTTCCATGTGTTTCAAAAAATAATACTGAAGGAGGTAGAAATTTTCCAGATGAATGCCATTTATTCTAGGGTTATCTGGAATTCTGAAGTTGCATATAACTTGTCATTTATAAAGGAATATTTAAGAGTAGTCACCAGCTAAGACCTGGACAAGACTCTGTCTTTACTGAGAGAATATTTTGCAAATGTTCATGCTTCCTTTCAAAAGGAAGAAAATCTATCATCGTAATCATCATCGTCTTCAGTAAGCAAATAACTGTCCTTATGGAACACTACATCTTTATTTAGTCATAAGCCTGGATCCTTCTCCATTCTATAGGTTGGCACCCTTTTTGAGACATTCATTCATTCACTCGCAAATGATTGGGTGCCACTGGGTATTAGATATCAGATATTATGTGAGATACTGGAGACACAAAGACCTGTTTAAAGTGCCCAAGAAAGCTAGTGAGCTAGAAGAGACTTCAAAACTGAACAGAAACTCATACTCTCACTAACACATACCGTTGAAAGGGTCTCTTGAATGGATGCAATTCACAACATAAATTATTTCTTGATTCAACAAACACATATTGAACACTGGCCATGTGTCAGGCCCTGACCTGTGTTTTGAGGATATCCCAGTGAATAAGACAGTCTTTGAGGTAGGAGAGTCCAAAGTCTAGTGGAAGACACACTAATCCATAGGTCTGATAACTACTGTGTAGGAGTGTGAGGGAATGCTATTTAACTTTGTAATCTGAATGCAAGATAGAAAGTGATTCCCTCCTAGAATCTCTGTGTCCTAGGATTTTGACTCTTCTCATTCCATATGATAAAAATCTCGAGAGGAGTTTCAGAGCTCCCTGGAAATTTTCTTCTACTTCTACCAGCTTGGCACACTTAGGTCTCACTCATAATTGCCCTTAGGAAACATACAACTATAGCCTCCCTGGGTGTGGTTTTTAATACCGAATGGAGGTTGTTAATTTTCATTTATTGGGTATAAGAAAATGTATTTCTCATTTCTAAGTGTGATTTCAATAAATTCAGGATTGCTTTCCATTCACTGTATTATTGTTTCTACTCTTTTTTTCCATAGAAAAGGCATCTTCATTGGAAAGGAGACTTTTTTGTTTGTTTGTTTTTAGCTTTGCATGGCTTCTGATCTCTTTGGTGCCTTCTAAATCTCCCCTAGTACTGTGTGATGAGATTACCTTCTTCACAGTGCGCAGCCCTGCCATTCCATGATTGTGTCTGCACAGTTGCCAAAAGCCCTGGCTCTGGAGCCAAGACATCTAGGCTCATACACTTGCTGTGTATTTTGTCTGCGTGACCCGGGACATGTTATTGAGTATCTCTGTACCTCCATTTCCTCATCTGTGAAATGGGGATGATAATACTATGTTCTCCAAGGGAGAATTAAGAATGGTGCCTCGGCCTTAGAAGTTACCTAATAGGTATTAGCTGTTATTATGATGATGGAAATGACAGTCACTAGGTTAAGTACCATATTAATTATCTACAGCTGTGTAACAAATTGCCCCAAAACATAATAGCGTAAAACCATACACATTTATTCTCTCACAGTTTTTGTGGATCTGGGATCTGACGACAACTTAGCTGGGTCCTCTGCTTCAGGGTCTCTCATAAGACTGCAATCAAGGTGTCTTCCAGGACTGTAGTCTCATCTGAAGATGTGAATTGGGAAGGATGTGCTTCTAAGCTCACTTTCGTGGTTGTTGGCAGGACTCCGTTCCTTGAGGGTTGTTGGACTGAGGGCCTCAGTCCATCAGTGGCCCTTGGGTGGAGGTCACCCTCAATTCCTTAATATGTGGGTCTTTCTAACTTGCCTCATTAGAGGAAGTGTGGTAGAAGAGCAGAGAAAGTCTGCTGGCAAGATAGAAGTCACAGACTATCCCCTAATTACAGAAATCATATCCCATTACTTATATAGTATTCCATTCGTTAGAAGTAAGTCCTTAGGTCCTGCCCCCCACCAAAGAGGAGCAGAATACCCTGGAGCATGAACATTAGAAAGTAAGGATCGTGTCAGAAGCTGCCTACCTCACCACTACTAGTTAGTATTTCACTTGTGTGGTACACGATCAAACATATAGACACATAGATACATATAAATTAAAATACCCAGTTTACTTCCCGGTGTAAGAGGTGAGTTGGTCCTATCCAATAAAATGTAGCAAACTGATATGAAATAAAATTTCGGGTTATTAGTTATCCCATGTGTTTTGAAAACAAAAACCAACAAACAAAAACTTTTGAAGAAAAGAGTACTTGCATGTGTGAAATAAGAATAGCATTACTATTTGATGGTTAATTTTATGTGTCAGCTAGACCAGGCTAAGGGACAACCAGATAGCTGGTAAAACATTTCTCAGTGTGTCTTTGAGGATGTTTCCAGAAGAGACTAGCATTTGAATCAGTAGACTGAGAAAAGATTTGCTCTCACCATTGTGAGCAGCCATCCTCCAGTCCATTGAGGTCCCAAATAAAACAAAACTCAGGAAATGGGGATTCTCTCCCTCTCTCTCACTCTCTTCTTGAGCCGAGACATCCATCTTTTCCTGCCCTCTGGCATTGGAGCTCTGAGTTTGCTGGCCTTCAACTCTAGGACTTAACACCATCAGCTGCTCCGGTTCTGAGGCCTTTGAACTCAGACGAAATCATATATGCCACTGGCTTTCCTGGTTCCCAGCTTGCAGATGGCGTATTGTGGGACTTTCTGGCCTCCATAATCATGTGAGCCAATTCCTATAAAAAATCTCCTTTCATATATATGCATACTTATATGTCCTATTGGTTCCTTTTCCCTGGAGAACCCTGACAAATACACTATTCTATAAACACAGGGAAGAAAATATTCATTTCTGAGTCCTTCACAGTCTATTAACTTAATCACTGATCTTCTTGGTTTTTGTTTGCTTCCCATTGATTCTGCATGTATTGTAGAGTTTCTCTTGTGCATATTTGTGAACAGTTGTTCAACACATTTGTTTTGAACCCATCTTTCCTATTTGGCGTACACTCACATGTCTATTGGGAAAGAAGTACAATGCATCTTAAGGTTAATGCAGCTTCTTATAGCTCTTTTCACTTTAGAGCTTTCTAATTATTGCTCTCCTTCCAGGTGTTCTCGCCCTTACAGGAACTGTGGTGAAAAGGGGAAAGGGAAATGAAACATGAGCGTAATGTAGTCTGTTCATGGAGGTATAACTCATACAGCGATTATAGAGTTTTCAGAGAGACATAGGAAACTGTGTTTTCTTAAAAAGGGTGTTTTCTAGAAAATAACGCGTGTAATAAATTGTCCATAAAGGTCACCCAGGGAGGAGAGTGAACATCTGTGTGATTTTTTTTTATTATTATTATTCAAAAGCTTTGTCTGGTTTCAATTAACTGCATTGTTGAAGTCCCCCCACCCCTCTTTAAACACCTGGCCCAGTTAATATCAGTGGTGTGATCCCTGCTGAAGTGTTGAAATTTCAGTGTCTCTGGGCTACTCTAAGACGGCACAGTGCCTGCATGCCTGAAGTTAGCATGACACGCTCCATTTAACATGCATTTGACAATCAAATAAGTTTGTGTAAGCCAAAGTGTTGCAATCCCTAATCATTTTGCCAAAAATAAGTTAGCTGTTATGTTTTATAACATATGAAGTGTGATAATAAGAAACTTGTGTTTCCATCTCTTCTGTTATTTTTACTGGAATATTTGACTCCCATAAGATTTTGAAGACATATGTGTAGTTTAGTAGCTGGTTTATATGGTTTTATTTTGGTTCAGTTCTTTACAATATTTTTATAACTAATTATAGGAAACCTTGGTCTTAAAATCATTTTAAGAGACTTATTACATACTTTAGACATATTATCTGACCTATATTTTAATATACTAAGAAAACTGGCTCTTTTAAAAATCTGGTATTAGAATTTTTTTGTTTCTTTAAGCAAATTTGGTAGATAGAATTATAGAAATTCTTCCTGTTTTGATGGTAATGTCCAGTAATAAATAATTTAAAAAGAAGCCTGAGAAAATAGGTAATTGGAAGACTGTTCAATAGAAGCTATCATGACTTGTAATAACAAACATAGTTTTTGACTCAGAAGATCTTAGAACTGAGATGGACTTCAGAAGCGTCTTTCATTTCATGGATGGGAACTGGAGCAAGGTCCCTTGCCAGGATGCAGCCTCAGCTCTGTCTGAATCCAGGGGTGGGGTACAGTTATATTAGCTGTGGGTATAAAGAGAGTCTAAGAAGATATTCGATGGCTCTTTCACACTTTGGACGATAGCAGAGCCTGCAGATAGCTCGGTATACTCCTGGGCTACACGCAGCAAGCCTCATGCGGTCCATTATATCACAGCCCAAGGAGCAGGAGACCCCATGAATGCTGCTTTAGCAATTGGGGGCTGGAGGTGGAGTAACTGGAACAAAAAAGTGGTAGTCTTATCCCCGCTATTTAGAATCTTCCTTCAACACTGGTCCTCTGTGTGTTAAAAATGTGCCATCTGATTTTGCCAAACTGTTTGCATAAAGTTCAGTGTTGGAAGTTGAAAGACCTTGATTCTTAAGTGGACTCTGCATTGAGTTGTGAGAAGAATCTCAAGTAATTTTACTTTTATTCTCCTCTAAGTATTTATATAGCATTTTATGAAAACACTTCGTTCCCTTCCAGGGATAGCAGATCCTTCAAAAACTTAATTTTTTATATCATTTGGCCTTTCTTGGGGAAAATGCACAATAACATAGAGCTTCCTTTGTCTGTCTGGTTGGCAAAACTATCTTCTGTCTAAATGAAATTTCCAGATTACTTAAACTCACTTTTTTAAGTACCAGACTCTTTTATCCAGTTGGATAAAAATTTGTCTAAAATATATTATTTACTTATCTGTCTTCTTCAACAATGCATATTGCTTGTGGAGGAATTAGTGATTCAAGGACATCATTTTATTAATGTTACTATACTACAGTAAAATACGATCGAAGAGATTTTGCCTATGTCCTGAAATTTCTTAGATGATAGTGCCTTTAAAAAAAAAAACTTGTCTGTTTATTTTATAGTTTCTTTGTCTTCTTCCTCAGTGTTAGGTTCCACTTTTCTTCCCTACTTAAAATTCGTTACTATAATTTGCTGCTAGTGGAGAAAACAGGTAATCATGTTAGAATTTTGTCTCAGATAAGAATGAACAGGTCTTAAATGCATACACAAGAGTAAAATTGATGAAATTAAGTACATGGATTTTGTCATTGCTTGGGGCTTTTTCATTTGTTTGTTTCTTCTGGCTCCCCAGTGGTGTTTTAGATACACAAAATCCAAGAGACTCAAAACACACCACAGGTACAGCTGAGAATCTTGAAATTTTTTACTGGAAGAGTTAAAATAGCATGTTAGATCATGTGTGTAGTGATTTTGGAGTACATCTTGTCTACAGGAGGGAAAAAAATAAAATCAAATATTTTGTGAACAGTGAGATTATTTAGACAGTGGTGCACTTAAAGTATTCTGATGAACTTCATGTCTGCAGTCAAAGTTAGATATGCTTGTGATAAACATTCATATAACATCACTGCATTGTGTTCAACAGATAAGATAAACTGGAGAGAGGGGAAAGAATAGGAGATCATTCATATGTCAAAGTAACTGTTGCCAGAGTCCTGTCCCCTAGATTAACTGATAAGAAGCGGAAGGCAAAATGAGGAAGTACCATAAGGCTCTGAAGATTTTGAAGAAAGATGGGTCCTAACTGGGAAGATCAGAAAAAGCTTAATGAAGACCTGGTATGCGAGTGGGAGAAGACTAAGTCAATACTTAGAAATGTTTAGAAATAGAGAGTTTGATGTGTTGATGGTAGGAGGTTGTTATATATCCTAAACAGTGGGAACAGTATGAAAAAAAAAATGGTTTTTATCACTGGCCACATGAAAAGAGCAGTGAGTGGTCTGATTTGGATGCAGCCTGGTATGCATGCAGGGGGCAGTGGGATGTAAGAACCTAGACTGACAAGCGGGGACAAGAAATTTTGAACTAGGGGATGTGGACTCTATTTCCTGGGCAGTAAGGAGCCAATGAGAGACCTGTGATGATAATAGTCCTGAATCAGATATATTAATCTCTCAGCAAAAAGGAGAGTGAATTGGAGAGAGTGTGTAGAATAAGAAGCTAACAACCGAGTAATAAACAAGTTATTACTAGTTCAGATGAGAAATAAGACGGTATTCGGGACTTGCCAAGGGAACTTAAGAGAGAAAAGAAACAGGTTATAGGTATATATTAGGAGAATGACTTTATTTGATAGAAGGGAGGATGAAGAAGAGGAAGAGGCAAAAGATATAGTAATTTTCAAAGCTAATGACTACATTAGTCCATTATTGGATTCTGAAGTCACTGCAATGGGTTGCAACCAGTGGCTCAGTCAAGATAGGGGAGACTGTGCTACACTAACACGGTGTCAGTAGCTTTTAACAACACAGATTTATTTACTGCACCTGATACAAATCTTTTGAGGGTTGGCTGTCCCATGTAGTTCTCACCGAGCACTCCTACTCCAGAATCCACTTTAATGGAGTAGCTTCTATCTGGCATACTCCAGTCTCATGGCAGAAGATAAGAAGGAAATAATGAACCACCCATTGCATTTTAAAACCTCTGCCTGGAGGTGACATTTGTCCCCCTTCACACAGCTTTGCACAGAGCAAGTTATATGACCAAGTCTGCCATCAAGGAGGCTGCAAAGTGTCATCCTCCTCAGAGCAGAGAAATGTATGTTTGCAAACAAATAGCATTTTTAAAAATATATATATAATAAAATAGAAGAGAAAATATTAGAGTGGATTGTATTGTGAAACTTCTGTTTCACTTTTTATGGGGTGTATTGATTATCCTAGATTACAGTGTAGAGTGTATATCTTACTGTGGATCAAGGTAAAAAAAAAAAAAAAAGGAATGAAAGCCATTACCCTAGACTAGAGTGTACCACGTGCTAAAAGAAGAGAAAGGAGAACATCAAGAAAGATGTAGATTTGTTGTGAATTAAAGATGGCCACAGATTCTTTGCCAGTCTTCTCTCAAGGGGTGAAGTCTCTTTCCCTTCTCTTTTGATTATGGGCTGAGCGTGCGACTTTCACCAATGGGATACAGTGGAAGCGATGTTAATTCCAAGCCTAAGGGGACTGGGAGTTTCTGTTTCTTCCCTCTTGGAAGCCAGCTGCCATATACAAAGTGTGACTACCTGAGACCACCACACTGTGAAAAAGCCCAGGCTGGCCACAGAAGAGGATCATGCAGCACCAGATGTGGGTGAAACCTTCTTGGACCTTTAAGCCTATCCCATTTGCTACTGAATGCAGCCCAGGGAGGGACCCCAGCCAATGACATATGGTGCAGAAGTCCAACTGAGTCCTGTTTGAATTCCTGACCCCACAGAATAAGAAAGAGTAATCATTGTGGTTTTAAACCATAAGCTGGGGGGATGGTACATTATGTAGCAGTAGATAACTGAAACAGGATAACAGAGTTGAGTTCAAAGAGAATGTAAAGCTTCTGGTATTGGTAATCAGAAGGTCATTAATGACCCAGAAGAGAACACTTTTAGTGAAATAGTGGGAGAAGGGGGTCTCAGGCAGTTAGGTGATAAATGAATTGTGTTCCAGGAATTGGCCAGTGAAGAGGAGGAGACAAGATAATAACTTAAGGATGAGGCTGGTCAAGAGAAAATTTTTTCCTATAAGTGGGAGAGAATTTGACATATGTTGAGGGGAATAGTCCATGCAGAGAGAGCTGTTGCAAATGAAAGAGGAACAGGAACATTTGTTGGAGGAACATCATCATCTATTTATCTTTTAAATCTGCACCCATGAAAACTAGGAAAATTAAATTTTTCTTAATCTTTGACTACATGCTTGCAAAAGCATTTTTGTGATTTAACTTTGTTCTTCATTTGATACATGTTCCTTGTACTTGGTTCTTCATTTGAGTCTAGAATCCTGAAACAACTTTTAAAATTGACATATTGTCATTACTAACAATTATATGCAACAGTCATTTGAAATTTACAGGACATGTTTACATGTAACAAAGTCATGCGACAAGCTGACTCTTGCATTTTGCAGATACAGAGACTGAAGTAACTGGGAGTTGGGTGTCTAACCCATATGTCAGTTAGCCATGAAGGGGCACAACTAGGACTCTGCCTTCTGTTGTCTGACTTTCCCGTTATCTGTTTTCCAGGTGAAGTAGCTAGGGAGGTGATGATTGTAGATGGGATAGAGTAAGTTAAGTTAACAAACCACCAAAACCTATTTGACCTAAACATAAGATTTCTGCTACTGTTTCTTCAATACTTGAGTTCTTCAAATAACACAAGGAAGGCTTTAGTGGGAAGCAGGTCGATGCTTTTGGGGGAAGTTCGGAGAGAATTCGGAGAAGTGAGAACATGTGTGTGATTTCTAGAGCAAGGAAGATAAAGGGACTTGGTGTTGAGGCATGGGCCAAGGGCAGAAACTGAACTCAGAAGACAACGAGTCAGAATCCTGGAATTGAGCTGGGGGCTGCAGGGGAGTGGGAGTATGAAAAGAAGTGGATGGTTCTGGAGACACAGTGCACAGGAGTGCCACACTTGTGTTCTCGGGAGCCACAAGTGACCCCTGCTCCGTGAAAACCACAGGCGTCAGGCGGTCAGTAGCTAGCTACTCTTCTTGGTGAAAGACTCCCTGCAGAAAATAATAAATCCCCTACTCTGAGGAAGGCTTGTATTGAATATGATGAAATCCGACTTTGCCAATCACTTGTGCATTTATTTAAATGCATATATTTATCTGTTTGTGTGTGTGCACACACATTATCTTTTCTAATTACCCAGGAGACTACCTTGCTGAAAGCCGAACACATGGAAAGTTTCAACTTTGCGACTTCAGCCATGTTTTAGTCATCTGCATATTTTTTTAAAATCCTAAAATTGCTTTCAAAGTGGAAAAATTGTGTGGGCTTTTTTCATCTTTTCATAACTCAAAAACTATTTAATATATTTTTCTCAAACTTTGCAAAAAAAAAAAATCACCTTTGGGCTGAAACCAAGCATGGAAAATTTCACCACAAAGGGCTAATTTTTTGGAAAGCTGCAAGAAAGTGAAAACAGGGGTTTATAATAAAACATTCTTCATGCATGTTAATCCTTAGTACTTTATCTAATGCATTTCATCTGAGTATTTCTGAGCACTTTTCAGATTTAAATATTGAACCATTTTAGTATTGGTGTATCCATGATCCAGTCAGATATGGAAAATTTCCCCCACCTTCTCACAGGTTCAGTGTGTTGAGAGTTAGTGAGATGTGTTTACAGGGACAAGTAGAGCAAGTGAAGTGAAGTGGCCACGAGGCAGAGAAAACCTTACAGATGCTTGCACACATGTTAGCACCTCCTCTTCCTGGCCCAGGAGCAGGTGTGAGCAGAATGGAGTAGATGACAGTAGGCACTCATCCGGAGAGCTAAGCCAGCATTTCTCAAAGCGGCATCAGCATTACTTGGGGTCTTGTTAGAAATGTAAATTACCAGGCCCCACTCAGACCTTCTGAATGAGAAACTTTCTCGGGCTGGGACCCAGCTAGCAGTGTTCTCTCTCAGAAGTGTCCCACGTCATTCTGACAGGTGCTCCCAGTGGGGAGCCACCAACCTAAGCTTTCCAAAAGCTGGGGGCACAGGATGTATGGAGATGCTGTGGACAATTAAATCTGTTCTTGGTCTGTCAGCTCTGTCTTCTCACTTCACGCCCTGGAAGCAGGAGGAACACTAATCAGGTTCTCTAAAGGAATGATCTTTTTGTCTCTATTTTACATATCCTAGCTCTTTCTGCCTGTGATCCACAAGCACTGTGACCCTCTTGGGTAAAGGTGCTGATATCCAGATTGTTCAGGGAAACATCGCTACCAAGAAGTATTTTCTATTTCCTTGAGTTATCAGGGTCACACCTGGGGTGGGCCCATGTATGTCACTCTCATTTCTTTGCTGTCTTAAGTTCCAAGATTTAAGTAGCAAGGTAGCAGAAGTCTGTCAGTGGAAGCTGACTTAAGGCCCATTCTTCTGTGTGCAAGGTCTCAATCTTATGTTTTGCATTGGCCCTCTGCATTCCAGCAATGTTATGTTATTGTGTCTATGTTATTGTGTCTCTAGGCACTGAAGTAGCTGTGTTTGTGGCATTGTATCAAATTCTGAGAATATTCTCCTGGTGACGGAAGTCATCAGTCCGCTCTATGTGGGCCTTGAGCTAATCACCCAGGGCTTGTTGTTAGGATGGAAAATTCAGACATAGCCTGGGAGAGGTGTTGAAGCAGTTTAAAGGTATATTCAGTAACAACCCATCTCAGCGAAGCATGAATACAGCTATCTAAGCTGACGTAGATGGAAAGGAAAAAGAGACTCGTTTTTAAATTGATCATTTAAAATTTTTACCATGAAAAACTTCAAAGAGAAAAATAAAAATAATTGTATAATGAATCTCCAGAACCCATTATCCAGATTAATGTAGCTACTAATATTTTGTTATCTTTACCTCATTTTTTTTTCCTTAAATACTTTCAGGTGAATTGTAGCCCTCATGGTATTTCACCATAAATACTTCGTTGTGCATCATTTGAAAAGGACCTTTTCTTATATAACTACCATGTCATTATCACACCTAACAAAATTATTGGTAATTCTTTGATATCATCTAATATAGTCCATATTCAGATTTTCTTTGTCCCCAAAATGTTTTTTTACAGCTGGCTTGCAAGATCTTTCTTTAGTTTAAAAGTTTTCTTTACAATTATAAAAGTTCATATGTCTTGAAGTTTCAAGAAGTAGGAGAAAAAGTAAAAAATAAATGTAACTCTGAAGATTGGTGTAGTATCCAGAGAGACTTAACATATGAAATGTACCATAAATTGCTTTCATAACTGTAACAAAGTAGCTTTTTAAAGCTGAATGTGAAATTGCTTAAAGAAAAGTATGGCTAGATCATGATTTTATGTAGGTCCTTTTAAACCTAGCTAACTTGTCCCTTGAGTTTCCATGTTTAGACCAGAGGATAATACAGCACACCCTCTCAATTTTTATTTAATAAATTTAATAAATTTAATAGATTATTTAATTTTTATTTAATAAGAAAACAGCGAAATGTTTTTACATTGTTGTTTATTAGGGTGTAGAAATTTATGTAAGATACTTAGTTCTTTAGTAGATAGAGTGATTAAAGTTTAAACTATAAACTATTTTTGCTATGACAATTATTATATCACTATAACTATCATTTGTGGGTCTTACTGAATCTGCTCAGCAAGTCTTTGATGGGCTCCTGTTCCCATTTTCTACATGAGGAAACTGAGACCTGGGACAGAAGTAACTTGCTCAGAGTTAGACAGCTGGTAAGTGCCTATGCTAGAATTTGAACCCATGTGTGTTTGACTCCAAAGTCCATGCTCCTACTGAAGAAGAGCTGGCTTATAAAATCTATCAAAAAATATGTACCTAGCACAATGCATGACACAGTGTTTAATAAATTAGTATACGGTAGTACTTGGTAATGTCTGCTTATCGAGTATATAGTACCATTTAATAAAGCTTGATAAATGGACCTCAATAGTAATCAAAATGAGCTGCTTCTATTGCAGTATTTAAAAGAAAAATGTAGTGTTGTGATATACTTCTGTATACACTTTTAGAGAGTCTGAACAGGTAAACACCAGGTGGTCACCTCTGGGGTTAGAGGTAAGGGTATATTAGAGGTAGAGACCCTGCATTGTTTCTGCTATTTTACTATGACCGTGTGTTATCAGAAAAAATAATAATTCCTCTAAAAAATGTCCATACCCTTTGAACCTACTCATTCTTTTCTTTGGAATCTATATTAAGAAAATAATCTCAAAGATAGGAAAACACTCATGTACAAAAAATACTATTTGTTGTAACAAAAAGTTGGAAACACCCTACTGTCCAACTCTAAAAAAAAGGTTAAGTAGAGTATGGAATGTGCAAGTATCAAAAATATATTTTCAGAAGGCACCGTAGAACATAAATTATAAAATGTTAAGGGTGTTAAAATATATACAGAATGTGTGAGTACAACTATATTAAAAGAACATACATTTAAAAGCTTGAAATAAAATTACCAAAATGAATATAGTGATTGTATTTGAGTGGTGAGTTTCGGGGTGATTTTTTTTTTCTATTTTTCGTTTTAAAAATTTCCTTTAATGGCATATGTTTCTTCACTGTCCTAATCATTTAGGGGTTATACATTTTCTCTGTTTTTAAAAAAAGAAAAAAGGCAGTGTGACTGCAAGAGTTCATAACAAAAAGCTGGTTCAGGAGAAAATTTTTGGTTATTTGTTCCACAGCGCTAGGTAACAAAAGGGGAGAAGTAAAGGTAAGGTCAGCATCGTGGTTTTTCTGCAGGAAAACTTGCCCCTAAGACGAGTAGTGGCACCCAGTCAGTAGCAGCATCTTTAGCAATAGCAGCGATCCTCACCTCTTCCCTTGTCTTACCTACTCTTCCTCCTCTACTCAGGTAGCTAGGTTTTTGTCCTTCCTTGCAATTTTTTATTAACCAGCTTTTCCCCACTCCTAGAATAATTGGGATTATTGATAGGTATGTCTTTTGATGGTCTCTTCATGACTGTCATTTGAATGTGATTAAAAAAACAAAATTAAATTAAAAAAAAAAACACAGGTTGGGATTAGCATCATCACTCATCATACTGCTGGAATGAACCAGGTTCTTTTTTAGAACAGTAGAGCCATCATCGGACCATGAGGTTCATAGTGGCTAGGATTCTAAGAGGCTCTGGGGTAAGAGTGAGTGCCCATCTGCTAAAGCGGAAGTGTTATCTTTGTGAATACCCTTACAGTTAGATGGATACGGGTTTGAAAAATAGAGCTCATACCTTGCCACATTTCGACTTTGTTACGCCAGTGAACTGGGCATTCACAGAAGAGCAGATTCATGGAGCTACATGGAGCATAGAAGAGATAGCATGCAAGAGTATGAAAGCAGATGAACACATTTCTGTGAAGTTGTTCTTCTGTGGCTCCTGTTTATTCTATCCAGAAGATTCTTTTTAGGTCTATCAGTTTGTGGAGCTGAGAACATTGAATGTGATCTGAAGGAAGGAAAAGGCTTTCTAATATGGTTATCCTGCACGCATGAGGCTGTTTTACCCTCCCCTCTTGCTCTTATGGAAAATCTGTGAACAATATGCAACGCAGGCCACAAAAAATTCCCTGAAGTGGAAAAAGCCTAGCAGGCACTAAATGAAAGATGCTTCACAAGACTAAAATGTGGTTGCTTTGAGATCTTGAATTCCAAGCCAGTTCAGACTAATTGCATTTGGTTGGGAAGAAGCCAGTTTATCAGGTGTCAGAAAAGTATATTGATGGATGGATTAAGATTGAAGCCAGCATCATTTCTGGCAACCTGTCCCTGGGAAAGCAGACAGTAAATCATTTCCCAGTATCAGTTCTACAGAGACCAGAGGAAGCATGCATAAATGAAGCCTGTAGACAGTCCAGAAACTCCATTTCAACAAATAATTTTAATTTATCTCCTCACCAGTAGAGTTCTGAGAGCTTCTGTAGTAAACCAAATTGAGTGTTAGAGAGTCAGCCTTTTCCTTTTTCATAGCCCAGGGCCCTTAAGGACATGCTGAGGAGCTTCTGAGTCCCCCTGCAGGGGAAAAGGCTCTAAGGGCTTCCGTCATAGTATATGAATGTTGACTGATGCCGGTTCAGAAGTGATTTCATAGAGTCTTAGGGGCAGATCGTGATTATCTGGGTGTCAGGGGAGTTCTCCTCCAGGTCCTCTGGGGGAGATGGCCTCCTCTGTCTCCCTCGGCCATAGTCCCTGCATCTGTTCTGTACATACCTAGTACTCCCTCCTACCTGTTAGTATTCCTTCTAACCCACTTCCTTTCTGCTTCCTCCTACCACCACCCAACAGATGCCTTCCATCCATCTTCTGAAACCATCTCAGATGCCAACTCCTACGGGAACTCTTTCCTTGATTCTTCTCAGTCATTTTTATTATCCTTCCTTTGAAACCTTTTTCTCATAATTCTTATATATTCTACCTTGTATTATAGGTATCGCATATTTATTTGATTTTCCCTATTAGATTTTTAAGCTTTTCTTTCTCTCTTTTTTTTTTTTTTTTAGGTTGAGGTACAATTTACACACAATAACTCTTTTTTTTTTCTCTCCCTGCCTCAATCTAGATATATTCTGTGACCTATTTTTCAGTCCACCAATCTTCCCTTTAGCTATGTATAAACTCCTTTTACACCCATCTTTTGCGGTCTCAATTCAGTTATTGTAATTTTTGCTTATAAAATTTCATTTTATTATTTTTGTTGTTACCAATTCTTGAAATTCTGTTGTATCTGATAATTGCAGTATCAAAGTATCATGTGGTTGCATTTCTTTTATTTTTCCTTGTTTCTGGTGGTCTCATGTTGTCCCTCAGTATGTTTGTATACGAGTCAGTTCTCCAGGGAAACAGATGTGTGTACATATGTGTGTACGTATAGAAGGAGGTTAACTATAAGGAATTGGCTTGCACAGTTCTGGAGGCTGACAAGTCCTAAGAGCTGTCCTCCATAAACTGGAGACCCAGCAGGGTGGACGGTGTATAAGTTCTAGTGCCAACGCAGCAAGCTTGAAACCCAGGAAAAGCTGATGTTTCAGTTAGAGCCCAAAGACAGAAGAAATACAATGTCCCTGCTCAAAAGCAGCAGAAGGAATTCCCTCTTACTCGGCCTTTCTGATTGGTTGAGGCCCCCCAGCATCAGAGAGGGCAGTCTCTGCTTGACTTGGGCTGCTGATATCAAATATTTATCTCATTCAAAACACCCAGAATAGTGTTTCACAAATATCTATTCACCCCATGGCCCAGTCTAGTTGACACAGAAAATGAACCATTGGGGCACCTGGGTGGCTCAGTTGGTTGAGCATCCAGCTCTTGTTTTTGACTCAGGTCATGATCTCATGGGTCATGAGATCAAGCCCCATGTCAGGCTCTGCACTCACTGGGGAGTCTGCTCGAGATTCTCTCCCTCTGCCTCTCCCCCTCCCCACTTGCTTGCTTGTTCTCTTTCTCTCAAATGAATAAATAAATAAATCTTAAAAAAAAGAAAAGAAAATGAACCATCACTGCTTAGTCAGGTGTTCTTTTTTTAATTGGAACTCCTGATGTTATATATGAAAAATTGCTAAGACAATATGAGGCTTCTGTATTCCTCCATGGAGAATTTCCATTAGCTTTTGACTAGCAATTACAGTAAGGACTGATCACACGTTAATGCCATCTGGACTCAGGCTGAATCAATGCTACCTCCGTGAGAGTTGGTCTATGTCCAGTTGGTCACTACTTCTAGGGGGTAAGCCTTTAGTAATTTCCACTGAAAGCCTGGAGTGCCTTCTCTTGAATGGGCACCAAATGCCCAAATTTTGACCCTTGAGCCATAGTGTACTTCTAGAAACCCAGCTTCTTGTCCTCTTAGCTACTGTTCACGAATTGGTAAATAAGAGCTATTGGAACACACCTCTCTTGAGTTTCCTTTTTCTCTAGGATTTTGGATCTTTCAGTCTCTTCTGCCTTTGACGCTTTCAAAGGCACTTTAAAAAAATACTTTTTCCAGGTTTTCTAATTGTTCTTGGCAAAAGGATTGCTTTGCAGTAAGCTAGTCTGCCACCCCCACTCTCCTACTCCACCCTTACCAGCAGTTGCCTGGCTTCAGGTTCTTCAAGCTCTGCTGTTGAAAAGTATGCCATTTCAAGTTTTTGATCCTTTATGTGACTCGTTTCTTCTCCGGACAGTTTTAGAATCTTCACTTCATCCCCATTATTACATTTTATGATGACATTCCTTGGACTGTTTATCCTTTCTAATTTGAAAACTGGCATCCTTACATACCAAAAGCTTCTCCTGTATTTTTTTCTCCTTGTTTTTTCATTCTTTGCATATTAAACATCCAGAAATGATTCTCTTTATTTATTTTACATTATCAATCTCTTTCTCCCTTCCTCTTCTTTTTAGTTCTATACAGTGAGAAATGCCGGATATTTTCCCAACTTTTTCTTGTAATTTATATAATTAACATTTTTATTTCAGCCTTCATAAAAATAATTTCTAAGATAATTTCTTGTTCTTTGTTCCCTTTTTGTAGTGCCCTTTTTATTTCACGGCTCACTTGCTTTCTCTTTCTGAGAACAAATTTTTGGAGTTTTGTTGTATTTCAGTGCTATCACGATTGATTCTGAATTCCTTTTTTCATGTTTGTTTATGTTGGTCTGTCTAGTACAATTGAAGCTTTGCTTAAATGTCTGACATTCCTTTGTTATCTATTCGTATTTAAGAATGAAGCACTGAAAACCCCTAGGAGGTTTTGTGTGGGAGTGGGCCTTATCAGCTAGTTGGCCTCACTGCAGGGTGATTGGACAGGTATCCTGACATTGTGTGTGTGTGTGTATGTGTGTGTGTGTGTGTGTGTGTGTGTGTGTGGTATTCCTCAGTGTCACTATCTGCATGGTTTTTCTCTAGAGCCATTCAGTTTCTCAAAAAAAGTCTCCAAATCTCCTGCCTAAGGGCAGCGTCTTCAGAGCAAAACAGCATGAGAGGCTGGTGTTTGCATGTGAGTTTCGGCATTTAGTGTTTGGGCTTTCATTTAATCCCTCATTGGGGTGGGCCCTTTGCCCTGCCTTTCTGTGAGCCTGTGTACCCAGCTCAGAAAGCTCTTTCCTTTGGTTTCTATACAGAATAAATCCACAGTCCTGAGCTGGGCTTGGAGAGGAGTTGTTGCTTGGGGATATTGGATGAGGCATTGATCTTGGAAGCCTCATCGCCCCTCAGCCAGACCTAATTCATCAGTCTGCTAGGCGCCATGCACTGTCACCGAGCACCTGTGATAGACAGGAAGGGGCCCATGAACAAAGCAGAAAATAAGCTCTGCCCTCTCAGAGTGCACAGTCTGCTAAGGAGAAACGATAATAAATATGAACAATGCAGAAATTAATATGGTCAAAGGGAGTACTACCTTGATAAAGAGTGGAGCAAGATCAAGGGGATTGGAAGTGCCATGGTTGGGGGATAGAGGGCAGTGGTGGACTGTACTTTATTATTTAACATTTTATTTGGAAATAGTTTCAAACATACAGAAGAGTTAGAAGAATAATACATAGAACACCATATACAGGTTACTCACATTTACAATTATTAATATTTTACCTCATTTGTTTTATTATTTGTTCTCCCTCTCCCCACCTTCACACTCTAATGTCTCCGTCTCTGTCTTCTCTCATATATATATATAGGGTAGGGGTATGTATATACCATACACACACACACACACACACACACACACACACACACGTATATATTACTGGCTAAAATTTGAGCTGGTAACAGAGTATATGATGCCCATTTCCATCATGTAGCATTTTCAGGTACCATGGAACATTTTAACTGATACATTAGTGACCTCTCATATTTGTATGCTAAATACTCTTAAGAACAGAGATGTTTGTAGGCTCTCATGGGTGCCATCCAACCCTATTAGAGAAGGTAAGGAAGGGCCTTCCCAGGGCACTTGTCCTCTCTCTGAGCTGCATAGAAGCTGAGGTCTCAGAAGTTCAGTGAGTTGCAGCGTTAGGACTCAGAAACCAACTCAGGTGTTGGCCAAGCCGGGGAGACCACCAGGGGGATACTACCCTCAAGAACTTGGTGTGTCTGGGAGTCAGTGGGAGGAGCACCCTGTTCAGAGGCCCAGGAGGGAGAAGATATGTTAAGATACATCTTTGATACATCTCTATTTTTTCCTGATCTGAAAGGAGGATCCTTAGCCGCTCCATTAGCAAAGCTGGTAATGGGGTTTCTGTATGAGCTTCCATTATTTGGGCCTAACACTTTGCTGTGAATCAATTGCTTATTTTCCCAAGTTTTAATCTCCGTCTCCTGGGGTCTTAGCTGCCCTGACTGTTGGATTTGCTTTTTACCAGATAATATGTACCAAGAAAGCCATATTTTGAGGCTTCCTTTTGATTTCTGAGAAGCTAGGAGTGTTGTCTGGGACAGCTTCTGTGGCAGAAGTCCCTCACCGTGTGCTGCTTTGGCACGCATCCAGCATGTGCCTCCAGCCATGGGCCTTTCCATTGTTCTGCTCTCTCTGTCTGAAAACCCGTGATGGATACCTTTGGCTCATCTTAGCTCAGATATTAAAATGGTAATTTAGTACATGAAACGGAGGTGTACATGTTTCGCAGTGTCTTTAGCAAAGTAAAATCAGGAGGAGTCTTTTGTATAGATTTACCCAAATAACCCTGAGCTCTGTCATCAGCACTTTGTTCATGGAGGTACCCAGTGAATATTTGTCAATTTCTCTTTCCAACGCCCTTCCCAAAGGTTCCTGGGCCATGATGAATCAGGTTTCTAGTGCCCGTTTTATGGTTCTGTTGTACTCTTTGTCCTGTAGCATACTCCTATCATGCATTATTATAAATGTCTCTCTGCTTAGACGTAGGTTCTCCAAAAGCAGAGACTGCTTTGTCTTGTCCACCATTGAGTCTCCTGCACTCCCCACAGCATTGGTGTATTGTAGGTACCAGTATATCTTGAATGAATAAATGAATGAATGAATGAACCAAAAAACAAGCAATAGACCTAATGAATGACTCTTCCTTTCTTCCTTCTCAGTCATTCTTGGCTTAAGCTTTTAAAGACTGCACGTTCTAACTTTGGTAAGTCCCAACCCCATTGTGAACAATTGGTGTTTTTTTTTTTTTGCATCCTGACCCACATAGACTACTCCACCTCCAAATTTAGGGAATTGCCAACTAGCACCTTTTTTGATCAGCAAAAAAAAAAAAATCCTGTCTGATTCTGAGTAGCTTTGCCATTGGAAACCAAGAGAAAGCTAAAATTGCCAAAGGCCCATAGTAGTCCTGTGAGAATATTGTAGGCAGAGACATGAGGATAGATTTGCTGTTGGCACCGTTCACTGAGGCTACCTGAGGGCACTGTTCAGTTTGGAGTGACGTGCTCTGTGATAGATGGCTATGCTGCCCAGCAGCCGTGAAGAATCCTCTGCAGTGGGTCTGTGAGCATCGCTCTTCTCTATTTGAGTTCTTCGTGATCCTGAATCTGAAAGACTCAAAAGGAAGTGAATTTCAAGAGATATTAAGCTGAGGAGAAGAGCACTTTGCATTCAAAAGAAAATAAATGTGAAGTGTATGAAATGACAAAAGCTTGAGAAGAATGGGCTATAGGAAGATTTTGAACCTATGTTTCAAATATTCAAGTGTAATCAGTCATAAGTATACTAATCTATCTGCAAATATGTAAGCATTCTGCAAATATTCTATCTGCAAATATGCTTGTAATTAGCAACACCGACACATAGAGTGAATGCATGGAATGGTGCTTTTTTTTTTTTTTTTACATTCAGGTAATTAAAGTGTAGAGAGTGTAGAAAAATCTCTGTCCCAGAGGGTCATGAGTATAATTCACATGAATGGAAAATGGTAAAAGTGGTCATTTTCTTGAATGCCACCCATCTTAAGTAAAAGTGGCATAATTTTTTTCAGCAATCAATTGTTGAAGAATCTCCTGTTGCTTAGGATATGGGGTTAGTAATTTCTGAAGCTGAATGGTTTGAAACACTTGTAAATATTGGCCTGCTTCTAACAATAATGATAGTGATTGGCTCACCCATAGGAAATTAGGTCACAAACAATAATGACTGCTAAGAACTTATTTTGTATGAAAGTACATAGTGTATATAATAGTTAACGGCATGGGCTCTGAGGTTTCCTGCTTGAGTGCATACCTCATCTTTGTCGCTAAACCTCGGTTTTCTCTATGGAATGAAGAAACTTACTTGATAAGGTTGTCATAGGTATTAAATGAGATAATGTACGTAAGGTGCCTTAACCTAGTTCCTAGAAAGTAGTAAACAGACACTACTACTGTTATTAGAAGCACTTCTCTACTGTGGGGAATACTCCTGTCTTACTCTTGTATGAAGTTGTTAAGACAGAATACAAGATCTCAGAAAGCAAGCGCTTGATCATTAGAATTAAATGGCATCTGCAGTTTATAAACCATACATGTGATTAAATAAGCTGAATAGTCTTATCCTAAGGAGAGGAAAACATGGCCTCCTGAAGAGAAGAGATAAACAGTTTGTTTGTTTGTTTATTTATTTATTTATTTATTTATTTATTTATTTATTTCCCCAAATACTTTTATTTTATTTTTTCAGTGTTACAAGATTCATTGTTTATGTACCACACCCAGTGCTCCATGCAATACGTGCCCTCCTCAATACCCACCACCAGGCTCGCCCATCCCCCCACCCCCCTCCCCTCCAAAACCCTCAGTCCATTGCTCTGAGTTCACAATCTCTCATGGTTCTTCACCCCTCTGATTTCCTCCAATTCATCCCTCCCTTCCCTCTCACAACGTCCTCCATGTTTCTCCTTACGCTCCATACGTAAGTG
>CM052885.1:13022819-13101951 GCA_028534135.1 Potos flavus | reverse complement strand
CATGTGCAGTGGAGGAGCACCCTGCCATTACTGTAGCAGGTGGCCTCAGCCAATAAACAAATAGGGAAAGTGGCAGTGATACCATTCTTTTGACAATGTTGAAGTGCTCTTTATCTTGGCTTCAGTAGAGGCATCATGGCTGAATCCCAGAAAAATGGATATATCTGTAATAACAATACAATTTATTGGTGATTCTTTAGATTGTACTCTTTGTTTAAAAAACATGCCTTTTTAATGAGACAGATTACATATAATCCACACCTGAACATCATACATCTTACCTTATGGCTATACTTCAGATTGTTCCTAACTTCCTTTCTATAAAATTATTAACAATAATATTGGATTCAGAAAAAAATAAACATCAAAATACTATCTCTATTCCCCCAAAATGTACCTTTTATAAAAAGTCCCAATGTGTGTATTTACTTTCCTGCACTATTCAAGAAAGCATGGTTGTGCTTCACCATGGAAGTTGACTCTGGTAGATTTCAAATGAGAATGTGAAATATTGTAAGAATGTTTCCTTAGAGTAGAATGAACTGGCCAGCCTAGAAGTTCTTTCTTTAATGAGACCGTAACATAAGAAAATGTTTTGTCATGTACACAGATTTGGAAACCTTCTCTGCACAGCTGTGTTATAAAATTGGGTATACTTCCTTGACCTTGGTGATTTTTTTGCCAATAGGTTTCTATGTGAATAAAAGAAATTTTTATTACCATGGCTTATCGTATCAAATTTGGACTATAAATTTCATTGAAGTTGCCATTATGGTATCTAAGAAAACTGTAAGTTTCACCCAACAGGTAATAACTGTTGTTCTCCAAAGGCAAGAGAGGAAAACCAGTCTCATCAACTAAATATTAGTTGTGATAAGCAATCTTTGGTCTTCTTATAGTTTTGAGAGGTAATGATGCATTCAGAGCATGTATTCGAACTTCCTTATTGTTTCGGTACATTCCCATGATTTCAGAGTGCACTTGAATTCTCATTTTGTTATCGATACAGATCAACCACATGTAACCCTGTAGTTGCTCATGTATTTTTAGAGTTTCCCTTGCATGAAGTTTTGTTTAACATGGGTCACAGTAATGGATCATTTATACAAAGTAATAGATTGCTTCCTCTTTCTGCCAGCTGATTTGATCAGTCTGAAGTTCCTTTGTACTCTGGGTTACATAGCTAGTGTGGAATCTGTATGGTATATTTTTTAGTATGACAGTAACTCTATTAACCATTTATATCATCTAAATCTTTTAAGGACATTTTAATAAACACAAAGGAGCCCTTGTTTTTAAGTGAATAAACTTGAAACTAAAATGAGCAAGGAGTTATCATAAAGGACTAAACCACCAGACTTCTTGGAAAGCAGGCCATTTTCATTAGGTGACTGTTCTGGTTTAACTGTAGATTGGCCAGGGAAAGAAATGAAAACATTTCTTTCTAGTTTTCCCATTTAACATATTTTTCTGCTTTTACAAACAGTGCAAGAGAACATACTCATTTTGCTTTCCTAATGAAGAATTTGTAGCAGGTCCTAGTTCTGAATATTTTCCTTTATCATCCACAATCCTATTTTATAAATAGCAGAAGGTTTAGGGGATTAGAATTAAATGTACTGATCTCATACTATTCCCTGGATTTTTTTAGCCAAATCCCTCATAATAGTAGTTGGTTTCATTTTTTACTAATACGGTTTAAAAGTTGCCTAGAGGAGAAAAAAAGATTGAGAACTCAACAGTTAAATTCCAGTTGGTGGAGACTGCATTATTCAGTGACATTAATTCTCCGGATATCATTTATAGTTGAAAAACCTGAAAATAAGCAAATTGCCTTTGTGTTTTCAGAATTAAAAGCCCAAAGAGCATGTGAGACCAAATGCGTAGAATGTCTCCTTTAAAGTTTGCTAACTCCCTTTTATTCATAGTCCCAACCAACTGGTTTCAAAGAAGAAAGAGCATTTGGACCTCCTTGTTGTCAGCACATGTAAATCTACCTGAGGTCTCATTGCAATATAGTATTCCACTGTATGGGCACACCACCGTATGTGGGGCCACTCCTCCTTATGAACTCATCTCCTAGTCCTTTGCTACTCCAAGTAATTCTTTCTTCCAGTTTTCCCAACTGCATTTATTGAACAACTTTTTTTCTCCACTGATGCTTTCATCATAAATTTTATTCCAACATGTATTCAGGTTTGTTTTGAGATTCTTTGATGTTCCACTGAGCTATGTGATCCTTTTCTGATAAATAGTTTCAACTATTGTAGCTTCGTAATCTGTCCAATATTTCAGAGAGCCAGTCTCTTTCTCTTCTTTTTCGGAATCCCTAATTGGTTAGTGCATTTCGTTTTCCAAATGAACATTAATATAATTCATTAAATTTCAAAATAAAATCATCTTTTAGTATTTTAATTGAGATTGAAATGAATTGAATTGATCCATTAATTTAGTGGGAGAATTTATATCTCTTTTGCAACAGAAGACCAAAGAAATGTCCCATTGTGTTTTAAAGTTTTTTTTAGATAAGTGCACTACAGTTCTTCTTACATTTGTATTTAGTTATTATTTTTATAAATGGGATTTTCTAATGTTTTAAGTATAAGTCATAAATGATGTTAATTTTGCCTTTCAAAATTTATAACTCATTTTTTTCTTGTCTAATTTCATTGATTTAGCACTTTTGAGACAGTACTAATAATACAACAGAGTAATTCTATTACAATGGAAGTCAAACACAGCACCCTTGTTTCCAAAACCCTTCAAAGGATTCTCAGCTACTCACAGTAAAACCCAAAGTCCTATCAGACCCTACATCCTCTGTCCCCGCTGCTGCCCCTGTGGTCACAACATGAACCGCTGTCCTTTCACACACTCCCCCTACCCCCCAGCAATACTGTTCTCCGTGCTTTTGCTCAATATACCAAATTAGGTTCTGTCTTACACCTTTGCACTTGATTTGCTCCTCCCTCTCCCAGAAAAACCTTTTTTCCAAATATCTTCCAGCTCACTCCATGATTGCCTTTGCACAAATGTCAGCTTTCTTTGTAGCCTTCCCTTGATACCCTGTTTAAAGCTACACCACCACTTCTAGCAATTCCTAATCTCCTTTCATTATAGTATCTCTTCCCTATATCACCATGGACTTGAGTTTACTAACATATGCATTTTTGCTTAATTATTATTTTATTATTTATGGTTATTTATTCCTTAGATTGTCCTATAATTACTTTAGAATTATTAATCATTTTTGTGACTTATATGCCTTAATCACTTTTTATATCATTTACTCAACTATTTAATATTGATTGTCAATTATACTTACTATTTATATCTTTATCATTGCAAAAGGTAGTAAGAAAGAAGAAAAAAATAAGGTGAAGGTATACAAAAAATAAAAAACAACAAAGTAAGGTTTTAGGTTTACATTTTAGACTTTGCTCCAAAATATTAGGAATTATTTAAATAAAAAGGGAGTAAGCATATTAATCATATTAATTAAAAGACAAAGACAGTCAGATTAGATAGAGAAGAACATCCAAATATAACCTCTGAATATAAGGCCATAGAAAGGCAGAAAGTGAAAGAGTACAAAAAGTTGTATCTTACAAATTCTAACCAAAAGAAAGCTGGTGTAGCTATGTTCATATTAAAATAAGCCCTAAGGGGAAAAGCATGCTAGAAATGAAGAGAGTTCTTTTTTTTTTTTTTTAAGATTTTATTCATTTGACAGAGAAAGAGCATGCACATAAGCACAGGGAGCGGCAGGCAGAGGGAGAGGCAGGCTGAGCAGGGAGCCCTATGCGGGACTCAATCCCAGGGTCCTGGGACCATGACCTGAGCTGAAGGCAGATGCTTAACCAATTGAGCCACCCAAGTGCCCCTAAAGGGAGTTCTTTCATAATTATAAAGGTTTACTCTGTCAGCTAGTAATAGTCAATATCAGGAATGAAAGAGATAATATCACTACCCTGGTCCAGAGATTAAAGTATAGTCACAGGATGTTATAAATAACTTTGTACCAATAAATTTTGAAGTTTAAGTGAAACAGACAAACCACTAGCAAAAGATAATATTAAACATTTTGAAGAACTTTTATTATTTTTTTTCCCAAGAACTTTTAAAAGCCTGAATGGTCCTAAGCCATTAAAAAAATTGAATCCATCAATAGGCAGAACTTTCTAAAATATACTTCAGTCTTCACTGATGAGTTCCATCAAATATTTGGAGAATAAATCATTATTATTTTACAAAATCCCTAGGCAACAGAAGAGGAGACCATACTCTCCAACTCAATTTCCTCAAGCTAGCAAACCCTTTACATCCAAACCTGGAAAAAAGTAATACAAGAAAAGAAAGTCATAGACCAGATTCACTTACCAACATGCAGAAGTCCTACACAAAATATTAGGAAACCATGTAAAAAGGACATATCATGGCCACAGTGGGTTTATCCCAAGAATGAAAAGTTAATTTCACATTAGAAAATCAAATGATAGTTTACCACATTAATAAATGAAAGGAAAAATATGTAATCATCCCAATAGGTACAAAAAAGGTAATTGATAAAATTCAGCATCCATTTATGATTTTAAAAAGCATTAACAAACTAGGAATAGAAGAAATGTTTTGAATCTGACAAAGTATATCTCTAGAAAACCTTCAGTGCACATCATGTTTTCTGATTATATTGGAAAAATTTTTTTTTTAGTTTGGGATCAAGAATTATTTCTGGTAACATTGTATTAAGGTTTTGTTTAGCTCAGGTAATGTAAGAAAAAAGATACAAGGATTTGAAAGGAGGAAATAACACTATCATTATATGTGGATGGTATGACTATGTACTTAGAAAATCCAAAAAAATCTACAGACAACTTATGAGAACTAAGGGACTTTAATTAGTTTGCTGGACACAGAATCAACATGTAAATATTATTTACATCATATATAAGCAGCAACCATTTAGAAAATGGTTAGAAAAAAATATTTTTTTTTAAGATTTTATTTATTTGAGAGAGAGAGAGAGCATAAGTGGGAGGGAGAGGGAGAGAGAACCTGAAGCAGACTCTGTACGGAGCACAGAGCCCAACATGGGGCTTGATCCCAGGACCCTGAGATCATGACCTGAGCTGAAACCAAGAGTCGGATGCTTAACCAACTGAGCCACCCAGGCACCCCCTAGAAAATGAAATTTTTAAAATACCCTATTTACAATAGCATAAAAAATAAGTACCTAATAATCTGACAAAAGTTGTGCAAGATGACTACATGTAAGATGTATAAACATTTTTAGAGACTCAAAAAAGAACTCTCCTATGTTCATGGGGTGGAAAACTCAATATTGTAAAGATACTACTTCTCCTCAAGTTAATTTTTAAATTTAGTACAATCAGAATCTCAGTGAGATGTTTGTGGAACTTGAACAGCCAATTCCAAAATGTTTATGGAAATGCCAAGAGCCAAAAATACCCAGGGCATTTTTGAAGAACAAGCTGGGGCTTAACTTATTGTACCAAATATCAAAATACAGTATGAAGTTTTCGTAAGTAAGACACTGTGCTCTTGGCACAGACTGAGAGAGGTAGGCCAGCAGAACGGGTCAGGGAGCACCGAAAAGAACCCATTCACATCCACGCGGGATTCACAATAGGAGTGTCCGTGCGGAAAGGCAGGGAAAGGGCAGCCTGTCCAGTTCATAGCGCTGGGACAATCAAGTTTCCATATGTTAAGAAATTAAATTAGACCCATATTTCACGGCATACGTAACAACCAGTTTCAGGTAGATTATGAACGTAAGTGTGGAAGACTAGACCACAGAGCTGTTGAGGATACCATTAAAGAATGCTGGCTGCTGGGGAGCCTGCTGTGCCCGTGGACTATGGCCCCACCTGGCTTCCTCAGCACAGCATGTTCCTAGGGCTCCTGGTGAGGCTGGCCAACGAGAGCCCCGCCGAAGCCAAGAAGTCAGTTCCTTCATCTTTCCCTTTGTGGCCACCGCAGCTGCTGACACACCTGCTTCCAGCCTCGAGGGAGACGTCTTCCTGGGATTGGAAAAAGTAGCGCCTTCCTGGCCCTTCTGCTCGGAGGCATCAGCAGGGCAGTGAGAAACCCTGCCTCTCCCAGCACCAAAGATCGCTCTGTGTAAATCCACCCCTGTTTGAATCTCTCAAGTCTTGTTAAGTCCCTTAGAACATTGATAGCACTACAGGAATAAAAGAACTCGTGATGTTAGAACCACCCAAAAGATGAAGAAAGACTTCTGAACCTGAAGGTGTAAAATCAATTGTTAATAATTGTAACACCACTCCAGTTGCTGAGAGAGTTCATCATTTCTACCTCTCAGACTCTTAAAACATGCTGCTTGGTATCCAAGTGAAATGCCAGATCCCCAAACTAAACTAACATTTGACAAAATGATAAAAATGTACTTTCTGTGTGAGTCCCAGACACCCACTAAAGTGGTGTCTCAGAGGAGGAAAGTGTAATAGTTATTAATGCCATGTTGTGTAAGAGTTCTTATTGATCCCCATCTTGAACACTTGGTACTGTTAGACTTCTTAATTCTTACCAGTCTGAAGGGGCTATTCCACGTCTCTAAGAGCGACAGCAGTCACACTTGACTTTGAGCAAGGCAGAAAGGCAGAAGCGAAGTAGCATACCGCTGTTCACTGAATAGGGGCGTGGGGTAAGTCTGTTCAAGGGCTGTTGGGTTCTTTACACGTGCCTCCTCCCAGGCAGAGACTTGCAGTTACAATGCTGGTTCGGCATGCCCTGCTTACCCCGTGTCCTCCCCCTGGGGGGTGGGGGTGGGGGGTTACGGCAGAATCTGGGATGCTGTATCTCCGTGTTACACCAGAGAGGAGGAAGAAGAACGAATATCAGAGAAGTCCTGGGATTCCAGAGCTGATCTCATTCCTTCTCTGTCTGTGTTTGAATACGCTGGGTTGGAATTCACACTGAAAGTGGCATCCAGGGAGGATGACTCCTTTAACTGACTTTTCTTGGTTAGTCAGATTTGGCAGAGATTCCGTAACCTTTATGTGAATCTTTATATATAATCTTTGTATGAACCCATTGCAGAATAGGCAGCTGGCTCTGAATGGAGGATTCTGGATCATCCCTGATACTCTGGAGTCCAGTCATCCACATCACAAGTCCCCATGAATGCCTTTGTTAAGCACACACAGTCCATCCAGCATCTCCCCTGCTTTGTACTTAAGAAGATGCTATGGTGGCAGCAACCCCCATACTCTAGCTGAAACCCTACATTCGTTCCAAAAGCACCTTATGAGCATTTTACATATAAAGTTGCCAATGCAGCATTTAAAAAATCATTAGAAAAGGCTGTGGCTCCCTGCTCCCAAATAATGTCTTCTAATCACCACCAAGACCTCAAGGACCAGTACATTTTTACTGATGTGACAGTGGAGGAGACCTAGTAGAGGTCAAATTATGACTAAAAAATATCTGAAATATCTCAGCTACTATTGAGAGAAAAGGAAAAGTCTGTAGGAAATGGCTCAGCACTCAGCTGACAGATATGACCATGGAAAAACAAGAAAGATGATTAGAAAGAAAAGAGTCCTCCGCAGTTTCACCCTCAAATCCCTGTTCATTACTAGAGACACTAACAGAGAGACTGTATATTAGTGAGAATTATAGATCAACTTGAACATTTGGGCAATGCCACCCTACAGGTTACTATGGAAAAGGACTGTTAGTGGTAGAGGATGAAAAAGTCCACAAAAACCTGTACTGTACTGTCAGGTCTTGCCAGGAAAAGTGCGTTCAGTTCCTCCAGGAGGAATGTAAATACATAAGGGAAATGGCAAATCACTGATAGCTGGAATCAAAGGAACAGACTCACAGACTCTGCTAAGAGGTAGCTATACCTAATTTCTAAAGAAGCATTTTGGATGAAAAAAGTAATATCTTCATGATTTGAGTTTGGACAAGAATTTTTTGAGCTAGGTACAAAGAATAATAAGTATAGAAGAAAAGATTTAAATTCAGCTGCATCAAACTTAAGAACTTATGTCCATTGAGAAAAAAATAAGAGATCAACAGGCAAGCCAAGGACAGCAACATGGCAAAGGACTAGTATCTAGAATAAAAAAACAAAAGACTACAAATCAAGGAGAGGAAATGATAGGCAGCCTAATAGAAAAGCGTGCAAGAGACTTAAATAAGCACTTCAGGGGATATAGAAAATGTAAACACATAAAAGTTGTTCAACTCTGCTGGTTATCAGAGAAACACAAAGCCACAATGAAGTACACCACTATTCATCAGGTTAGTCATCAGCACCAAATGTAGTGCCGATCTATAACAATATGAACTCTCATATCTGTTGGTATGGGAGTACATTAGTACTTTGGGAAACTATTTAGAATTATCTACTAAAGCTGAACTTAGACATACCATATGACATAGTATTTCTACTTTGAGTGATATGATCAACAGAAATACCTGCATATGTGCACCAAGAGATATGTATAAAAATGTTCATAGCAGCATGTTTGTAATATCTCTGGACTAAAAACAACCCAAAAATCTATCAGTAACATGAATAGCACTATGTTCATATAGTAGAAAACTACAGAGCCAAGATAATAAGCTGTTGCTACATATATCAATATGAATGAATCTCACCGTGTTGAGAAGTAAACACAAAAACATACTGCTGATTGCATTTATATAGATTCATTAACAGACAAGATTTATTAAGGAATATGAATTAGTCTGCTCAAACTGCCATAAGAAAATACCATAGACTAGGGAGCTTAAACAGCTGCATTTATTTTCTGACAGTTCTAGAGGCCAGAAGTCCAAGATCAGCATGCCAGCATGCTCAGTTTCTGGTGAGACTTCCTGGCCTGTAGAAGGCTACCTTCTCCATGTGTGTTTGCCAGACCTCTTTGTGTGTGCCTGGGAAGAGAGAGTGAGCTCTCTGGTGAATCTCCGTATAAGGACACTAATCCTACCTCTCAGAGCCCCACCCCGTGACCTCATTTATCTCGACCTATAATCACATTGGGAGTTAGGGCTTCAACTTATGATTTCAGGAGAGTCACAATTCAGTTGATTGCAGGACAATAACTATTAATGTAAAGCAAAATAAGGAAGTGATTATAGTATTAAGGAATGATAAGTATCGGTATAAAGCAAACTAAGGAAGTCAGGATAGAAATTACCTAAGATGTGAGCAGAGGTAGGAATTGGGATGGGAAGATGCCATACTGGCAGTGTTTTGTTGCTGGATCCACATAGCTGTTCATTTTATCCATTATTTGTTAAATAGCACATTAATGTTTTATATGCATTTCTGTGTATAAAACTTTTTTAAATAAGTAAAACCATTGTGTCCATTCTCATTTCCTGTTCTGCAATCTGTTGACACTGGTGATCTATTTCACTTATATTACTCTTATTAATAGGGATTGTGCTTAACTATTTGCCTTCTCTGATCCATCATAGAAGTTATTTTTATATATTATTTTTTTAAATATTAATATGGTAGATAATGGTAAATATAAAATGTCTTAGTGATGCTCTTTGCCTTGTGGAGTATATATTTACGGATATCCTGATGAATTCAGTTGAAATTATCTTTTTGTCCTTGAACATTTTCCCATGTAGGTAAAGATTTCCAGCTTTGCTTGTTTCTGGCCTGCACTTTATTAAAGTTAAATCAGGTGTTAAAAATGTATTTGGTCCTCTTAAAGATTATCTTTTATTGGTAAGAGGGAAAAGAGGAGCTTTTCCAAAGTGAACTATCCAAATCTAATCAATAAAAGAAATGCTGACTAGAACAAGAGTTCTTTATGTAGCTCTACTTTCTTCTGGTATCGCTAGTCAGTCAAGGTTGTATAACTACTGAAATGGGACATGAATTTCCTAATTTGAGCAGTCTTTCAGAAAGATTGTGAATTGCTGTCCCAATCAAGAAGGTATCAAGGAATCTGATTTGCTCCTCACCCTGAAAATTAACCCCAATAACTCAAGGGGACATCCTTATATTCTCCCCTACATGGCTTGAGCAATGAGAAGACAAGCAGACGATGGCTCTCTTTCACAACAATCTTTAGTCATATTCTGAAACCCCATTTGTCCATACTGTATGGATGAAACAATAAAACAGTGGGTTATCTCTTAAGAAAACTTCTCATCAAAGTACGTTTTTTATTATAGATAATTCGCTCCTTTCTGCTCTTTCCAACGATCGAGAGAATGTCTGAGTCCCCGAATGGCAGGATCGCCACTCCACTTCTGTGCTGGCTTCGATATGTTCTCTATGTTTTTGCCTACCTTCTACTTAAACCGTGGCCTGAGAAAATCAAGTCCTTTATGGTCAGAACTGGCCTTTGGATGATGAACCTGCAGAGCGACTTTTCAGTCCTGAATGTATTAGAACCGTTCTGCCTTGGTAAGCACCTTCTACGATGGATATGTTTTTCCATTTCTTTGTGTCTTTCTCAATTTCTTTCATACGTGTTCTATAGTTTTCAGAGAACAGAAGCTTTACCTCTTTGGCAGGTTTATTACTAGGTATCTTATGGTTTTGGGTGCAATTGTAAATGGGATCAATTCCTTGATTTCTCTTTCTGCTGCTTCATTATTGGTGTATAGACATGCAAACAGACTTCTGTGCAGTGAGTAAAAGAATGAAGTCTTGCCATTTGCAACGATGTGGATGGAACTAGAATGTATTATGCTAAGCGAAAAAAGTCAGAAAGACAAATACCATATGATTTCACTCATGCAGAACTGAAGAAACAAAACTGATGAACATAGAAGAAGGGAAGGAAAAATAAAACAAGATAAAGAGAGGGAGGCAAATCATAAGAGAGTCTTTATGAGAACAAACAGGGTTGCTAGAGAGGATGTGGGTGGAGGTCGGGGTAACTGGATGATGAGCATTAAGGAGGGCACTTGATGTAATGAGCACTGACTGTTTTTTTTTTTTTTTAAGATTTTATTTATTTATTTGACAGAAAGAGAGAGATCACAGGTAGGCAGAGAGGCAGGCAGAGAGGGGGGGGAACCAGGCTCCCTGCTGAGCAGAGAGCCGGATGCAGGGCTCTACCCTAGGACCCTGAGATCATGACCTGAGGTGAAGGCAGAGGCTTAACCCACTGAGCCACCCAGGCGCCCCAGCACTGGCTGTTATATGTAACTGACAAAACACTAAATTCCACCCCTGAAACTAATAATACACTATATGTTAACTAACTTGAATTTAAATACAATCTAAAAAGTAAATAAAAATTTTAAAATATAAGAAAAAATAAAATAAAATATATATATTTATTCTTGTATCAGAAAGTGGTAAGAGAATAACCTCAGATGGTTGGTGAATATTGATCAAGGAATTATTTGTTGGTTTTTTTCTCCCAAAAGCTTAAAACAAGACATAAAATAAAAATAGAAACAGAAGTTTTAATTTTAATTTTCATCAAGTGTTACTTTTAAAATTATCCTTCTGATTCTCCACTCTAGCTGCCGGATGGTGAGAAAAATTCCGTATATGGTATATATGAAATCTTTATAGGAGTCCAGGGGGGTACCCTGTTAGTCCAGTGTGAGAACTTAGGAGAAACCCGCCAAGGAAACCAGGCCCAATATTCCCATAGAGTGAATAGCAATGCTTTTATTTTCCTCTTTAAATGTTTTTGGAGGAGTTTAAATTATAAAAGTGACAAATGATAGTCATGGTAATACAACACTGGGTGTTGTGCCGATTATATTTTCTGAATGTGCCAGGAAATATTTGCTACTTTACTTTTTGGCTCCAACCTTGGTTTTTAAATGTAATCTACCTTTTTAGTTAATACTAATTTATAGAATATTTATAAATCATTTTCATAATAAAATAATCCTTTCTTAATCTATACCTCAAAAGTTTATTGTAGGGTTAAATATGATAACATATGCAGGCTGTCTATATATTTTATTTATAATAAGCTTCCAGTGAATGATATAACAACAGTTGCAGCAGCAGCTAATGGCACCGTTCTAAGCTTTTACTTGTAGTCCTCAGAACTAATCAGGTTTGGGTATTTTACTCTCGCCATTTTATAGATGAAGATACAAAGATACAGAGAAGTTACATGATTTGCGCAATCATACAACTAGTGGGTAGTGTTCAAATTTTGGCAATCTACCTCTATGCTAAAACTTCCTTTTACCATAGCTGCTACTATCATCTTTTTGCCACAGTCTATCATAAAGGCAGGACTCCTGAATAAAGCTTACCATGCTCACCTGCGTCAAGAGTGCCGCACTATCATGTACATAATGAATCCAGAAACAAGTCACAGATTGGTTACAAGCTACAGATTGGTTGTATAAGGTATTTTTCCAAATATGTAGTAAGAGACAGTGATTGCAAACATAAAGTTCAATATTATTTTTGTGTTTTTAGATTTTTGTCTGTTCCATACTCTCTCCAACCCTCATTCTTTATTACAGACTTAGCATAGCAGTGGAAGAAGACGAGATAGGCAGAAGGGAAGCAGGGCTAAGGACAGTTAGAAAAACCACCAAAGACCAAAGTTGGAGAGGACCCTTAAAGATCTGGTCTGGCCCCTTATCCTTCCCTCCTATTCTAGAAGAGAAAGAGATGCCTAAGTGAGAAAGGCATTGACTGCAAGTCAGAAACCCTTCCCCTGTCTGGTTTTTGGTCATTCATCAGACCAGAAGTTGATGATTTCTAAGGGCCAATACAACTTTGGAAATTATTTGAGACCAAATGGAAGTCACTTGAAATTGTGGCAAACATATAAAATTACTCCACATATATGTCAATAAATCATTTTATTTCCCTTTAAAGTTTTTTTCTTTTGGTATTTTTCTTTTTACCCTGTAGAGGAGATTATAAAAAGCATTTTCCAGTTAGGGACCCCATTTTCCTCCGAGGAATTCTGCTTCCAGGAAAATGAAATGGATGTACTTTTCCCCGCCTTTCCTACTAAGTACCAAAACTCCTGCATGTAACATGTAGGAAGGCAAGAGAAAGAACGCAGAGAAACAGAAAAATAGAACAAATAGAAAACAAATAATAAAATGGCATACAAACTCTAACATACCAGTAATTATATTACATATAAATGGTCAAAATACACCAATTAAAAGACAAAGATTGGCAAAGTGGATTGAAAAACATTACCTAAGTATATGCTGTCTTCAGACATGCCAGTTCAAATATAATTATATAGGTAGATTGAAAGTAAAAGAATGGGAAAAGATATGTCATGTAAACATTAATCAAAAGGAACCAGTAATGACTGTATTAATATCAGATAAAGTAGACTTCAGAGCAAAGAAAATTATGAGGGACAGAGAGGGACATTGCATAATAATAATAAAAGGTTCAGTCTACCAGGAAGACAGAAGACATATCAATCCTAAACATGTGTGCACCAAACAAGAGAGCTGTGAAATAAATGAAGCAAAACCAATAGAACTGAAAGGAGTAATGGACAAATCCCCAATTATAGTTGGATACTTAAGAACACTTCTCTCAACAGTTGCTAGAACAAGACAGAAAATTAGCAAGGATATAGAAGAATTTAACCACATTATCAACCAATAGGATTTAATAGACATTTATAGAACACTTCACCCAAAACATCTGAGTTTCTGGTAGGCATTAGATAGGCAGCCACCTGTGCTTTTCTTATACCTCTTAAGAAATATTTTCTAAACCCAAACCCCAGGACATAGGGTATATGAAAGTTTTATTTGTTTTTCTATATACGTTTAGTGACTGTGTAAAACATGTGACATGTAGTCAAGTGTTTAATGTTTTTAACTAAAAGAGGTAATTATATAAAGGTATTTTCCAATTTTTCTACACCAGAGTTCTAAGCACCCTCTTTGAGAAGTAGACTTCGTAAGCTGCACATGAGAGAAAGGAGTCTTCCTTCCAACTGTAGCAGTTGACCTCCTGCTGCATCTTCCAGAGGCCCCAAGTGCAGGCATCAAGAAACAAGACAGTTGGGACATGACACACTACCCTCCCTGGCTCAAGGCAACCAGAGCCTTCCAGCCACATTGCTGCTTGGGGAGTCCTGGGATTCTTTTTCCTCACAACCACTGTAGAGTGATACTATGTGCAAATTAGACTCTAAACTAGAATGAGCTCCCAGCTGTCTGGCTTCATCTCTGTTCCCAAAAACCAACGTGCAGACAAACTTTCAGAGCACAGTTCTGCTATTTCTGCCATCCTTCCTTCTCTGATTTTCTGTTCTCTTTGTTCTGGATCTGGCTTTCTGATGTTCAAGTGAGCAGTACTTCAGGGGTCTCTTTTTTCCCCATTACCCACTTGGATTGTGTAACCTTGGGTAAAGGGAAAGCAGGCAAAAATTACTTGTCTTTTTTCTTTGGGTTCTTGGTTCGTGGTTTACATGGGTCTTAATTAAGTCTCCTAGTAGTGACCCTAGGCTGTCCTTAACCAAGCATTTCAGTCATCCTAGCCAGCCTCTTCCTACCTGTCCCCTTGGGATCCCACATCACCCTTGTCTCCTCTTGTAACAAGTACCACAGAAACTGCCTTTGCCCGGGTTTGCCCTGGCTGTCTTTTCGGTGATTCTGATGACCTTGCTTACTATAAAAGGAAGACGGTCCCAACTGAGAGAGACCGATACTCATAAGACCCTGGCTTTTGCAGATGATTAGTGGACTCCTGCTAAGCTTGTATCCCATGAATGGTGAAGGTAATCAGTACTCAAACCAACCCACTTGAGTCGGAAGTAGGAATTGTGGGTTACACAAAGAGGGCTCACCAAGAGAAAGGAAGAGCAGCTCCAAGGTCATTCTCAGTGGTCTGTGCCGCCCATGACATCCCCTGCAGACCTGTTTCTCTGGCTTTCCTGTCATCCAGACAATGACCTTTAACATGCCAGCTTGACTTTTAGGAGGCCTTGCAGTGTTTGCACATTATGTAATGTCTGTACTCCAGTAGAAATCTTACAGAAACAAACGGAGGAAGTTTGCTAGTCCAAATAGTGGATAATAAATCCTGCCCTATCTAGATAGACACTGATTTTCTGTATCCTTTAGTTTATACACATATTTTTTTGTTGTAGTAAGGTCTGAAAAATTCAAGGAACCAAAATATTCAAGTATTTCAAATGCTGTTGCCCTTTTGGCAAAGATGGCACTTGTTATGGGCTGGGATTCTATGTATTAGCCTTCTTCACTAGATTGAGTGAAACATCACTTCCTATCCAGCATTCAAAGAGTAGCCCTAGTTCAATTAGCATACTTTATAAACTTTACCTCAGTGTTCATCAGATCAATTTGCATAATTAGATTGTTTTAGTTGTTGTTTTTAAAGAAAATATATGGGATTTTTTAAATTCTGGAATGTTTGCCAGTGTGTATTTTCTTTACAATAGATGTTTTTCTGTTACATAAGAAATAGGCTTTTCACTGAGACAGCTAAATTGGATTTCTTGATCAAAGCTAAAAGCAAATATATTTTAGCTTAGCAGTATCACAGGTCAAGATAATTAACTTTAAAAAATATTCTGGATTTTTTCATTAGGCCAAATTCATGTTTTAATTCCTTTCAGTTAACTAACTAGAAAAACATAGTGCAGAGACAAAGGGCATTCCTGGGTAGGCATGTTATTTTGTTGCATACATTCTTATAAAAAAACCTTTCATTATCTTTCCTTTCCTTGGTCTACATGGAAATAACTGTCTAAACATACACAGTGATATGAAGGGAACTCTTCAATGACACATAAGCTTTACTAAAGAAGCACACATTTCTTCTCAAAATATTTTAAACTCAATCTCAGAATAATTTTTCGAGTAAGACAAAACCAGACTCCCATGTTACTTATTCTCTCATTTATGTGTAGCTTAGAAAAATCTATTGTTAAAAGGCAAGTGCATCTTTAATAATTCATGGAAATTTAGCCTAAAATGCAACATGATGGAAAAGTTGTGTGTGTGTGTATGTATGTGTGTGTATGGTCAGTATTAGGATTTAGGACAAAAGATGATTGGATACAATACTAGAATATCATCTCTGATTTAGAATTCAGTGATTCAGTGAAAGTTTTACTATATTTTTCTAAAGAAATTTATATGTATATATTATCTGCTACTCTAAAAAGTTGTCTTATATTTTACAAAAAAAAATCATACACCTTGAGTTGTGTTTTTGCCTTTGGTGAACTCAGCATCACAGAAGTAAGATGATCTGTTGGCAGACTATTGCAGACTAAATGAGTGGTTATAATAACCAGTTTAATGGCAAAATCAAACAAACAGGGGCATTCTGTGACACCTTACAGGAGGCCCTAGACTATCTGTTACCAAACCAGCAAGACAACTTGGCTTCCAGTCCCCAAGTTCTACCTCAGAAAACTGTGTGTGCATCTCCCCCCAAACTTCCTGTTGTATCACTCACTATGGATTTACTTCCCTCTGCATTTTCCCTCACTGCTGAGACCAGTGCTGAGGCCTAATTTTTGGTCAGTCCCAACAGAAGCTCTTAGACACTCCCTCTTCCCCGCAGTGATTTGTGCTAGTCTTACACCAGTACCTCCCAGCTCGGCTCACCAGTGTCCATGTGCATCTGCCTCCAGTTCTGGCCTCCACTGTTACGTCAGCTCATGCGCCACTTCAAGGAAAGCAGCAGGTTTTTCCTCCTGACCATCGCCCCCCAGACCTCCCAAAAAAACCAACACCAGGACAGTCCCTTCCCATTTCATTTAACAACCCTTACTGACACCTGCCATGAACCAAGTACACAGATAAGCCCTGAAAAGAATAATAAATGAAATAAAGCACCTGCCTTTAAGCTAGCTTCCAGCATGGTAAGGGAGACAAATGTGAAGAATTATCATCTGTCACAGTTAGGGCTATCATGAGAATAGATGCCCAGAATGAGTGGTGCCAATAAAGGAGGAATCAGTTCTACCTAGGTAAGGAAGGGAGAAGACA
The DNA here is from genome assembly GCA_028534135.1 of Potos flavus. Taxonomy (NCBI): domain Eukaryota; kingdom Metazoa; phylum Chordata; class Mammalia; order Carnivora; family Procyonidae; genus Potos; species Potos flavus. Next base: position 13,084,989 of record CM052885.1, on the reverse strand, counting down.
AATGAATTTGGACTTGAAGATGAGTTGGGATTTTTCCAGAAAGATGAAATAGCATCAGGATAGGTGATGGAGTTCAGCAGAAGACACTTTTCCTTTCCTTGATTTTGTGTACTTGGAGAACTTAGTGATGCCATCTCACCTGTGAGCTGAAAGTCCTACCAGTCTTCCAACATCAGCCCCCGCTCCTTTCATTCCATTAGCCACTCTCCTGCAAGGGTAAGTCCTGCAGTGATACTTGAACAGTAAGCAGGTTTCAGAAGATACAGTAGCAAAAACAACAGAATATTACACTCCTCAGTGAGTTTTCTTATACCTGGACTTGGATTTGTGATGGAAAAAGAAGTAAACAATTCACATTCTTCTAAATCCTTCTCTTTCCTTCATGTTCGTGTTTTTGTTTCCATTACTCCTGCTCCTGGATATTTCCTTCACTGTGGTGCTTGAAACTCGGAATTCTGCTGGGTTTCCAGGAATGCTGTTGACAGTCATTGCCAAGAGAAATGTGTTTTCCCCTTAGGAAATTACATGTCCATTTGGTATTATTATTTCTGACCACTGTGTTGTGTTACAAGCATTTCTGAGGAATGAAAAAGATGGCTTCCTTGGAGCAATTACTGGAAAGGAAACTGGTATGTTACTTTCTTTAAAAAAAAAAAAAAAGTATACTTAGATCAGAAATTATCAGGGAAAAAAAATAGAAATAAAGACAGGGTGAGATACATTCCCTGATATAAAAAAATTTACTTTTAGAAATACAAAATTCCTTATAAGTTATTTGAATTTTTAAGTTGTTTCTGAGTCAGGACTAACACTACAGAAAAGTGATTAAAACATGAGTGTTTTTACCTCCATGAATTATCCCACAGTAAATCCCCATGTCACTCCCACCCAGCTCAAAAGTCACCATTGCCTGGATCTCAAAAACCTCCCTTATGGCCCTGCACATCCAGAAATCCACTTCTGAGCTCATTTGGGTTGTTAGCAGAGTCCAGTTTATGTGACTTTATGACTGAGGTCCCCACTGTCTTGCTCACTGTGAGTCGGCGGTCCCTCTTAGCTCCCAGAGGTCAGTCTCCATTCCCTTCCACATGAACTCCAGCTTCAAACCAGCAGTGGTACTTTTAATCCGTTTAGCACTTTGAATCTCTGACTTCCTCTCCTTCTACCAGCCAGAGGAAAACTCAGGTTTTGAAGGACTTGTGTGACTGGTTAGGCCCACCAGGATAATTATCTTTAGAGTCATCTCTGCTGTATAGTATAACTGTGTCATGGGGATGAGATGTCATCAGATTCACAGGTGTCACCCACACTCCAAAGGGAGGAGACCGTAGAAGGGCAAGGATTATTCGTGTCAGCCTAGAATTCTTCCTACCACAGACCACTGTTTTCTGCCGCTCTTAAAAGCTACTTCTGTCTATCAAAAACCCAATATCCATTATGTGTAGTCACTTCTGGAAGAGTTTATATAAAATCAATATCAATTTCTTCCTTAAACGTTTGGTAGAGTGGACCAATGAAGTCCTCTTATCCTGGAGTTTTCTTTGTGAAAAGGCTTTAAATTACAAATTTAATTTCTTTAATAAATATAAGACTTTTCGGGTTATCTGTTTGTTTTCAAGTAAGCTTAAAATTTGTGACTTTGTTCACTTTATCTTAGTTGTTGAATTTCTTGGCATAAAGTCATTTACAAGATTACCTGATTATCCTTTTGGCATCTGTAAGTTCTATAGGGTGTCACTTCTCTTTCCCAATATTGATAATGTTTTATGTCTTATGTCTTCTCATGTATTTTTTTTCCTGATCAGTCTGGTTAAAGGCTTATCAATTTTACTGAACTTGTCCTTGGTTTCATTTATTTTCTCAATTGTTTTTCTGCCTTCGGTTTCACTAATTTCTGCTATGAATATTATTATTTACTTTATTTCTGCCTACTTTGGAATTAATTTTCTAGTTTCCTATGGTGGAACTGAGGTCATTCATTTGAGACTTTTTCCTTTTCTAAAATAGGTTTTTCATGCTTTACAAATTGCTGTCTAAATACTGCTGTGGTCATGTCCCACAAATTTGAATATGATGTGTTTTTATTTTTATTCACTTCACAATACTCTCTTATTTCCCTTTAGATTTCTTCTTTGACCCAGGGGTTATTTTGAAATGGGTTACTTCATTTCTATATATTTGGCGATTTTCCAGGTATCTTTCTGTTATCGATTTCTAACTTAGTTCCATTATGACCAGAGAACATATTTTATATGATTTTAATTGTTTAAATGGATTTCGATACACATTTTATGGACCATGATGTGGCTTACCTTGGGAAATGCTCTGTGGATACTTGAAAAGAATGTATATTCTGGTTTTTTTTTTGTTGTTTTTTTTTTTTTTTTGTATATTCTGTTCTTGATGGGGAGACTGTTCTATAGATGTCACTTAGGTCAAGTTGATTGATGGTGTCATTTTCTTTTTTTTCTTTTTTTATTATTTTTAAATTTTATTTTATTTTTCTTATTGTGTTATGTTAGTCACCATTAAAATACATCATTAGTTTTTGATGCAGTGTTCCAAGATTCATTGTTTATGTACCACACCCAGTGCTCCAGGCAATCCGTGCCATCCTTAATACCCACCACCAGGCTCATCCATTCCCCCACCCCCCTCCCCACTAAAACCCTCAGTTTGTTTCTCAGAATCCACAGTCTCTCATGGTTCGTCTTCCCCTCTGGTTTCCCCCAATTCACTTTTCCTTTCCTTCTCCTAATGTCCTCCCTGTTATTCCTTATGTTCCACAAGTAAGTGAAACCATATGATAATTGACTTTCTCTGCTTGACTTATTTCACTCAGCATAGTCTCCTCCAGTCCCATCCATGTTGATGCAAAAGTTGGGTATTCATGATGGTGTCATTTTTTTTATCCTTACTGATTTTCTTTCTAACTGTTCCATTCAGTTACTAGAAGATGAGTGTTGAAATCTCTGACTATATTTGTGGATTTGTCTGTTTCTTTTGTATTTCTGTTAATTTTTACTTCACGTATTTTGAAGTTCAAACATATTAGGTGCATAAACATTTAGGACTTTTGTACCTTCCTGATGAATTAACCCTTTATCTCTGGTAATATTCTTGTCTCTGAAATCCAGTTTTTCTGATATTAATATAGTAATTCCACCTTTCTTTGGGCTAAAGTTAGCATGATATATCTTTTTCTGTTTTTTAACTTTTAGCCTATTTATGTCTTTATATGTAAGGTCTATTTCTTGTAGGCAGCAAATAGTTGACTCTTGCTTTCTTATCCACTCTGCCTATTGATTTGAATGTTGAGACAATTTATATTTAATGTAGTTATGAATTGGGCTGACTTAAATCTGTAATCTCGATATATATTTTCTATTTTCCTATGTCTTTGTTCCATTTTTGCTTTTTTCCTACCTTCCTATGAATCAATTGGGTATTTTTTATGATTTTGTCTCCTTCGTTGGCTTATTAGTCATTCTTTGTTTTGCCGTGTCATTGGTCACTTTAGGATTTACAATGAACACCTTTAACTTTTACAGTCTTCAAATGATATTATAACACTAGAAGTATACCATAAGAAGCTTAACAACAGCGAGCCCTTTCTCCCTCCTGCATTTGTGGTACTGTTGTCATATATTTACTTCTTTCATATATTATTATTTTCATTTAAATAGTCAATTGTCTTATAAAGAGCTATAAATAACAGAAATGTAAATTAAATTTACCCACATAATTACTATTTTTGATGTCCTTTATCTCTTTGTGTAGACAAAATTTCCATCAGATATCATCTTGTTTAAGTATTTCTCATAACATTTCTTGCAGTTCCACTGACAGTTAATTCTTTCAGCTTTTGTATGTCTGGAAATGTATTTTGTCTCCATTTTTGAAAGCTATTTTCACTGACTATAGAATTTTAGATTGGCAAGTTTTTTTTCTCCCTTTCATTACTTTAGAAATGTTCCTCCATTGTCTCCTAGTTACATCACTTCAGGAAGAAATCTGCTGTCATGTTAGCTCTTGGTTCCTCTGTATGTAATACAGTTGACCCTTGAACAATCTGAGGGACAAGGGCACCAACCCCCTGTGCAGTCAAAGATCTGTGTATAGCTTTTGACTCCCCCCAAATTTAACTATTAATAGCCTACTGTTGATCAGAAGCCTTACCAATAACATAAACAGTCAATACATGCTGAACAATGAATCTTGTAACACTGAAAAAATAAAATAAAAGTATTTGGGAAAAAAAATACTTGCTGTGTATGTTGCATTTTTATATACCATATTCTCATAATAAAGTAAGATAGAGAAAAGAAAACATTAAGAAAATCATAAGGAAGAGAAAATACATTTACAGTACTATCCTGTATTTATCAAAAAGAATCCCTTTATAAGTGGACCCACATACTTCAAACCCATGTTGTAAAAGGGTCAACTATATATCATTTTTCTCTGTGTACTTTTAAGATCTTTGTCTTTATCACTAGTTTGAAGAAATTCATTATGTATTTTGGTATAGCTTTCTTCATGGTTCTTATGCTTTGGGATTCTTTGAGCTTTTTGGATTTGTGGGTTTATGGCTGTAATATTTTAATATTTTTTCAGATATTTTTTCTGTACCTCCCTCTTTCAGAGATTCCAGTTACATGGTATATGACATATGACACCACTTTCAAGTTCACTTGTGGTTCACTGAGGTTCTCTTCTTCCCCCTGCTGCCTACCCTAGTTTCTTTCTCTCCACGTTTCCTTTTGGATAGTTTCCATTGCTATGTCTTCAATTCACTAATTTTTCTTTTCTGATGTCTACCCTGCTGTTATCCCATCTGATGTATTTTTCATCTCTAGAAGTTCAATATGAGTCTTTCTTTTATCTTCCATAATTCCATTTAACATGTTCAATATTTCTCACTTGTCAAATATATGGAATAGGTTACAAAACTTTCAATATCTGTGAATACCAATTTTATAAAAATAGGCTAATTTTGATATAATTAACATGCCATAAAACTCACTCTTCAGTGGTTGTTTTTTAGTATATTCTCAGAGTAGCACAACCTTGACAACTATCTGACTTTAGAATATTTTCATCACCTTAAAAAGAAACCCCATGCCCATCACTCCCTATTTCCACCTTCCCCCAGTCCCTGACAACCACTAATCTACTTTCTCTCTCAATGTATTTGCTTATAATGGACATTTAACATAAAAGGAATTATATAGTATGTGGCTCTTTGTGACTTGCTTCTTTCATTTAGCGTGATGTGTCCAGGGTTCATTCATGTTGTAGCATGTATCAGTACTTCATTATTGCTTAATAATACTCATTATATGGCTGTGTCATACTTTGGTTTTCCATTCATCAGTTGATGATCATACAGATTATTTGTACTTTTTGGTTATCATGGACAATGTTGCTGTACACGTTCATATAAAGTTTTGTGCGGACTTCTGTTTTCAGTTCTCTTGGGTTTGTGCCTACAAATGGAATTGCTGGATATATGTGGTAACTCTATATTTAACATTTTGAGCAACTGTCAAACTATTTTCCAAATTGCCTGTACCAATTTACAGTGCCACCCACAATGTATGAGGGCTTCAGTTTCTCTGCATCCCTGTCAACACTGGCTTTTGTTTGTCTTTTTTTCTTGTAGCCATCCATTAGGTGTGATGTGGTATGACATTGTGGTTTTGATTGCATTTCTTTGATGACTAATGATGTTGAGCATCTTTTCACACACTTATTGGCCATCTGTACTTCTTCTTTAGAGTAACGCCTATTCAAATCCTTTGCCCGTTTTTATTTTTTTTAAGATTTATTTATTTATTTATTTTAGACAGAGAAAGAAAGAAACCACATGTGAGCGTGGGGGTGAGGAGCAGAGGAAGAGGGAGAGGGAAACTCAAGCACACTCCCAAGCTGAGGGTGTGGAGCCCAATGCAGGGCTCGAGCCAATGACCCTAAGATCACAACCTGAGCCAAAACCAAGAGTTGGACACTTAACCTGCTGTGCCACTAGGTGCTCCCTTTTGCCCATTTTTAATCAAGTTTTTGTCTTTTTATTGAGTTGTAAGAGTTCTTTATATATTGTGGATACTAGATCCTTATTGGATATACGATTTTTTTTTCATTTTGTGGGTTGTCTTTTCACTTTCTTGATGTGTCCTTTAAAGTGCAGATGGTGGTAATTTTTATGAAAACCAGTTTATTTTTCCTTTTCTCACTTGTGCTTTTAGTGTCATGTCTTAGAACCCATCACCTCATCTGAGATCACAAAGATTTATTCTTATATTTCCTTCTGAGAGTTTTAAATTTAGAACTGTGATCCATTGTTAATTAATTTTTGTATATGGTATAAGGTAGTGGTCCAACTCATTCTTTTGTGTGTGTATATCCAGTTTTCACAGCACCATTACTTTCATGTTTACCAATTTTATTATCTGTCATTTTGGAGTCCATTTTAAGTAATTTTTTCCCTTATTTTGGGTTGTATTTTCCTGCCTTGCATGTTTGATAACTGTTTATGGGACGCTTTACATGGTTAATTTTACCTTTTTGGATGCTGGATATTTTTGTATTTATGTAGAGGTTCTTGAGCTTTGTTATGGGACAGTTATGTTATTTGGAAATAGCTTGATACTTTCTGTTCTTGCTTTTAAGCTTTGTTAGTTGGTTGCAAGACAGCATTTAGTTTAGGGCTAATGTTACCCCACTACCAAAGCAAAACCTTTCCAAGTTCTATAGTTGATACACCATGAATTACAAAACTTTCCTACTAGGCTGGTAGGAACCCAGTTTGGGCATTGTTCCCTCTAAATCCTTTCAGGCGGTTCTTTCCCCAGCTTCTAGTGCTGTCCCACATGATAGTGCCGGTTAGTACTTAGCTGGAGCTGAAGAGGAACCCTCTGCTCATCTCTGGAGCTTCCTCCACCCCCTCTTTAAGCAGCTCTCTCCCCTCCACTACTCTGCCCTACAAAACCAAGGCACTGACCTCCCCAGAATACCAGCTCTGCCTCCTTGTTTTACAGTGTTTCCAGAATTTGTTTGAATCAGCTGTGGTAAAGTGACAGGCATGGAGAACTGCCTTTGGAATAAGAGTTTATTACCTACAGTTCCCAGGAGGAGACAGGGTAGAGAAAGGCATGAGGAAAGTGCAGGGATACCAGGGTCCACCTTGTTTGGATGGAGAGATTATAGACACTGATTAATTCCAGATAGCAATAGAAAAAATATAAGTTTTCCAAAATTTTCAGTACAGCTAACCACTCGGTGAATTAGAATTCGTACTTTCAGACTATTTAGTGAAAAGAAATTTTTAAGAGATAGTAAAGGGGCACATGGCTGGCTCAGTCAGAAGAGTGTGTAACTCTTGATCTTGGGATTGTGAGTTCAAGCCCCATGTTGGGTGTAGAGATTACTAAAAAAATAGATGAACTTTAAATAAACAGGAGAAGAAAGCATCATTCACACTAAAGGGGGTAGAAAGTTGGAAATCAAAAGAAAGCAAAGCATATACAAAACAGGATGACTGGAGTCAGACCAGAGATCTCTTTTATTAATATATGTGACTCTTTTAAGTCCCTTTATTTAAGAGATACTTTCAAATTACATTTTTAAAGAGGTCTACTTATGATTTCAAGAGACATACTTAAAACAAAATGAGAAAAGATTGAAAAATAAAGAAAAGGACAAATATACCAGGCAGATGATGACAGAAAAGAAAGCAAAATGACAATAATATGCCAATCAAAATGGAACCCAAGGCACACAGCATTTAATGAAAATTTGTAGACGAGGACGAGAAAGCCACATAAATCCACGTTGTCTCTGATTCTCTTCCTTTCTCAGGTATGTGACATGTTGAAAGGGAAAAGGTCAACTTTGCTCATTATGCAGTCAGTACAATGGGACTCACCCTCAATAAAAACTCATAGGGAGCCTTTAAACCTATTTTAAAATAAACATTCATTTTAGTTGTAACTTTAAGAAAAAAAAGGTCAGGAAAGTTTCACATTAGTAACTGCGTGCAATTTCCCTAGCATACATGATTTATCTGTAAAAGTCAGTGTTTTTAATCGCACTGTATGTCGTTTGCTGTGGCGGCTGACGTTAGGCCTTCCTGTCGCTGCTGTGTGTTGCTGTTGAGAAAGGCAGGTGAGGGGAACATACCTTTCTTGGCCTCAGTGACATCTCACATCAGACAGTGCTTGCTGAAAGGAAGAGGGGGAACGGGAATTAAATCCGATTAGTTTGACATTTGTGTTCATTCTGTGTGTTCTAAGTGTTTGACTCTTTTTTAAATGTAGCTAATGCAGCCTACCTTGGGGGCCAAGAAATGATGAAGGTGGTGAAGCGAGACAACGAAACCATAAGGACATACTTACCTAAGGTAATCACCTTGGTGCTGCAAGGAAGTAAGTAGATGGGCAGAAATATTTACTGAGCGTGAAGTGCTGGAATTGGTTAAGAGTCTGTAAGACCTCAAGGGTTTGTGGATTTCATACAGAGTTCTACTTCTAGTGCAAATAAGGCAGTTCTTGAAAGTTGCATAGGAAGTAAGTAAAGCTGACTGTAGACTTCAATATATACTTAAATAAAGTTTACCACCTGTTTTTGTTAGGTTTGTTTCTAGAATCAATGCTTCTCTCTAGGGCCTTATCCTGAGGAGATCTCAATAATATGTATAGAATAATGAGTTATATCAAAATGTAAATAAAACACTGGGCAAGAACTAACATCACTATGACCTGTCGACCCAGCCTGTCTTTCTTTATTCTCCAATGCATTAGAATAGGCATGTTCAGCTCTGACACCAAGACCAGATTTCTGTACAAGCAGGTGCAGAAAGGCAAAGATTGAAAGATTTAGCATTTGGAAGTTTCTGCTCCAAATGTTAGTTTGGTGGTTTTTTTTTAGATTTTATTTATTTATTTCAGAGAAAAAGAGCACAAGGGGGGAGGGGGGCAAGGGAGAGGGAGAAGCAGACTCCCCGCTGAGCAGGGAGCCCAATGCGGGGCTCAGTCCCAGGACCCCAGGATCATGACCTGAGCCGAAGGCAGACGCCTAACTGACCAAGCCACCCAGGTGCCCCCTAATGTTAGAGTCTTACACAAACACATTTGGAAGGACCAGCCTCTGAAACTGGAGGGTACCATGTTTGAGAATATGTCTAAGAACCCTAGTATTGGCTCTGGTACTCTCATGGCATCATTTGTCTGCTTCCATTCTGAATAGGATGGAGCTGCAGTGTCCAAATATGACTGCCACCAGCCACGTGTGGTTCTTTGTGGCTAGTCTGAAAGGAGATGTGCTGCACGTATAACAGACACATTGGATTTCAGAAACTTAGTACCCATAAGAGATAAAATATTTCATTAATATTTTTATATTGATTACATGTTGAAATGATAATATTTTAGACTATTGGGTTAAATAAAATAGACTATTAAAAGTAATTTCAGGGCACCTGGGTGGCTCAGTCATTAAGTGGCTGCCTTCGGCTCAGGCCATGATCCCAGGGTCCTGGGATCGAGCCCTGCATCAGGCTCCCTGCTCAGCAGGAAGCCTACTTCTCCCTCTCTCACTCCCCCTGCTTGTGTTCCCTCTCTTGCTGTATCTCTCTCTGTCAAATAAATAAATAAAATCTTAAAAAAGAAAGAAAGAAAGAAAAGTAATTTCATCCATTCTTTTATACTTTTAAATGTAGTTACTAGAAAATTGCAAATTACATATGAGCTTATATATTTCTGGGGGGCTGTGCTAATCTAGAGCTTTAGGGTCAGTGTTGAGCTGTGACATTTGTAGGGTCTGACGCAGGCAGCCCTGCTGAGGGACCAGCCCCTCCAGGGCCCAGGAACCTGCAGTCTGCAGGCCAAATCTCAGATACCCTCTCCCTGGGTTTAGAATGTCTTCATAAACCTTGAAACATTTTACTTCAGCTTGCTACAGTCCTAATTAATATTTCTAGAACCTCCCAATACAATTATCTTAAAGCAAAAAATGTGTATGTTCTTTAAAAAAATATATTTTCAGAATATTTATCTATCGGAGCTTTACCCAGAGAGGACTTTTGAAAATCTATGTTTGACTTAGGACCATAGTGGTCATTTTTTTTCTAAAATAGCATTTGGCTAGAGACTGAAATTTTGAAGCCAGAAGGAAACCCTCACTGGCTGACTGGGGGAGGTTGGGGCCTCAGAAAAACACTTTCTCCAGGGCTTTCAGCTGTTTCCAGTCATTGAAGGATGTAAAAATACAAGAAAAACAGTATTTTATTTTTCAGCTAAATTATAAGTGAATTTGTTTCAAAAATGCATTTAAGTTCTCAAGGCTAGAAGTTCATAAAAACAACTCAATGCTCAGTTAATAATCAGACTAGCAGATGCCCACTTCCAAAATTCACACTTGCAGAATGACTAGACCCATCATGTGTCAAAACCCATCTTACCACCTGTGGAAGCCAGCTGCTGTAAAATACTCATCATTTCTGGATTCTGTTTGTATGTTGTGCTCAGAAAGAGGTCAAAAGATGGTGCTAACTTATTCCTGTCCTAAGTTAAATCCATATGCAAGTGTAATCATTCCCAGATCGAAGTCTGCTTATGGTAACTGTGTCAGGACTGTAAGTTTACTGAAACTTTTATAAGAGAAATATGGGGGTATAATGGTAGACAGCAGGCCATTTCAAGGTTATTATTAACACAGTCACAGGAATAAACTTTTCCAGCTACAGAGAATTGTTTTGTTTTGTTTTTTTAAGACAGCACAAAAGGTACTTGTGGAATTTGGGAAAGCGAGGCATTGTTTAGTTTACTGATGCAAAACTACCTTGCCATTAATTGATTATCCTTTGCACTGGCTCAGTTTGATCTCTCCACTAGAATAATACAGTTCCAGTTCCTAAGCGAAATGAGGTACAGAGAGACAGGAAGTTTATTGCGACTTTTTGTTTCTGTAATGAAAAAAGAGGAAACATGCTGTAATTTAATATTGGTGAAAGTTGAATCAACATACGTCCCAGTCTGCTTGAGAAAATAAGGAAACTTGAAAGGGCACGTAGTTTTAGGAAGGTGGTGGGCATTGCCTTCCAAACAATCCTGATACGCGGTTCAACTTGGAAACCGATTCCCAAGACTAGACATATCCCTTTCTGGATACTCTAGTCAAGGATACTCTGTCCCATTTCAGCCCCGAATATAGGCAGTCAAAAGCTACATACCTATCCAGGACTGTCCACTGTGAAGACTCCGTGAGCCCCACATATTTTGTTGCAAAAATACTTGAAAGTATTTCAATTATTGAACAAATTTTAAAACAGTTCTGAAAAATGTGTCTTTGTGCCATGTAGTCCGGAAGCCACAAGAAAGTTAGTCTAAAAGTCTACTATGTCATGTGGATGGCTTTGGGATTCTTTCTAATCCCCTGGAAAACTATCATACCATCATCAGGAGGCTTTGGTTCTACATTCAGATTTTCCATCACTGGATTTCCATTGTCCACGTGAAGAGAACTTTTTATCTTCTTGAGGAAAATGGGCCTTTTAAGTCTGAAAAATCTACTGGGCTGATTACCTGCCTGCCTTCCCTCCCAGGTCTAGAGACTTTATAACACAGTATCAGACTATTGCATTTATTAGTAGTGCTTCTAATACTACATAAAGTTGCTTCCCTTTCTTGGAACAAATATACCAGACTCATAGTTCTTTCTAAGAGACCTGTGGCATCATAGACTGTGTTCTATCTTCACCTGACTGAATCCTACCTGTCCTTTGAAACTTGGCTCCATTATCATCTCCAGGAGGCCTTCCCCAGCCCCTGGTTTTGGTTAGAGGTCCCTCCCCCAGCTTTCCTGGCTCCCTCTGCAGTTATAATATTGCATTTTTTGCACAGTATTTAAGTGGTCAGTTTGCCCCTCTTATCTATCTACAAGTCAGGAACTATGTTTTTTCTCATCTTGGTATCTCTAAAGACTCAGAACAATGTATGATACCTGTGGAGTTAATAAATAAGTAAATGTGTACTGGATGGATGGATGGATGGATGGATGGATGGGAAAGCCATCAGAGTATAGATTCTAAGCCTTTTTTGTGCCATGGGTCTCTTTGGCCCTCTCACGTATGGAACCCTACTCAGAATAACGTTTTTAAGTGCATAAAATAAATACATGAAATTACTACCCAAAAAAAGCAATTATATTGAAGTATAGTTATCACAATAACTGAAAAATGAATTTGTGGTATATAGTATGTGCACCTTTATTAACACATTAAATAATGAGATATAATAGCAGTCCGAATTAATATTGTAAATTTGTAGCAATTAGCATAAATAACTTTTTAGTTATCTTCAAGTTTTCTGTGATTTGAAAATTTCCATAATTTTGTACGCAACAAAATATAGGTGTTACTCATACAACTATTATTTGTTGCCTATATTCCTAACTGAAGGAAATGCTAAATTATAGTTAGAGGTTGGCAAAAATAAAGATGTCATCTTTTTCCCCTCCCCCACTGTGACCATGTCCACATGAACCCATGTGGACCCATAGACCCCCAGTGAGGAAGTCCTACCCTAGAGACACCAGACAGGGTTAGGCAGCATGGTAGTGTGGCTTGGGTGCTGGCCTGAGAACAAGAAGCCATGAAATGCTATGCTAAAAAGACGAGGTTATTTTGAGCTGTTGGGGAAGTAGTGCACGGTCTCAGCAAAGGGGTAATGATCAGGGTGATGTACAGAATGTTGGACGACCGTCTGACAGCCGCTTAGCCATCCGAGCCTGTGCCGTCCGTGAACCGCCAGCCAGGTGAGAGCGACCAGTTCATATCAGTCAGCCCTAGGAATGTGGCCGGATTAACAAATGAGAGGGATTATTGGGGGGAGGGATGTATGGAAAATATTGGAGCAGAGGAAATTTGAGATAGATCACTCAGAAGACTTTTACAAGGACTGAGGCAGTGGGATGGGGTGGAGAGGAGGTGGGCTACAGAAGATTTAGGAAGTAGAATCAGAAGCACTTGTACTAATAGGACATGAGAGAATGGAGAAGGAAGAGTCTCAGATTATGCCTCTGTATTTAGACCGGTAACAAGCTAGGGAATGTGGGAGGAGGAGTACCAGCAAGTCGTGGGAGGTGATGAGAAACCAGTCCGTGTGGGTACTTTGAGAGACCTGTGGGACCACCAAGCGGACACATGTCTGGCGGGCAGCTGGACATATGGGTGTGAAGCTTAGAATGGTGGTCGGGGCGGAATTTCAATTTGGATATAATGAGGATAGACTTGAAGCCATGAGCCTGGATAACAGTAACAAAAGGAAGTAGTATATGGAGAGAAGACATCTAAAGATTGATCCTTGAGAGCAGAGCTTGAAACGTTGGGAGGAAGTAGAGGAGCTAATGAACAAGACAGGAGTGGAGGGGGAGGGATGGGAATGAGAACCAGGATAGAATAAACCCAAGTAAAAGAATCAGCTCTACCTTTTTGCCACCCCGGTCCCAATTCTTTTGGGAACCCCCGGGGTATGTTCTGCTTTATGAGGCACCTGGTGTGTCTGAGGCAAATAGGTCAGCATTCCCTTGTTCTGTCCTTGTGCTAAACTGTAAGGGAATGTATGTCTCATTCACAAAAAAGTGAATTAGTGTTTGGTTTAGAAACTTGAAGTTTTCATTTAAAACTCACTTAGGAGGGACTTTCTAAACTGCCGTGACCATCTCTGGCCTGGGCGCACGGAAACAGCTGGTGTGGGCTGCTGCCAGCCGGAATCTGAACTTCACTGGCAGGCGGCAGGGGTCTCAGATCCTGCCCAGCAAGAACACACGAGGTGCAGCTTTGTGACAAAGGCGGGCAGCCGTGGAGGGACCACCTGCAAAGTGGTGCTGCCCCTGCCCCCAGAGGGCCAGGCCAGCGTGACAGGGTGGTTTGGGAAAGGGGCAGAATGTCCTCAGGAATGGGAGCCCCTCTGCCATGGCTCTTTCTTGGCCCACCTGAGCCCAGAGGTGCCTGTTGCCTTTGGGAACAGACCTTGTGCAGTTGTTTGCGGATCCGGGCGTGCAAATCCTTCGGACATGCGCACGTCCTGCTTGGCGGAGCATAGGAAGTGCTGCCTGGACCAGCTAACCGGGACTGCCTTCCGCCGCGCCGCGTCTGAAACTGATTGTGTTAGTTCTGCCTGTTTCATTGGAAACCTATTCAGAATGTCCTAATCATCCTGGAAATACGTACATTTGTCTTTATCACAATCATTTTGACCTTGAGAGCTTCCTCTTAGGCACTTGTGTTAGCATACCCTGAGTTCTCAAGTGGGGCGTGGTTGAAAGGAGCTGGTGTGGACTGCGGAGCAGTCTTCTGAGTCACAGCCTGAGGTTCAAACCCCAGCTCTACCATTTACTTACTTATGGAAACTTGACTAAGTTACATGACCTCACTGTGCCTCCTTTTTTCATCAATAAAATGGTTTAATAATAGTATCGAGTATTATACATTTGTTCCAAAAATATAATGCTATAATTCATATAAAGACCTTCCAAGAGTATCTGGCATGTACTAAGCATTCAATAGAAGTTTTATTATTATTATTATTATTATTATTATTATAAAGTTAGTTATATCCTAGATAGGCTTCTGAGTGCTTTAAAAATACTATTTAGGGGCACCTGGGTGGCTCAGTGGGTTAAGGCCTCTGCCTTCGGCTCAGGTCATGATCTCAGGGTCCTGGGATCGAGCCCCGCATCGAGCTCTCTGCTCAGCAGAGAGCCTGCTTCCCTCTCTCTCTGCCTGCCTCTCTGACTACTTGTGATCTCTCTCTGTCAAATAAATAAATAAAATCTTTAAAAAAAAAAAAAATACTATTTAATTAACTTCTCCCCCCACACACTCCTTCCCAGATATTTTCACTCTGCAGCAAAAGATTTTGGTAATATTAAATATATAGCCAAAAGACCCTGGAATGCCCCAACCCCATTCTAGATCACAGACACTGCTCCTCTTGAGATGCCTAAGGGAGATGTTGTACAGGAACCAACAGTGGTAAAGGAAAGTGCAGGAGTACTTAATCTTTACAAGGACTTGGTCCAGTACCCTTGTGCAGAGAATTTAGATGAGCTGGACTTGGCCATTTCTCTAAGTTAGTTAAACAAGACCCTTCAGTGCATCTGCGAGTTTCCTGAGGCATATGACCAGGAAGAAACAGAAACAGAAGAGGATAAATTTGTTCCCGATGCCTCATATTCTGTAGCCTCACCAAAAGAAAACTGACACCTCGGGTCAGCTTCTTACTCTAGTCCCAGGTAAGAAAGAGACAAAGCTGGTCACTAGCTGGTCCACCGCCTTCCATTTGGGAGCGAGTGTGTTCTGGCCCTTTACACTTGAGTCACACAAGAAAGAGAGAGCCTCACTTTGCAAGCCTGTTGTTGTGCAATTGTTCCAGCCACTGGAGAGGGGTCCATTCAGTAACCCACCAGCCTTCCTCCTCCTCTTCCTTTGGTGCCTCGATCCCCACGGCTTCCCGAGGTGCCTGCAGAGGGGAGAGGGCTCAGTGGCCGTAAAGGGTTGTGCTGTCACCTCTATCCTCAGCCATGTTTCTTCATCTTTGGGGATTTTAATTCTCATGTTCTCGAGAATGATAATTGAGCCAATTCTGGATAAAAGTAAGAAAGGAAACAAGGTAAATTGGAAAGTGAATTTCCCAAACTGTCTCCCTCTCTTTAGCAATTCTTCAAGTTCCTAAAAAGGGCTGCTCAGAAAGGCTGCAGTGAAATTGTAAAGCTTGGTGACTGCTGTCCCTCTGTTCGCAAGAGGAATATGATTTTTAAATGATGGGGTGTGGTGCATGAACAATGAATCTTGGAACACTGAAAAAAATAAAATTAAATTAATTTAAAAAAATAAAAAATAAATGACGGGAAAGAAGAGGCTTATGTTGCAGAATAGGCCTCCTCTGGGGGTCTGACGGTCCTGTCTGGGAGGGAAAGCAGCAGCCTGCCCTGGGTTCCCTGCAGGGGTGGGATCCATGCAGGAGGGTTAGTACCCTGAGCCTCGGAAAGCTGGGGGGAGGGGGGCTGCAAACAGGGAAATAAAGGCAGGACAGCGAGATCTAGCTGGGGGGTAACTAGATGTGCAGGTACTAATTGGACCCCTTGGTAGTACCTTATGACCACCAAGCCCTCTTCCCTCTACAGGCACCTTGGGGAGCAGTGGGAATCGAGGCACCGAAGGGGTACTTGGGGTACTAATTCGGCCCTGCTTTGTATCTGATATTTGGCTTCTTTGATCACAAACAAAGCAAAAACAAAAACAAACCCAAACCTGTCAGGTGGCAGTTCTTTCTGAGAAAGAAAGCAAAAGTGGAGAAAGCAGGCACGGCAATTTTTCTGACTTCTCAGAGCACAAAGGAGACAGCGCGTCTCCTCCCTGCGTCTACATCATTGCTCTGGTTACTCTCGAGATGCGGCGGCTCCCCCCGCCAGGCAATGAGACGGGTCAGGACTCCTTCTACAGAAGTGGGCTTGTACATGTGCTGGGCGCCCAGGGAGCTCCAGCTCTTTACGGAGTGCTAACAGGGGAATCCCTGTGCAGCCCAGGAAAGCAGGAGGCCTTATCTCTGCTGCTGCTGGAGCCCAGGGCCCCCTCCCGTGAACCCTACCAGGAGCGGAAGCCTCCAAATGCTGGTGCTGTCCTTCATTTTGGAAGATATTCCACCGGGAATACCCAGATGGCACTGCAGGTGGGCTGCAGGTCTCATTAATAAGTAAACGTGGCAAGAGTCACCTCGGTGAGCCGACCGTGAGTGGTGGCTTGACGACAGGGGCTCTGCTTCACTGTGTATTTGGTTGGCAACTGATCTTGGATCTTCCACTGTATTTCCAGTGTATTCCCCGTGATCTTCTCAAGGGAATACAGCGTGTGTGTGCATGTGCATGTGCGTGTGCGTCTGTGTGTGTGTGTGTAGAGACAGTGTGTGTGCACTATATGATAATAATGTATATAATAAAACACTTTGCTTTAGACTTAAAGAAAGTATATAGGGGTGCCTGGGTAGCTCAGTCGATTGAAGCAACTGACTCCTGGTTTCAGCTCAGGTCATGATCTCGAGGTCATGGGATCCAGCCCTGTGTCAGGTTCCATGCTTGGCAGGGAGTCTGTTTGAGATTCTCTCTCTACCCCTCTGCCCCTCCTCCCCCCCCAAAAAAAAATATTTAAAAAAAAAGAAAGTGTGGGGTGCCTGGGTGGCTCAGTGGGTTAAAGCCTCTGCCTTCGGCTCAGGTCATGATCTCAGGGTCCTGGGATCGAGCCCCGCATCGGGCTCTCTGCTCAGCGGGGAGCCTGTTTCCCCCTCTCTCTCTGCCTGCCTCTCTGCCTACTTGTGATCTCTCTCTCTTTCTGTCGAATAAATAAATAAAATCTTAAAAAAAAAAAAAAGTGTATAATAGTTAAATATTTTCTGAGCCTGACACATCAAAAGCAGCTTATGAGAAGAAAATATATTTTCTTAAAAATTAATTTAAGGTCAAGGGGCTGCTTTTTCCTCTGACCTGATGAGCACAACTCCCACTGCAGGGAAGAACGTAGACAGATGTTGCCCCACAGGAGATCCCTTTGTCTTCATTGTCATCACCGGTAGAAGAGCAACTGCCCTTTAGAGTGCTTACTATATGTCAAGTACCTGATATGCTCGTTTTGATATGCTCGTTTTCTAATCCTTACCACCCCACAAGGTAGCAGTTCTATCCCCACTTTACAAAGGAAATGGGCACAGAGAGGCTAGGAAACTGGCCCAAGGTAACAAGGCTAAGAGATGGAAGAACCAAGATTCCCGCCAAGGCAGCTATGGCTCAGGGCCCAAGCTCTCGGCACTGCACCCTCTGCACCACTCTCCCCCTGTAACTGCATCGTGAGCTCGAGCAGTCTCACGGGTTATTTCACCGTGACACAACATGAAGGCTTTATGAGCAGCCCTTTCACTCAGAGTATATTGCCCTGAAACACCATTTACCCCTCCGCTCAGGCCTACATGGTATCATGAAACAGAGTGCCCAAAAACCCCTGGAAGAGAGGAAGTGCGATTTGTTTAACTGCCAAGAATTAGTTTATACCAAATTTGGCTACATAACGGTCAATTATGTTCTAAGGAGCTTCTCAAATTCAGTGATAATTGAATGGATAAGTGAATGAATGAATACAAAAATAAAATTAAATAAATAAATAACATTCTGAGACTGTGAAAACTTCCTTTTATTAGACCTGTGATTCCTGTAATGCCTATAGTCCTACTGGATTGTTGAATAAAGAGAAGTAATACAAATAGAGATTTTTTTTCCAGTTTTATTGAGATATAATTTACACAAAACATTGTGTTAGTTTAAGGACTACAACATAATGAATTCGGTATATGTATAAATTGCAAAATGATTACCATAATAAGTTTAGTCAACATAATCACCTCACATAGTTATAAATTTAAATGTCTTGCGATGGAAACTTTTAAGGTCCGCTGTCTTAGCAGCTTTTCAGTATATTATAGTACAATACTGTTAACTGTAGTCACCATGCTGTGCATTAGATCCCCAGGACTTATTCATCTTATAACTGGAAGTTTGTACCACCTTTACCCAATCCCTCCACCAACCCCACCCACCATCTCTGGAAACTACCAGTGTGTGCTGTTTCTAGAAGTTGTCGTTGATTTTTTTTTTTTTTGGTAGATTCCACCTATAAGTGAAATCACACATTGTTTGTCTTCCTCTGATTTACTTCACTTAGCATAATGCCTTCAGGGCCCATCCATATTGTCACAAACAGCAGGATTTCCTTCCTTTTTATGGCTGAGTAGTATTCACGTGTATGTGCGCACACACATGCGCGCGTGCATGCACACGCCACCACATAGAGACTTTTGTGGTTTTCTTCATGTTTAATACTGTAAGATATGTTGGGGCACCTGGGTGACTCAGTTGGTTGAGTGGCTTCCTTCAGATCAGGTCATGATCCCGGAGTCCTGGGATCAAGCCCCACATTGGGCTCCCTGCTCAGTGGGGAGTCTGCTTCTCCCCCTGGCCCTCCCCTCTCTTGTGCTCTCTCTCTCTCTCACGCTCTGTCTCTCAAATAAATGAATAAGATCTTAAAAAAAAAAAAACCAAATGCTCTAAAAAATATATTTTAAGATGTGTCACTGAAAGTGATTTCTGTTAGTTATTAGCTAAATCAAATATATAAACTTAGGTCATAAGATGGTTTCTAGCATTTCTTTTGGTCTTAAAATAAATCCTCTGCTAGTAATGCATAAAAGCCAACAACTCAAAACGTGTACTAAAACAAAGCTTTGAAAAAAAAAATAAATAAAAAAATAAAACAAAGCTTTGTTGACTCCTTCAGGGCAGAATTCTGGTTTTCCTTCATTGGGCTCCGGTAACAGTACCTCTCTCTCTGCCTGTTGTGTTGAAGGGCCAGTTTGTACATGCCTATGTTTTTCCCTAGGCTGGCAGCTTCTCCAGGCCAGAGCTGTTTTACTCACTTGTGAATTTCAACCACTTAGCCAATACCTGATGAGAAATAGGGTTAGAGTCATTTCTGGTGGGACTGCTTTCAATCTGTGAGTTTCAGCAGCAAAAAGTGAAAAAAAACACCCACATGAGAAAAGACAAATGTGGTTTCTGTATGGTGGCAAACTGCAACAATTGGTAGACATTTCTGCAGGGACGTATCTCCTTAGGGGCGCACTGAAAAGCTAAAGGAAAATACATCTGTGAGTGCAGAGACTATAGTAACTGTAATTCCACCTTACCACAGAAAACATGTGAGGAAAAGCAAAAAGCACCCCTGAGAAGTCAAAATGTACAAAAACTGGGAAAATTAAATTTTGTGTTTAATAGAGAAATGGATTACTTAACATGACAGCAATTTGGAAACACAGAATAATTTCCATTCAATAGTGTGTACTTTTTATCAACTCTCATGCGTATCAAAACGAGTGCCAAGGAGAAAGAAACTACAGGAAATAATTTATCTTCTAACAGTCCTTTGGATTTAAAAGTGCCGCTGATCGCCCGAGATTCTCAGGTAACAATTCTGGTAATTTCCTGGCCGTTATCCCACCCATGACACGCAGCACCCCAGAACTACATAGACTGTGAGGAAGGCTGTAAGTAGAGGTGTTGGGGGGCATCTGAGTGGCTCAGTTAAGCAACTGCCTTCGGCTCAGGTCACGGTCCCACGGTCCTGGGATCGAGCCCGGTGTCAGGCTCCCTGCTCGGTGGAGAGCCTGCTTCTCCCTCTCCTCCCCGCTTGTGTTCTCTGTCGCTCTCTTCGTCATTCTCTCTCAAATAAATAAATAAATCTTTACCAGCCCCCCCCCAAAAGGTACAGGTGTTGGGTGTGCTCCTACCCTTGCTGGCCACACTCAGTTTCCAAAGCCAGTTTAAGACCCTCTCCCCCCAGTCTTTAGGTTTTATGTTTTCATGACATGGGTCAATTCATTGTTAATTGTAAAGAGTAGTAAAAAGAACTGATTAGGAATGTTGTCCCTGGATTTATAACCCAGCTTTACAACTCACTAATTGTTTGAACTTAAGCAACGTACTTCCACTAAGCCTGTTTCCTTTTCTATAAAATAGGGACAAAATGCCTTCCTCAGAGTGTTGTTGTGAGGACTCCTTGAGTACAGAGCTTAGCACGGTATTCTCAGCTTTTATCGGTTCATTATTATGTGTTGTGATGGTAATTTGCTTTGACATAGCAACGCAGTATACGCTCTCAACCACCAGGCTTGGGTGTCCCCTTCTTTCTTTCTTTCTACTTCACCTGTCTGCCCCCGCCCCCCACTAGTACCTCTCCACACCCCATCCTTTTTCAGTTTCCCGTTCAGAGTTACAGATGCAGAGTCTTCTGTTCAGATCTATTGCCTGTGACTTGTAATCTATAGGGACGGGAAGTATCTTGAGCCAGTGTATGTAAAGGTATTAGAAAAACCATGTGTTTTACATGTAAGCCAAGATTTTCATAGACGCCCTTCAGTGAATATAGTCCGAGGAAGAATTACAAAAAAAAAAACAAAAACCTTACCCCACCATCATCTGGGGATTTAACAAAATCTAGCCCACTCTAAATGGTTACTGGTCATGGAGGATTGAGAAATAAAATTAGATGAACATATGGGAAATCTGGAATCCTTGGTATTATGCCGTCTTGAACGCTTTGTGTTAAGGTTCCTAGTACATGCCTTGGGCAGCGCATGCGCGTAACTACTGGCTAGGACTGGTCTCTTGGTGTAGGTAGGTGTAGGATCCTCGGAATCCATGCTTATTATTCCTGCTCAGCTGTCTCACACTTTCACGCAGGAGGGAAGGAATGGTGTATCTCTAGTGCTGAGGCTCACCGAGCTGGACTTTTCAGTGGAGACATTTCAAGTGGTGATTGCGCCACTGAAAAGGCAATGCTGAGTTCTCCATAGACAGAGTCTCTGGAATAGGAGGCAGAAGCAGCAGCAGGCGCATACAGTGGCGACAGTCCTCCTCATCACAGAGACTCCTGGGGAGGGCTTTCTGCCTGGCCCTCCTTCTGGGTGACCCGTTCATAGCAGGGCTTTCCACAAGACTTCACCACCAGCTTGTGCTGGTGTGAGGGCTCCCAGAGAGCCTTTCTCGATGTTCAGGAATCTGCCGGCAAGAGAGCGTGCTGGAGCAGAGGAACACCCCTGATGGACACAAGTCCAAGTCAGCATTTCCAGATTTCGCAGCACTGTTCCATACTCCGAGGAAGCGCAGAACCACTGGGCACAATGACTGTTCCATACACTATGTCCCAGATATAATTTAAAAGAATCTTGTGGGTAAGGGTAGGGCGTGGTGTAGAGAGAGCCTCAAGTTATTAGCCCTATTGGTGGGTAATTAATGCCTGCAGGCAGCTGGTCCTCCCAGCGTACCTCAACGGAAGCTGTGGCAGGGTGTTGAGGGCCAAAATAGTCACCGTCTGGCCGTGAGGTTGCAGCATGGCCCACAGGTTGAGCTGTGGAGAGACCGACCCCTGAAGCAAGGAACCAGGCCACTGCCAGGCCTTCTGGTCTCCAGCACCAGGAAGAACTTCACACTCTGCTAAGAGCCATGCAAAATGAATTTCAGAGGGCCTTTGGAGTGCCCAGAAATGGTTGTAGTGAGCAAAAACCAGGAGGATGGGACAAATAAGTGAGCAGCCTGTGAGCCACAGAGCCTTTGCAGCATTCAAAACTAAAACCCCGGGTGATAGCCAGAAAAATCTCTATGAATAATTCAGAGGAAGTCTGCACTTCAGGGTTTAGCTGTTAGTAATTGACTCTCTGGACTACTACATCACGTATTTTCCTCTTTAAAGTATTAACTATCCTTTTAAATATTGGTTTAAGTCATGAGGTTATTGTAATAAAGACCAGTGTTTTTATCAGCGCAGTCTCTCTTGTCCATATTCAGCTAGTGGATTTAATGGCTGTTAGAGCAGAATCAGTGGACAGTAACACATGTGCCCGTCCTGTCCTCCCACTACATTGTGACTCCTCCAGTCTCTCGTCGTCACTGTAGCCAGAGTACATGTCCTACTATGCAGACCTTATCATGTCATTTCATTCTGTGAAGTGCTGAGGACTTTTGGTTCCCCCCACTATCTGAAAGTCAAGCATTCCTGTGAAACCTTTTATAAGTTGAAACAGCATAAAGCAAAGAGGCAGTTATCTTTAATCTATATAGTGAAAATTTTCGAGTGTTCCCAGACCCCAAAGATAAGCTCTTGTAGGCTTTTCTGATACCTTAGGACACATCTTGCTAGTGGGTGCACATAGTAAATCTAGGGAGAGCACAGATGCTTGCAGATGCAGTTCAAAGTTCTGGTGGCTTGATGTGGAATGGAGTTCTGGGGGAAGGTGCTCGGTGGAGCCACGCACACGCATGCAGCCTCTCTACCTGCCCACTGCCGAACAAACGCTGAACACTACTTTCACTTTTAGCCTTTATTCATAAAAGCAAAAATCTCTTTGGAAGATTTCTTTCAGTTGGCAAAAACAGGTACTAACATGGCTATTTCGTGAAAGCAAAGTGGCAGAACATAGACTTTGGAAAAGCAGGGGATACCTGTATGTGCGTGCGTGTGTGAGTGCGTGTGTGTCACAGGCAGGTCTAGATCAGTATCCAGTAAGAGTCTCAGTAATGTCTTTGCGGAGGCTGTGTCTCCATGCAGCTGCTTGCTCTCACCCGAAGCATGGCTGCATCGCCTGCCCGCTGAGTCAGCCCGCTCTCCTGCTGCACGGAGCCTGTTCGTACAAATGTTGTAGACACTCTCGGGGTTCTGGTCACTTTTCATCTGCTACATTGAGAAGCCTGAGTCTATCTGGTTCATCTTTGGATGAATAGGTTCAACAACCTATCGCATCCGCCTACCGTGTGGCTGCACGGAAACGGCGAAGTGTGTGATGAGTGGTCACCAGTCACTCGGTGATTATGTGTATTACTGTTACTGTAATATTGTGATTACTCAGTAACTCGTCCTTGTCCTCACCAGTCATCTCTCCAGTGCCCATCCCAACCTCAAAGTACACAACTTGGCTGGTACGTTCTTTTAGTGAATCACGAGCGATCTCTCACACAGGACTCTCCCTCCCTATACGGCGGTGGGTTTCTTTCCATCAGTGCCTCTTAATTCACTCCCGTACACCACGAAGGTCGAGAGGCATGCTCTCGGGACTAGCCTACAGGGGTCGGGGACAGGAGCTGTTTTCAAAGCATTTCAGGTTGCTGGTGTCATGTTTGTGTTGGAAGAGAAAAATGTTTTCTAATAAAATGTTTTTGTCTTGTCTTTTAGCTTACATTTTACTACGGAACTATAGATGCTTGGTGTCCAACGGCATACTATGAAGACATAAAGAAAGATTTTCCAGAAGGAGATATTCGACTCTGTGAGAAAAAAATCCCTCACGCTTTTATCCTCCGTTTTCCCCAGGAAATGGCTGACATGGTAGCTGACTGGCTAAAGGATGATCTGTCCAAAATCTAAGTACTGACCTGTGGTGTTTATCACTGACAGCTAGTACATAGCTCGTACATAGCAGCGGTGGCTATGCCTTTGCTTAGTAGTTAGTAATACCCTTAATAGGTAAGTATTCATTATTAATGTTTGATATTAGACGAGGAAAACAAAAAAGAACCTATTGGCTTGTTAATCAGCTCCCAGCTAGCTCCCCATACTACCGGCTGAAGTAAACACAATTGATGAAATACATCATAGGTTTAACAGCACATTTTCCAAGACTCAGGGAACACAGCGATCAGTGACCCAAAGAAGACCTCTTACGTTTGCGAGAGACCCCAGTGGCACCCTGTGGTTGATTTTAGTAGGCAGGATCCTTGCAGACAAAAGGAAGTCTAAATTTAGTTGATTTTAATCCAGTTACCATGTAGAATAGGATCTCCTAGAGGAAACTATGAAACACGCACTAGAAAATGTGAAAGAGATCAGTGAATGTGAGGTGTAGAGTCAAATACGTAAGTGTATGAGATCCTGAGGACACACATTCCAGTAGCAGGAAGCGATAAGCAGTGGCTCTTGGACATGGACCTGAGTCTCCCTTAAAGACAGAAGCTGAAGATCAGCCCAGACTAACTTTGAGGTCATCAGAATCAGACTGGCTACCAGCACAGACTGTGTCCCCTCCCCCTCCCAGCCCAATACTGTCTTGCAGCATGTCCGAACCAGAGGCAGAGCCGACATCAGGGGAGTCTGCATCTCTGAGAAGCTTCCCTGAGGAGTGAGACTTCCTGATCTTCCCATATCAGACGGAGAATAAAGTTCACCAGATATTCCTTGGGCGAAGGAACCCAGTGAGAGTTGCTGACCGTGCCTTCTGCCACAGGACAGCCCCAAGCTCCGTGCTGAGCCCCAGCCTGAGCCCCAGCCTGCCAGGCTGTGAGCTCCCTGCAGACTCCTCCCCTGCAGGGCCAGGATGCAGAGGCCCGGGGTGTCCCAAAGCCAGCCTGTACCTGTCTCATGGAGTTGCCTCTGCTGTAATTTTTCCAATGAAACTATATCGAGGACCAGCTATGAGCCAAATACTATGCTAGGCATCGAGGAGCAAGTTCTTGGCTATGTCATGATTCTTTTCTTCTGAAAAATCTTCCAGTAAGTAATTTTTGAGAGGACATCTTTCAATCGCTGATTAGAGAATTACCATAAATGAGTTCTGCATTTCTGCCCTGGTTTTGTTAGTCAAAAAGAAATTGTTTGACTACTGAACCAAAACAGGCCATAATGAATTATGTGAATTCACCTTCTCCAGATGCCTTGAGGTCCAGTAGAGAAGAAGCTTGTTTTCCAGCCTAGAGTAGGCCCACGATATTTCTGCCTTCCCTAAAACGACTCAATCCTGGGACCCGAGGAGCCAATAATTCCCACTGACAGCAGTGATAGTTGACAATTGATCAGAAACACTCAGTTTTCTCCTAGAGGAGACCCCTCATGGTGTTATCATTCCTTAAGAACAATAGATTGTTGTCCTTCCTTTCAAAGCCTAAAGCCCCGATGAAAGATTCAGCTCTGATATGCTGCCAACGCAGTGGTGAGTGTTGAACGAGTTACTGTCCCTTGTCATGGCTTCTGCATCTGAGCAAATGACTTCTCAGAGGGGAAGAGCCAAGCCCCAGGCAAGGAGTGCTCTTGGCCCTGGAGAGAAGCCAGGAGACACACACTGGCACGGGGCTGCACACACAATCCTGATCGGCCTCTGTGTGGGGAGGCCTTCTGGAAATCTGATGTTAGAAGCTGAGGATTTGTGGCTCTGAAGTGCCTTGCGTTTAGGAGATGCTCAGTAGTACTGACTTAAAGCCCTCGAGCAAGTCCTGGGTGAATCACACCTACTCAAAGAATAACACCCCCGCTTTTCTTTCAGCATTATTTTATATTACTCCCTATTTCACAAGTCCACGTGTATGACATTCTGTCTTATTTTGGTTTGTCCGAGCTTAAAAAAATGGTAAAAAGTAAAATGATAAAGATATGGGCTCATTTTCTGTTTATCATCTGATCACCAAGTGAATTTTCAAAACTAATGTTTTACCAGCACTTACGATGCCCGGCCTGACCTGTGTGTTGGGGGAGGAGGGTATAATCTCAGCAGTCCTCCTGAGTTAGACTCAGGCCAAAGTCTCTCTGTTAAATTCTCAGTACTTCTTTTAGAAAAGGAAGAATCCGATTTTAGGAGATTGAAGTTCGTTTTATTACATTAGGAATTAAACAAAAGACTAAATGTTCTCATGCATATGTATTAGGTGGTGATACGGTATAAGAATTCTGGAGGCCGCATCCTCGGTGTGATTTTTAAGCAACTTTCTCTTAATTTTCCATGCCTCAATGTCCTCACTTATAAGATAGGATTAATAATAAAGCATACCTCATATTGTTGGAAGAATTAAGTGGGGTGATAAAATTAAAATATTTAGTGCAGTTCTTGGCCAAGAGTATCTTCTCAATAAAGATTGGCTCTAATAATTGCTATCATTATTAAGCAGCAGCATCATAAAAAAGACTAAAGTTGGTAAGCAGTGGATGAAATTCATTTTCCAGAAGCATTTCTGTCTGTATGTACCAGTCAGCCACACGGATGGTCCTTGTCAAAGATTTGTCTTCATACAGGTTTATCTAGTGCTGAGTGAAGGGTCTAAGCTGGAGTTGTAACCGGTGCCCACAGGTGGTCCTCGGGCTGTACTGGGCCAGGGGACAGAGAGAATGTCCAGAGGCAGTTCCCGTGGTCCTCTGGACTCATGTCCAAGGTGGCTAGGGACCTCTTACCATCCACTTCGCCACCCGACCCTTGGAGAGCCAAGGATCACCAAAGGCTTGATTTCTCTTTACCCTACATTACATTAAAGTTAATTCCAAAAAAAAAAAAAGTTAATTCCATATTATCTTTTAAAAGATTTATTTATTTGAGAGAGAGAGAGTTCATGCAAGTCGGAGAAGGGGCAGAGGGAGAGAATCTTCAGACTCCCTGCTGAGGGCGAAATCCAACACAGGACTCAATCCCACAACCCTGAGATCATGACCTGAGCTAAAACCAAGAGTCAGATGCTTAACCGACTGAGCCACCCAGACGCCTAAAATTAATTCCATCAAAGGAGACTAAAAAGACATGACAACTTAATGTAATACTTGATTCTTACAAAAGAAAACATTGTTGGGACAGTTTTCACAACTTGATTGGGGTCTACAGATGAGCTGGGAGTAAGAGATCAATGTTAATTTTCCGACTTCAGTGGCTGGATTGTGAAGAGAATGTCCTTATTTGTTCTGAAGACACACTGAAGTTTCTGGTGGTGATCAGGCATCATATCATCTTACTCCAAATGGTTCCGAGGAAAGAAAATGTTCTTTGTACTTGCAAATTTTTTTATAAGTTTGAGATGAGTTTGAAATCACTATGCTGTCTCCTGCATCTGTCATTTCTTCTTTTCCAGAAAGTAAATTTCTTCTAAGCAGTAAGTGGAGATCTGAGTTCAAATCCTGGATCTGTCATTTACTGGGTTTGCGATGCTATGTTGGCTTAGCCTCGCTGAGGCTCCCCCGCCCCCATCCTGTCATCCATGAAAATACTTGCTTTCATTTTGGAATGTTAGAATGTTAGATTTGGGGAGGGGTTTTGTTTGGTTTTAATGGGGCTCATTGAGGTCATGGGTAACAGCAGCTAGCACCCTGTCTGGCTTATGGGAGATGCTCTGTAAAATGGTACCTGAAGGAAAGGTTAGCAAACTTTTGATGTCTCTCCTCTTTGCCACAGCAGAGGACCCGGTGATATCTCAGCTTGTATGTGGTTTCACCCAACCTGCAACTTGATTCTTGCAGTCTTAGCATTTCTGGTTCCTACTCGGGGGGAGGGGGCAGTTGCTCAGCTGGCTCAGCTTTGGGCCGTGCAGGCCTCCCACCAGCAGCGCAGGATGCTGGAACATCACCTTGAGGACCCGACGGTGGATTTAGAAAAGATACAGGAAGCCAAACATTTCTTAAATAACCTGAGATACCATCTTCGTTCCTGGCCTCCTCTTGCAGGAGAGAAGAGGACATACTTGGGCTGTTCTGTCCCATGGGAGGTGGGGTTTGAAGAGGGGTCAGTGGCTGGAACTAAGTGTGCCCTGTGAACAGATCTCTCTCTGAGGCCTTAAGACAGAAGCTGTCGTGCAGGAGTCCCTTTCCAAAGGAGCAGAGATTTCCGCCTATGCCCCGTAGATAGGCGAGTGATGGCTCTGGTCCGTGGGGGGGAACCACTGTGGGACACGCATCTGGCCTCTTCCGCCAGACTGAAGGCTCTGGATTGCCGTAGTCCCATGATTGGAAACCCCCAGAGAGAAAGGGAAGACGGCTGCTCCAAGTGCCCGAAAAGACAGGGAGAGCTTGGGTGGTGTGGGGGAGAGGAGAGAGCCCACAGAAGAGGCTGCCGCTCCCCCCGCACTTTCACAGGGTCTCGTTAAACCTTCCGGTCCCATGGGCTGTGGCCGTACTCACCAAAGATCACCACAGAAGAGAGAGGTAAGTGACTGGCTCAAGATCTCACAGCTACTGAAAGGCAGCGGAAATTGAAAGGCAGCCTCTACTCAAGAGCCAAGGCTTCCTTCCCTTTCCTCGGCACCGTGCTGCCTCCTGGAGGCAAGAGGGGGCAGCCCAGCAAGAGTGGAAGGCTGGCTGAGCGAGTCAAGGGAAGGGCAAATAAGGGCCAGTTTAGCAGGCCCAGGGAAGAGTAGGTAGTTGGTAACATGAGAATAGTTTTAGAAGAATGAAAGAGAGAACAGACCAGCTGGCCAGGGATGGGGGGCGCGGAGGCGGGGTGCATCAGGCAGCGGACTGCAAGGATGAAGGCCTGCCTGCAGGAGTCAACGCAAGGCTGCAGCCCCTCATTCTGCCCCTCTGCTCTCTGCTGCAGCCGCCTTGGCCCTCCAGGTGCTGACTTCTCTGACCTGTGCTCTGAAACCTCTGGAGTCACCTACTCCATGCCCCTCCCCTCCCTCAGCCCCAAAGACCAGCTGCTCCTACCTCCTGGCATAGCTCCTCTCCTCCCCCTCCCTCCCTCGTTCTTAGCCCTCAGGGTGCCCTGGCCATGTCTCCATTAGAGTACTTACCAGTTACTGCTGGAACTATACTTTTCCATTCTGCTCCTGCCACCCCCACCGCCAAACTCCTTCCTGCCCTTAAAAGGAGAGTCCTAGGACATGGAACTTGTGTCTTGTCATCTCTGTGTTCTCAGGGCTTATAGAATAGGGCCTACTACACAGAATATTCAGGAAGTTTTACCTAAATCAATACAAGTTTCTACCATACCTGATAGTCAACCTCTCAAGAAACGATTCTCTCAGTTGTTCAGACTCTCCGGGAATCACATCTCTGGGATTCCGTGTCCCTCACGACTGAATGTGTAAATGGAAACGGGAGGTGGACTAGCTCTTTTAGCCCTTAAGCCTTCCCCCAGCCGAGCGGTGCACAGCCAGGGCAGCTGCACTGGGGACGTCCAATGTTGGCTTTCCGGCACCGGGGACTACAGAAAGCAAGGACCCCACACTTCGTGGCCATTCCTGTCCCCTCCAAATGCAACTGTTAACTTCCATTCTTCCATGGTCAGCCTCTGGAGTTTGAGTCTTAGCAACTACCAAATATGTGGTTATTATTTGTTGAGCGCTAACCCCGTGCAGCACCCCAAGTGGGAATTGCAGCAACAGTACACGAGACCGGGCTCGGGGAGAGCAGAGCGTTTTCATTTTGGATCGCATTCCTCAGACATTCTGGCAAAGGGGCCTGTGCTGACCTCCCTACGTCGGGACAGACTTCCTTGGGTAAGTCTATGGGAAAATTCCTCTTCCCTGGGAGGGGAACGTGACCCTGTGACTGGGCGTCCATTACAGCCACGGGTGCGGGTGCACCTGCACGGCCTCCCTCCTCACAGAGGGACTGGAATCGCATCTCCACGAATCCACCCTGCTCCGGCTCCACACCACAGCTGGGCTTCCTGCTGCTGGCCACTGCCCAAGGGCGCGCACCTGCATGCGATGAGGACTGGCAGACGCCCACCGCCTCGCAGGCCGGGGCTGCACGCTGGTGACACGTTGCAGCGGATGAGTTCCTCCCCAGATCGCTCCTCCTTCCGCACATCCGCGCAGGAGAGTGTGCGATTCCCAGCGGCGGAGGAGCACAAGGGGGGGGGGGGGCACCACCAGGTCGCAGGGGCGGGGGGGGGGGGACTACACGTCACCCTCCGCAGGGCAGCAGGTGGCACCCGTCCTGTTTGGCTGCCGAGCGGCTAGCAGGACCCACCGGAGGGAACGCAGCCGGCAGCCGGCACCGCCGCCACTGGGTATCCTTGACACTCGCTCTCATCATTGTTCCGGGAACAGGATAAAAGTCCAAATGCTATCCTAGCTCCGACTTTCTGTTCTCCCCATTACTCCCCTTGTCTGCTGACTCGGTATCCGCTCACCACCGAATGCCAGGGTAGGCCACGTGGAGACCGAGAAATAGGAAAATGAAGAACTGACCCAGGATCCTTATAAATGATCACGATAAGACTTCACGCTTTTCTAGGGCAGAGTCTCCAATCTTCTACCTGAATGTACCTACCAAGTGAGTTAGTTGAAAGGTGAACACCTTTTCAACTCTCTTACTTGGTAGGAATGAAATTAAGCAGCAAAAGGGAAGCAGACTTTCTTGATTACCTTTCACCAGAGACAGACAAACATGACCACCTGGAGGGGCGTTAAGCCCCGGCGGGAACAGCCCTATTCCAGTGGCCGGACGCCCTGTAGGAAGGGGGCTCCCCGTGGCCACGGCCCTATCCCAGAGGAGGTAATTCCCATAACAAGCCATTCCTGAGGGCAAGGCCCTGTCACCTTCCCCATACGGCTGCTCTGTCACTAATTCTCTCCCAGGAGTATATAAGGAAGAGATGAAAGAGCTTTCTCCCTCCTGTGTTGTAGGAAAAAGTCGGGAGTGGCTGGTCCTCTCCCGCCCAGTCTGGGAGACATACTGAAGGATGCCGCCGGCTGGTGCCACGGTGCACAGATCTTTGTACTGGTCTGAGCAGTACTGAGCGGAAGTGGCCACATGTGCTGTCAGACTTTGTTGGTTTCCCTAAAACACGTACCTGGCCTTGCAGAGGAAGCTGCCACAGCTGGGCATGGCTATGGCCATGGGTTGTGGAGGCCTCCCCGTGCAGCCTCAGAATGGGGGTGCTCAGGCTTCCCACGGTGAGACAGATCCTACAGAGGCCTGCTGTGTCTGGGGCAAAACCTTTCCAACCAGCCTGTGTTTGCAATAACAACACTCACCAGCGACACATGGCAGTGCCCGTCTTCCAAAGGGAAAATGCTTCCCGCTGCCTGTCGGCCTCTGCACCCCCCGAGCCCAGGCTTGGGTACCTTCCCGTGCAGTGGCTTCATGCAGTGCGGGCTGTGCCGTGTCCCACGGAGCCACACCAGTCACAGACCCGAGGCACCTGAGAGCCTGAGCTGTTTCAAGGGAGAACGGTGGGCATAAAGACCGGCAGGCCCCGAGCTGCCGTGGAGCCCCGTTCCCGGGCAGTTGTCCTGATGCCTGAAGCATGAGCAGTGGAAGCAGACCACCAGAGAAAGGCTGAATGAGAGCTGGTCTCTGAAGACCAGCCAGGAACAGCTTCATCGATAAAATATTTAATCAACTTATCTGTACAAAATATTAAAATGGTTAATGAAGAGTATACAAGAGCATGTTTAACAAATATATACTGCTATATGACTGTCAAGAAAAATAGAGATGGCTGTTTTACAGTTCATTTACATTCCAGTATGTACAATCTATTTAAACTTGAGAATACATATACACAGTGGGTTTGTGCCTGACCTTGAGGTCCCTGCCAGCTAGCCTGGGCGTGGGCAGCCCTCACAACATCAGCTCCTGCTGCCCCAGCCGCCCCGCGGAGCAGCAGGGAGATGGCCGGGTCTCGAAGCCTCCCAGCCTTAGAGCTCTGCTCGGGCCAAACCAGAGCTGGAAGACCGACGGACACTCCAGCTTGCATTCAATGAGTTTACAATTCTCACCACTTTCCCCAGCTTTCTCCCGAGCCGAGCTGAGAAATAGAGGATATCCTTGCAAAATGAAAGGGACTTCAGCCCCCACCAAAATAATACATCCTGTCTTCAGCCACTGAGGGAGTGTGCGTACTGAGCTGTGATGGCATTACTGTCACTTTGAGTTTTGCCCATGTCCTCAGAACCACAGTATTGGTGGCGGAGTCCGGGTGCTGGCCAAGAGGCAGGGCGCCCGTCTTGTCAGACACTGCTGCCCACGCAGAGCCCGTGCAGAGGCACGCCGGGGGCTGGTGTCCAGGTTCTGCAGCAACCTCTTGATATATATATAATTTTTAAAAAGTTTTCCAAACTGTTCAGAATCCCCTATTCTCATCCGCTGAACAGCAAGTTGCAGTCAGCATACTAATCCTTCTTAAAAAAAAAATGCATTAACTTTTCATTTAGGACGAAATACTTCCAGCTGAAAGACCTAAAGTGACTCGGTTATGATTCTTTGTCACAGAAAACACAGAAGTTGTTTACACTGCGGTAAAAAGTGGACTGCAAAAAAAGCCCAAAACACCCCAAACCACCACCACGACAACAAAACAGCAGTTACTGTAGGGAAGCTTATGTTCAGTCTGTGACTTATCCGGAGACAGCCAGGGGAACTCTGCTTTCCAGAGTCTCTGTTCCCCGCTTGGAACCCTCCAGGATTTCCCAGCCAGAAAATACATTCTTGCTTTCTCCCTGAACATGTATCATCATTTTCTAAACAGAATGCTGCATGGCTGGCTTTCCTCGGACTCTGACAGGCCCTGACCCGGAAATATAAATTGCAGAGAAAAAAGCCCTCCTTGGGGGGTGCACCGCACCCTCCGGCCAGCCTGCTCCTCCAAGCCACGCTGCTGCTGTCCCGAGCCCCCGGGGAAGCCTCGGGACACCTGGGACGCGTGTCTTCTTCTGCCCCCGGCAGCCCCGGCCACTTGGAGAGAAACACGCAGACCGGGAAAGGCTTCCTCTGCACATTATGACTTTTTTCAGACTCACTTGGCTGAGGAGTCCAGGCGAGGGCTGCCCACGTGTGCGGTCTGCGAGAGGCCGGGCTTGTCAGGGTGAGAGGGCCGCGCGCTGTGTGCCCATGCACCGGGCCATCAAGCCCCCTCCCGTGCTGCACCTCGGGGGGGGGGGTCCTCAGGGGCCAGTTAGCCTGGGTGCCTCAGATGGGTTTGCATTCCCCTCCAGTTCAGCAGCACTCTGATGAATAAGCCTTACAGGGGATCTGGTTTCTGTCAAACACAGAAGCACACCTCATCCGCAGAAGGTTCAGACGAAGTTCTAGATTCCTTCCGCCAAGTGTCTGAGCAGGGTGTGGGCTCAGCACAGGCATCTCGGCCCGGCCCTCGTTGCAGGAGCTGGGTGTGGTCGAGGCCGCGGCCGCTCAGATGGAGCAGCGCAGAGAGGATTTTGCAAAGACCGGCCCCCCTCCTGCCTGGCCCAATCTCCAGCTGCCCCGAGCCGTGCTCCTGTTTGCCATCAGCTCAAAAGAGCAGAAACCAAGCAGCTGGCCACCCCCGGAAGGGCCGTGCTACCCGGCTGCAAGGTGCCTGGGACGCGACCATCAGAAGCCTGTCCTTGTTTGTCTAAATAGCTTGTTTCAGCTTCCTCTCGCTGACTTAGAAAAAGGAGAAAGAGTTCCTGCACTATAGCTCTTATCTCCTGGGCCTGTCTGGAAGGAAGAGCTTCTAACCTCGCGGTTGGAAGTGCCTTCTAGACCAGCGTGCAAAGCGGTCCTGCCCACAGACTCGCCTGACTACAGAAACACCCCTTTGCAGAAGTCTCCGTGCACACTGCAGCCCTCTTGCCATTGTAGGGGGATGCGGGGGGAGACACCAGCCCCTTCCTTTGCATACGCTCACACCCACAGATGCCAGAGGGGCCTGAGGACTGCTCCCTGGAGGTCGGCACAGGCCACCAGTCCTGCCGCTCGGAGGGCATGCTTGCACTTTTCAGCAACTCTAAGCACAACTGGAAATGCGGACCAGCTTTTCAGTGACCTCACCCTCTGACTCCGCCCTTCCCTGGGTTGCCCGGCGGCAGAACATGGGGCTGCCACTGTGAAGCGCCCCCCAACTCTGCCCGGTCAGAAGGCCTATGGCCAAGTCCCAGGCCGGCTTCAAGCACGGCCCCTCGCCGGCAGTTTTGGGGTGGGGGGGACCCAGCTCTGGTGATGCTGGGTGTGCACACCTCATGAGCAGAGAGTATCCCTGAACCAGTAATCAGAGCCCACACAGCAGACGTCAAGCCCTCAGTCGCCCCCACTGACTTACTAAGCCAACTTCCAACCCCCTTCCTACAGCTACACCCGGTACGTGACTCCACATAAGGGACGTGTGGCCTTCCTGACAAGAACAGGCTTCTCTCACCTTGAGCTCCATTGGGATTTCACTGTTTAACAGATGAAAGTCCAGAAATAGCACAAAAGGAGGAAAAAGCTTGCTCCAGCCTAAAAGGCCAGAAGGCTCTAGGCGCAAAAGACAGAGCTGTCTGAAAAATTAGAAACAACCTCTTTTGATGCCTCCCTGTTTCTTAATATTAAACTCTGCCACTATTTTTCACAAAATGGCGAGAAGCAGCAGCTCCTAAGGTGCCCAGCCCTGGGTCACTCCTCCAGCAAGCAGGACCAGACATGGGCATGGCAGCGAGGAGGGGGTGGGGCCCGTGGGGTCCTGCTGGGGCACATCACCCTTACACAGGCCTGCTTGCCCGGTCCGGGGACTCTGGGACAGTCCCGGGTCCCTGCCGGACTGCCTATAGGGCCGGGCCTGCTTGCTTCCGCTCTTCCCACAGAGGCACCAGCAGCAGGTGGCAGCCGTCCCAGGATTGGGTCACAGAACAATCTCAGCAAGTGTGGCTCTCCCCACCCCTGTGTGAGCCTGGGGGAGCTCCAGCCAGGTTGGTAGGGCCCCTCACCTGGAACGCAGGAAAGGTCGTGGCTTTGGTGAACTGAGCCCTACCCCTGAGATCATGGCCTCCCCTGCACCTGCCGCGACCCAGTGGCAATCAAAGCCGCATCCATGAGGCCCCAGCAGAGGCCAGGAATGTAGCGCACACACGTACACACAGGCGGGAGCTGTGATACTTGTGGGAAGTGGCTCTGGGATGGGGAGGGGACGCTTTCCAGGAACAGTCACATCTGCTCTGCCTTTAAACTACGTTAGTGGGCTTCTGGACCAACTAGAATCCTAGACCCACGGACTGGAGAGCTTCTCATTTTACAGGGACAGAAATGGAAGGTCCGGGGAGGGAGGTGGCTGCCCACGGCTGCCCCAGGCCTCTCGGGAGGCAGAGCTCTAGCCCCCAAGTGACCATGCAGCAGGCAGACAGCAGGCGACAGCGTGGGGTGGTCCCCTCCTGGGGACGCAGAAGTCCCCAGACACCCCAGTGTGGCTCAGACCCACCTCAGAGGGATCTAGTTCCCTCCCATCTCACTCCCAACATCTTCCAGCTGCTGGGTGCACTTGTCAGCTGCCTCTCTTCCCTTCGCAAACCAGACACCTGAGGGGACAAGGCCGGTCCTTCCCTGCCAATGGACCCTCAGTCCTCCCAGCCTACCCGGCACCTGCTTGAGGCTTCCTGGCCCAGGCCCGCTGAGAGGGCCCTGCTTTCTGAGCCTGGGGAGGCTTCTGCTCCCCACCGACCTGCTCTCAGGAGACCGGCGAGGTCCCCCATGATGTTCGTGTCCCAGAGACAGCTGTAGCTCTGGTTCTTCTTCTCACCCCCATTTTCTGGAGATCAGATTCGAGCAAGGCAAGAGTCTGCTTTTTCTGTGCAGAAGCTCCTCCTGGAAAGAATTCAATTTTCCTCCCTGCTTTAGGAAGAAAATCAGTCTACAGTCCCAGGTTACTTTCTGCTACGACTTTCAATAAAATTGCAAACAGGATAAATGACTTGTAGGATTTGAGTTACACTCTGATTACAGCCGCAGGGTGGTCGGTATTTCCTTCGGCACTGACAGCAAGGTCCCCGCGCCTGCCGACACTTCCAGGAGACTGCGGGAGGCAGTCACTGCGCTGGGCTTGCCGGATTTGACTCGACACCACACAATCCACAGACCTTCTCTTCCCCATGCCACTGTGGTACTAAAATGGCAGCACACTAGGCTGAAGGGGAGTCGGTGCATAAGGAATGGGCAGAGCTCCAGCCGAGACAACAGAGCCTGCCACCCTCTCGGGAGGACCCGCCCCGGCTGCTTGCAAAGCCAGAATTCAACCAGGCAAGCGTTTGGGCATCAGTGGGCGCAGCTGTCTGCCAGTGGCAATGTCTCCCCTGATACGGAAGCCTGGTTCCAGAAGCAGTGACCGGACTGTCTTCGTGTTTAGCAGACCCAGCACCGACCCGCGTGGGCTCCAGCGTGAGCACTGGCCTGCCCTGTGCTCCCCAAGCAGGGATGCCCACCCTGTTCTCCAGCAGGAAGGAGCCATTGACATGGTCTCAACCAGAAGCGCACAAGTCTCCCCCAACAGAATGGAAAATTCGGGGGACTTGAGGAAGAATATTGTGGTGGCTCCAGACCCAGGGGGCCTGAGCTGGGAAGGGGGCACTGCCTTCGCTCACAGTGCCGACACACTGTATCCCTGCTTGCCAGCAGCCAGCTCTCCCACGGGTGGGGACTGGGGCTTCTAGCTGAGGGACTTGGCCCCACGCCCCCCTGCCTAGAAGATTCAGCCAGGACAGGGCACTCCCAACTGTGCCAGCAGAATCCTTCTCCAAATATTGGCAAAGCAGCTCAGACCACATCATAGCAGCAAAAACACATCTGCCTCTGCACGTGGTGGCCCTTCTGTCATTTCTGCAAAGTGTGACACATCTGCTCCATTCACCTACTTTTAACTCTGAGATGCCAGAGGCCCAAGCAAAGTTGTGGCAGGCACAGGTGGTCCCTGGGGGGCGACAGGCAGCTCCAGGGCAATTCCCAGAGACATGGCTTCTAGTCGGTCACTAAAGACACACTGAGGGCATCTGAGACCATCAGAGGAACCATCACTGCCCAAGAACAGTCCCCCATGCAGCCGGGACCTCCAGATGCAGGAAGATCCCCACTTCCTACACCACTTACAACACATCTGCGTAGAAGGAGGTCATCAGGAAAAAAACAAAAAAAACAGAGAAAATGGACATTTTTTCCTGCCACAAAAAGCTCAGACTAAATCAAAACAGGTCCTCTCAAAAACCTTGTTTTTCCTAGTTCCTAAAAAAGAATCAAAATGTTTTCTTTTGTCCAAGATATTAAATAACCTTTGAATTTCTTCAAAGTATAGCTAGTTTTTTCATTAACTCCCTTTCTAAAACTTCAAATACTACAACCTTTAATATTTTAGTGTCATTTTTTTTATTCTTCGCTATGACAGAGCAATTGCCATGCAATTATTAAAAACAGTTTAGGAAAGTGAAGCTTCTCTGGCAAAATCCATAAATGTAAGGGGACCACCGGTCACTGAAATTGGGAGGAAGGGTGCCATAGCTGCCACCTCAGGAATTTTGTTTGTGTGTCTTAACCTAAAGAAACTTGCCTTTTCTCATTATTTATAGCTACTCAGATAACCACAGCATATAAATTCACATTGTAAATGTATTTTCTTTTCCTTTGGGGAAATTTTACGGGATAGAATGGACTCAGGTGGGGCCCTTAAGTAAATTAGCTGTATCTAAATCCTTAGTATTCCTCTCTCTTGAATGTTTAATCACTGAGAATTAAAACTTGTATAACTCATCTGGACGTTAGCATCCAAGGCAAGGGTGGAATGGACCCCAGCCCAACACAGGCTTCAAGAGAAGGACCCAGGAGGGCTGCAAGGGTTTTCAAAGAAGCCCTCAGAGCCCCAGACAGGTGGAATCCAAATTGTTTCTCCTCCCTCTCTCAACCACTTACACAAGGCCACAAAGGACTCCCAAGTAGAAATGAACCAAATAAAACAATGTAGACTGGCGTGTTCTAGCTTCCCTATACAAGGGCAGGCAGTCTTACCATCAACCAGACAAAGACAAGACTAGGGGGAGGCTTCCACCTCTGCCCTCCCCCCTGCACCAAGGCCCTGCCCTTCTGAAGGGGCCACAGGCAAGCGGGCAAGCCGCAAATGCCCCCTCTACATTGCAGATTGGGGGCATTGCTTCCTCCTTTGAACCACTGGGTTGTGCGGAGCTGAAATCTCACAAAAGCACTTTTGTGTAGCTTCACTTCCCGTTACTATCACACTGCCAAAACCTACAGCAACAACACAGCGAAAGCGTGTAAAAGCCAACACAGACTTGATAGCTAAGCGCAAGCACATGTTGGCCCATTCTGAGCACACCATTTGGAGAGGGTTGCGCCTACCTGGCAGAGAAGGCTGAGTCTTGCGAAGAAGCCCGCCTCTTTCCCAGCTCCTTAGCAAAACCTCCTGGCAGGTCTCTAGGAAAAGGCACAGCTGCCCGCCTCTCCCCATTCACAGCCACTGCACTCAGCCTCCTCCTCAGTACCCCGCAAGGCACCCCTACCACGCTGAGCTGCCCAGCCTAGGAGCTTCAGAACCTGGCACATGCCACCCCACCCCCAAGTTCGTATCAGTTCAGACTCCTAGTTTATAACCTCTCCTCCATTTCGCTTCCCCCCAGAAGAAAAACATTTCTTTCCACATTCTAGATCATTTCCAATTGGAACTGGTTTTTTTAAAAGGGTTGTGCTGACCCTTGCAAAGATCTGGGAGGTTCCACCATGAATTCTTTTGGACAAGTGTTCCCTTTCAAAACGGAAGGGGCACGTTAGATTTTTTAAATTAAAGAATAAACATGCCTTTTGCAGCGGTTTCTTCCCAGAGTAAATGGCCTCCGTGCAACGCAAACCTTCAGAAAGGGCATGACAGCCGTTCTGTCTGTCCCAGGTGCACCCAGCCACCCAGCCCCGCGTTCCCCCACACTCAGCCACAAACAAAGAGGGGTGAGATTAAACTTATTCCAGTACCCCCATTAATTCACCCATTCTGGAATCCCCAATCCCCTAACCCATTTCTACCAGATTTAGCGCCTGTTATTGTAACATTAACACAAACACCATTCGCCCTATAAAAGGGAGCGGCGGGTGCGATGGCGCATTTGCGGGAGTACACGTTCGGCTCGGTAGCGTCAGGTCGTCTCTTCCCAGGGCTTTGGGTGTTGCCCACGGTAAATGTGTGCATGAGTGAACGAGTGTGGGGGTGTGAGTGTGGGTGTGAGTGTGAACGTGCGCTCCCCCTCCACTGTGCGGGCGCTGGGTCAGAGTCCGACGCACACCCACGCTCGCGACAGACCCCGGCCGCTCTTCAGCAGGGGGTCCTGGGTGGCGCGGCTGCCCCCTCCCTGGCTGGGCCGGGCCCGCAGGCTACCTGCAGCCGCACGCCTCCACCACCATGTCCTCGTACTGCTTGTAGACCACGTTGTTGGCCGCGTCGATGTAGAGGATGCTGATGGGGCTGAGGCGCGCGGGCACGCAGCAGGAGGCCGGCGCCGCGTCGGGAGCCATGGAGTTGAGCAGCGTCTGAATGATGGCGTGGTTGGTGGGCTCAAGGTGCGAGCGCAGCGGGAAGTCGCAAACGCCCTCGCAGTGGTACGCCTCGTAGTCCAGCGGCGCGATGATCCAGTCGTCCCAGCCCAGCTCTTTGAAGTCCACGTGCAGCGGCCTGCGGCTACAGCGGCTCCGGCCCCTTCGCCCGTGGCCCCGGCCCGCGCCCCCGCCGCTGCCCTGCGCTGCTCGCGCCCCGGCCAGCGCCGTCCGCCGCCGCCTGCGACCGCCGATGACCGCCGTCGGCGACCCAGTGCTGGGTCCAGGGTCGGGCGGCGACTCCGCCGCCAGCGAGGCCCCGAGCGCGCGGGCCTGGGCGCGGATCTCCCGGAATAGGCTCCCCTTCCTTTGCGTGTGGGAGGAGACGACGAGCAGAGCGCGCTCTTCCGCAGCCGAGTGGCCCCTGCCCCGTGAGCCAAAGCCCAGCAGCCGCAGTGCCAGCGGGCCCTGCGAGGGACCGGCCACTGAGCGCAGCAAGAGGCAGAATGCACGAGTGGCGCGCGGCTCCTGGCGGTGGCGCCGCACCGCGTCTGCCACGTCGAACACCTCCCAGCGCGCTCCGGCCAGGGGCTCGGCGGCCCGCGAGTGCAGCAACCGGGGCGCTCGTGCGGCGCCGGGGCACGTAGACAGCAGCAGCAGCGGCAGGGGAGTCGCGCCGCCAGGGCCCAGCTCCGGGGACTCATGGCGCAGCACGCGCAGCTCGGCTCCCACCACCTCGTCGGTGTCGGGAAGGCTGGATACGTCGAACAGGAAGCTTTGGCCGGTCTCGGCTGGCGATTCGTCTGCAGGAGTCAGGCAGAGAGAGAGAGAGCGCGCGGTAAGAGTGGAGAGCGAAGCCGGCACTCCCGGCCGCGGGGCCTCCTGACTGCAAATTGCCCACTGCCGGGGATGCGGGAGCGAACCGGCTGGAGGCGGCGCCCGCCCCCGAGTCTCGGCCCAGCCAGAAAGCTGCCAGCCTGGCTCAGAGTAAAGGGAGCCTTCGCCCTGACTATCGATTATCGGGACCGGGGCTTCGGTGCATCGACCCAAATTTCTGCCACCACACCAACCCACGGGCATTCACTTATCGCCGAGCCGCGCGGCCAGGTCCACAGCCCTCCACCCAATGCCACCACAGTTCCGCTGCCTGACCCAGAGCCTTGGGTGTGCGGGGCCTAGATCGGAAGCCAGACTTTCCCGCCGGTGGCCGACAGAAGGCTGGGTGGGCGCATCAGAAGTCCTGCGCGCCTTCCAAGTTCCGGGGGCCAGGCCGAGGTCCCGCGCTCTGCCGGGACTACTCATTATTGCCCTGCTGAGGCCCCAAGACAGCCACGAAGTCCCGGCGGTGCGAAAACGGAAAATTCGTGTCCCCTGACAACTCTGCTTCTTGCGCTACCTCTTCCCCCAGCCCAGTATGGAAACTCCTGCCCGCCACGATCTCCCGTGCAGGCTGGGCCTTGCGTGCGAGTCGTCCAGAGGGGAAGGCGACAGTGGAGCTGCAGATCCTCTAGAGCATCCAGCCTCCTGGCTATGCTGAAGGGGAACTAAGGCCCGCATATGGAGGCGCCCGGTTCGGCCCAAGGGCTTCCAGCGGGGAGCTCGGCTGGTCGCAATGGGAAACCCCTGGCTTAGCTTATGCTGGCTTTCCGCGACCTCCGATGGAGGAGGAAAGGCGGCAAAGGAGTCAAGGACACTTCTACCAAGGGTTTGGGGCAGCCCGGGACTGCCTTCCTCGCTGCAGTGAGGGCAGTGGCTCACGGAGATCTCGCCTCCAGGACCCACCCATCCCTTAGCAGACATATTCTTTCCCTCCATTACGACTTATCTTTCAGGGTTTGGGGATTTTATTTCCGGTCTTGGGCACTTTTTTCTTTTTTGGGCTCAGGGAAAAAAAAGTCGAAATTCCACCCAGCAGCAGATAAGGAGCTCCCTTTGAAGAAGGTCATATGGTTTCGTTTTGCCCCAAACTCGGAGAGACTGTGTAGACTGCCCCCACCACTGGAAATCTGCCTACCGACCACTGCCTCGGGCCCTTGCCTGCGGAGCTCCGAAGTCTGGGCTCTGCCAGTGGCTTCTGGGGACCTCAAGTAGCCCTGCTCCAAGTTGAACCTCAGAGTGGAGAGGGAGGGAGGCTCAAAGAGCTGGGCAAGTGCATTAGCCTCCCTACCACTGCTTTCCCCCAGGCCTCCCTGGAGCACTTTTCCTGAGCTCTCCCCCCAGCATCTTCCCCCTACCAGGTGCAGCCACTGCATCCCCTCCTCAGAGCCTTGCCAGCCAAGCAGAGCTCCGCAGGAAAAGACTGAGCTCAGGCTGAGGCTAAGGGTCAGCCTAACTCTAGCTAAGAAAGAGCAGCTGGTGCCTCTGCCTGCTCAGGTCCTGCATACCCACCCGTCCTGTGTCCCAGGGGCCCACATGGCAGCCTCAGGGCTGGGGCCTTCCCTGGCCCTGTAACACCAGGACTCGGGCTTTGTAGGACTACTCCAGCATCCAGTCCCGGGGACACACCAGGCCTCCAGAGAATGCCTGAGAGTTCCCACTGCACTGTAGAGCCATCTAGGCCCAGGATGTCTGGCACGCAAAATAAAGCCGTCTGTGTGTAGGATCCTGTGTGTGTGTGTGTGTGTGTGTGTGTGTGTGTGTGTGTGTGTGTCTTGGAGGAGGTGGTGATTTGGTTACTGCACCACCTCCACCTGCCTTCCCAGGCTAGGTTGTGCGGTGTTGGCCTGTCTGCTGCTCCCTTTCCAGCCCTAGTCCCCATTCTTTCCCTCCTGCTTTCCATGCTGGGTCTCTGGCTGGATAGAATTAAGGCCAACATTACTTGCATTTCCGCCTGAAATTAGTTAAATTTTTCCTATCTGTTTGCTTTAATGACTTCAATAGAGATTAATAAAATCCAGATGACACACGGCAACCACCACAGTCATACCCACGTCCTACCTTTGAAGGAACAGGGGCAGAGTAAGGTGGGGTGCTTGCTCCTTGCCAGGCCTGCCTTCAGGCTCCAACCTCTCCGCCTCACACGCTGGAGTCCTCCATCTCTGGCTGTTCCGGGGCACGCAGGGCACAGGTCCCCACAGCCACACACCTCCCTCCGACACAGCCTGCCGCCAGGGGACCTCTGTGTACCTGGTGATGCCACCAGCCTCTCCCGGGGCCATTTACTTCAGCCTGCCTCCTTCCCTCATTCCCCTGAGTTCCTCCCAATTTGTGCGGCCCCCAGGAGATTAGAAGCTGCAGAGTTGGCCTCACTGAAAGCCGCTGTCGCCACCACCACCATCACTGTGCCTTCCCCCTCGGCCCGGGCCCCTTCTTGCTTCGGATCCTGCCTCCTCCTCGAGGGGACCCGCCAGCCGGCAGGGCCAGGACAATCCGGCGGAGGGACCGGCTTAGCCCTCTGAGGCCGAGCCCCGAGAGCTGCCGCGCCTCTCGCCACAGTCCAGCGGGTTCGGGTGCGTGGGCCTCGGCGGAGTTTCCACCACCTGAGGCTGGGACGTGAGGGGGCCGCGCCCCGAAGGGTCTGGAGCTGGGGCTCGGCTCCGGCGGTGGCCTCAGCCTAGGAGCGGACAGGACGGACGGGCGCAGAAGAGACGTGAGTACCTTGGTTCGCCTGGTCTGCGAAGCCGGTGATTGTGTCCGCGCGGCCGTGGCGGCCAGAGCCCGAGGTGGAGGCGGCGGCTGCCCCGGCCGGAGCCCTCCCGGCCAGGTTCCGGTAAAGCGACATCATGAACTGGTGCGGCACCACCGAGCCGTTCCTGAAACCGGAGCCGGCGGCCCGGCGCGCGGCGCGGGCTCCGGGAGCCGCGGCGGCCGGGGCAGCCGAGACACCCGCCGCGGGGGCGAGGGTCCGCCCGCCGCCGCCGCCCCCCGGACTCCCGACCGGCCCTGCCCCCGCCGCTCGCAGCACGGCTGCCGCTTCGAGCCCGTCGCGGGGGCGGCAGGCGCTCAGCAGCCAGAGGCACAGCGCGGCGGCCGCGCTCAGGTCCATGGGCTCCGTGGGCCAGGCGGAAGGGCGGCGCGGGCTCCGTGGCTCCGGGAAGTCCCCCGGCGACTTTTGAACATAGTGTTTAATAATGGGGGAAGTGTGCGCAGCAAGTCGCGGCCCCCCCTCCTCTCCCACCCCACCCCCGCCCAACGCCCGGAGCAGCGCCCCCTGCTGAACACTGGAGTGGCAGCACCGTGCCCCCCATTCCGGCCTAATGCCGAGTCGGCGACCGGAGCCTCCTACCCGCGCCACACGCTTCGCCCCCACTCTCGTCTAGCGAGTGTTACCCGCCGGAGGCTCCCGCCACAAACTCGGGCCCCGCCTCCGCTCCCCACGGCGGTGCGACCTCCCCGCCGCCCGCGCCAAACGCGCCCTCCCGAGTTAGGGGCTCCGAGGCATCTCGAGCACCCGCCCAGCTTCGTGCCCACTCCCCTGCGAAGTAGCAGCACCCGCCCCCTGCCCGCTCCAGTTCTGTGTGTGCCTGAGACGCCAGAGGTGGGGCCGCAGAAGGGCTCGGCCCCGCCAGTCACTGCCGGGACCTCGGGGCCAGGACGCACAGCGAAGCCACAGGGCGTACGGACGCCACGGGGGCGCACCGGGCTGCCACAAAGGCGCGTTTTCGTCACCGGTTCGGAGGTGCCACAGTCTCTGAAGACCGGAGCGTGCGACCAGAGCAGGGGAGGAGACTCGGAGGGAAGAGAGGGCTAAAGGCTGGAAGGGCAGGCCGGAAAGACAGATGGACGTGGACCGACAGTCGGAAAGCAAAGGTCTGGGCGGAGACCTTGCGCTTAAGCTGGAGCAAGATCTCAAAGGAGCGCAGGAATTACGGAGGCAGCCCCGGGGTGATGAGGGGCCTCCTGCGCCGGAGCAGCGCTCGAGTTCATTTGCGCGTCGAAAGTGATGACCTAACGCCCGCCTTCTAGGGGGCCCAGCCAACGGAAACGGGCTACCCGGTATGTTGGGGCGCGGCCAGAAGCCGGGAGGGCGGGCGGCCGAGAGCCCCAAGGTGGTGCCTTGGTACCTCTCTGGCCGCGGTTATGGGTGATGGGTGGAGGGGACGCCCAGAGGCCACGGCGGCGGCCCCCCGGAGCGCACTCAGGTCGGGTAAGGAGGTGGTCGACCGTATTGATCGGTTCAGCTCCGCGGCAGCCTGACACACCCCAGTGAGGGAACAGGCAGCGGATGGCCGAGGTCCTGGCAGGTAGACGGAGGGCCTGAGCCCGGCGGACCCTCGAAGCAGCGCAGATGCATTCTTTATCCTTTAAATTTTTCATTTGATACCGAACTTGAAATCTGGACGGGGTCGGTGCGTCATGGTC
Source organism: Potos flavus (assembly GCA_028534135.1). Taxonomy (NCBI): domain Eukaryota; kingdom Metazoa; phylum Chordata; class Mammalia; order Carnivora; family Procyonidae; genus Potos; species Potos flavus. The sequence goes on along the minus strand of CM052885.1, from coordinate 13,040,099 downwards.
ACTTTGAGTGGGGGACCACCGCCAACACGACGCCACAGGACCCAAAGCCGAGGGAGTCCCCAGTCTCTCCGCGTTGCGCCACACTGGCCCTCGGAAGCAGCTCAGCGCAGGGAGCTCCCGGGCCGACTCCAGCCCAGGCTCGGAGTTCCCCTGCACACAGCGGCTCAGACCCGAACGAGCTCCTCAGTCATCGCGGTGCCGGCCACCGCCACCGCACAGACGCGGTGGCTGCTCATCCAGGCACTTTGGTCCACTCATCACCACCTGAGACAGGGACGTGTGGGGGCAGAAAGAGAGGTCTGGCCGGGCGCCACTCCTCCGGGACCTCAGGCCCATCGGGTGGGCAGAGGAGAAAGAGCGCAGATTAGTGTGGGGAGGTGTGGTTTGGGAAGGGCAGTGGGGGACTGGGACGACAAGGGCTGCCTTAACCCACCCTGCTTTGTGGACTGAGGATGGGGTGCCGGCGACAAGGCCTTGGCCCCCCAAGGTCTCCCTCTCTGGGTGGTGCTGGTACAAAGGGCCCAGCAGAAACCCAAGCAGGCTGTCTCCAGAGGGTGCCCCTAGAGACACTGGCTCTTGGCAGCCCAGCCAGGGGTCTCTCCGCCAGTGCCAGTTCTGGGGCCCTGCTGTCTTTCCAGCTCCTTCCCCTGCAGCCACAGGTGAACAGTCTCTGAGTGTTTGTGCGAATCAACTGATGACGATTTGTACAAACACCCTGGAACCCTGGGCCGAGGTCAGGAGAACAAGTTCTCATCCTGGCTTTGACCTCTTAACAGCAAGCACAGAATGGAAAGGTGCCGGCACAGACGAGGCACAGCCTGTGCCAAATAAACATGTGTGGGTTGTGTATAATTCCCCTGCCCTGTGGCTGTCTTTGGGCTTAGGAATTAGTATTGGGGTGGAACCCCTGCACTCTTGCTGCCCCAGTGGGAGCAGGCTACTAAGTTTCTTGGAGACCAGATTTCCTCATCTGTAAAATGGGCCAATTCTCACCTCAGGGCGTTGGTGTGTGGCCAGGATGACAGGCTGGCACGGATGAGGCTCAGTAGCCTTGCCCTCCGCCCCCCACACCCTACACCCAGTCTGTCCTGGGGCCCAAGGGCGATGATGGCCCAGAGAGGAGCAGCAGAAAGGCTCTGGAAAAGACTGCCCCCCAGCTGTTTGTGCTTCAGCCAGGACTTAACCGCTCTCACCTGTGTTTCTTGCCTGTAAAGTGAGGTCATCAGCCATTCCTCTGTCATTTATCCATCCCCCAAATCATTCTTCTTTCCGGTAAATGCTTAGGCCAGTAGCCTTCTGCATGTTGCTGGTCCAGCAATGCCCGGGACAGATACACGGGAAACCGGGGCTGGGGGGCTTTTCGATCAGCAGCAGAGGACACCCTAGAGCTGAGCCCAGAGAGGAGGGTGGCACAGGGACGCCGGGGACCCTGTCCTTCCCCCGAAATCGTGACAGTGACCCTTTGTTCTCTGACTGCCAGGCACCATGTCAGCTGCTCAACGTACCTCACGGCATTCCCACCACTGCTGTCTCCTGTGAGGGAAGGACGGTAATTCCCATTTCCTTGTCTATTCAACACCTAGTGCAGGGTCACCTGGTAAGTGACAGAGACTGGTGTCACCCCGTTTTTGCCCCACCCTTGGCTACCCACAGGGGAGGCACGCATGTGAAGGGCTTGGTCTCTAACACCCTCCCCCACCCCGGGGGCCAGTCAGAGTGCCCTGCCTTGCCTCTCTAGCTCTCGGGAAAATCCGTGGCCGAGAATGAACTCTCCGGTCCGGTCCAGGTGAAGACCACGCACTATCACCCGGGGACTCCTTCCTGCCGCTGTCGCCAGCTGGGAGCTCACAGCTTCCGCCGCGGAACACAGCCTGTCCTCCCGCCTTCAGGGCCTGCCCACGGCTCCAGAAGCCGCAGAGCTCAGAGCGGCACGGCCCCCAGGAGCATGTGCTCCAGCGGCTCGGTTCACATGATGTGACCTGATGGCCTAGCCGGTCACGTCCGCACACCCGCGGCCTGACATGATCCTTGTCTCTGGCTGCGCTGCGGCCCAGGACCAGGCAGTGAAGATGGAGAGAGAAATGGGAGACCAGGAGTTCCCAGCCCTCCAGCCCTGACTCTCCATCCCTGTGAAGCTGAGGCCTCTGATGAGCAGGTGCACCCTCGGTGGGCGGGCACACAATGCCAGGCCGGCCTGGGCTTGTGGTCTCCTGAGGGGGATGCAGGGAGCCTTTGGGAGGTGGGCCGGGGAGGAGGGAGCTAGCACTCCCTGTCTGGAGACCTGGAGGTTGTGCTCTTCATGATGCTTTGGAAGGGAGTTCCTACGTCCTCTGTGTTGCCCCAGAAGTCACAGGGAAGCCAGGGATGAGGCCCTGAGGCCGGTGCAGGAAGTTCCAGGAGGGCTGCAGAAAACTGGGGACACTTCTCACTTCCGCTCTTCATCAGTCTGTTGACCGCTCCCCAACCCCCCCCCCAAACTCCAGACTCCAGCTGTCTCCACCTCAGAGAGAGGAGGTGAGACTGGCTGCAAGGGGGGAAGAGGGGTCAAAGCGGTCTGGTAGGGTGGGCATTCACTGACTGGGGTGGGCAGGAAGGTCCCCACCTTCTCCCTTCCAGACCCTTCTCGTGGAGAGCAAAGCTGTCTGCTTTTCTCAGAGCACCACGGCTCTGGTTCAGGTCACAGAATCCCAGAACCCAAAGGAACATTTTGAGTTGTTTGGGCCAACGTTCCACACCATACCTGCGTCATGACAAATTGCCCCCCAAGCTGTGCTTGTGTACCTGCAGAGACGGGAAACCCTCCATCCCGCGCAGCCTTCTGAGGGCCCTGAGTGTGGGCAAGTGCTTCACACGGCACCTGTGACAGCCACAGCATCTCCCAAAGTCCCCTTTACTGACAGGAGGTCACATGTCACTTGGAGCACTGGCCGGTGGTGCGCTGGGTTGATGCCCCGGAGGAAGTCACATTTGACCCTTGAAGCAGGCAGGGGTTAGCAACTCCCCACCCCCGTGCAGTCAAAAATCTGAATATAGCTTCTGACTCCTTCACAACTTAACTACTAATAGTGAACCACGGACCAGGAGCCTGGCTGTTAACACGAATGGTCGATTTTTGTTATCATACATATTTGATATATTACACGTATCGTGTACTGTATTCTTACAATAAACTAGAAGAAAGCAAATGTTACTGAGAAAATCGTAAGAAAGAGAAAACACATTTACAGTACTGCCCTGTGTTTATCGAAATAAATCCACGTAAAAGAGGACCTATGCAGTTCAAACCCCTGTGGCTCAAGGGTCAGCGGCTGTCCTGGATCCTGCCAGCTAGAGCCACCTCGTGGGGACCTTCAGGCAGCCCGGCTCAGCCTCGAGCAAGTGTCTCCTGCCACACCAGACGCCGGGCCTCCCTGTTTGATGACAGGGGCAAAGATGGCCGTTCCACAGCTTCCGCTGTCCACAAAGAAGCCAAGTCTCTGGGAAGGAAGCCATCGATGCTCTGTTCGTTGGCCTTGAACCATCCGGGATGGCAGGTCCCTTCTGTGATCCTGTGCCTTTGCTGTCTGTGCAGCTCAGCTGGTCTCATCGCAGCGGTGCTAGGGCACCGTGTAGATGAGGCTGATGAGGGCTCAGCCTCCGGCCTCCCTGTCCGAGGCAGCCAAGCAGTATTCTGGAAGGGTTGTGGGTCCCTGCAGCCAAGCTGTATTCTGCAAGATAAAACAGATTTCCCCTGGCCATGGCTTGTTGATGCACCTGAGAATCTAGACCAGAATCCAAACCGAGCCCCTAACCTCGGGCTGCACGCGCCTCAGCCCTTCCTGGCAAATGCACAGTGAGGGTGACAATCAAATGGCCACCTTGGGTCCAACTGTGAGAGGCGGAGAGCATGTGAGGGTGGGCCTCCCTGCCAGGGACCCAGCCAGGAGCCTTCCTCAGTCTGGACCCACCATGGCCTCTGGCCTTTGCAACTCAGAGCTGGAGAGAGGCTTCGTGGTGAGGAGGCAGGGCCCGGGGTGAGCCTGGGGTTCTGCCCCTGAGGACAGTCTCCCTGGGAAGGTGTGAAGGGAAGATGGCGACCAAGACCCACAGAGGCAGCCACCTACCATTGCACCCCGGGCCTCTGGTCTCTGCAGCACTCCTCTCCCCCAGAAAGACCTGGGCTGGGGCCGCCTGAGCTGCAGGTGCGGGAAGATTCCAGCAGGGCCCTGGCTCAGCCCGCTGTCTGATGCCCCTGCCTGGGCTTCCTCAGGCTCCCAGGAATTTCCCGTGCTCAACCCAGGGCTGCTTCTCCCCAGGTTACCGGGCAACAGCTCTGGCATCCACACCGGGTCAGCAGCAGCCTGGCCCTGGGACCACCTGCTCGACCTACCCCTTGGGCCCCAGGCTGCTGAGTGGGGAAGGAGAGGGGACGGAGAAGAAAGGGGTGGGTGGCTTCTTTCCTGGAAGTTCCTTGGAAGCCCTCTCAGAGCCCTTCCTTCCCCTTGGGACAAGTAGCAAAGCGCTGGTGGACACTGCCATCTGCTGGTCACTTGTGATAACAGCATCACAGTGTGGCCGAATCCTGCCCACTAAGATTTACAAAGACCAGGACCGCCCTGCCAGTCTGGGGAAAGACTCCGCAGCCCTTGCACCAGGGTGCCTGCACTTGAACCAGGTTACCTGGAGCTGTAAGGTATTCTGGGAGATGAGGGGACAAGCACCGCAGGCCTCCACCGAGGTCAGGAAAGAAACTACGGTGCGGGGTCATGATAAAGACCTGGCTTCCAAACCACCTTTGCAATGCACTAGCTTTGTGACCTTGGTTAAGTTAATGAATCTGTAGCCCTCCATCTCCTCATCTTTAAACGGAGATCAGAATTCCCACTTGTCAGGGTGTGCCAAAGTGTAAAGGGCATAAAGTAGGTAAAGTCACTGTCTTTGAGACATTTCCCTTCTGTCAGCTTGCTATCTTGTGAGTATCAGTAGTCTGAATGTTCTGGCAATTTTTTTTTTTGAAGACCTTTGTAGACACATAAGATTTAAAAAAAAATAAAACTCCTTTTGGAATAAAAAACAGGTACCCTTAGAATATTCAATGATTTAGAATCCCGGTCCTTTAATCTTGGACAAATAGGAGCCCGAGGTTTCTGTTCTAGACACACGATGAATTGGGGACCATACTGTCTTCGACTGGAAAGATGGGGGCTGGCACGGGTCAGGAGCAGAGGTGGAGCCAGTTGTGTCCCCCAATCTGTGATGTGAGACCTTGCGGCTGCCCCCGAGGATGAGGACATTGGGACCAAAAAGTGTCATGATTCCCACAGCAGAGTGTCCCATGGGAGCATCCTGGTGCTGACCTGGGGACCCAGTGTCACCAGTTTGGGTGGCCTCTCTCAGGTCTTCTGGCCCCATGTGGCAAAGGCATCTGTGAGATATGTCTGCAAGAGACAGTCTCGGCTACAAAACTGGGAACTTGGCCCGAGGCTATGGCCACCCCTATTTACTCCCTGCTTTCCTAGATAGCTGATCCACCTCGGAGTAATACTTTAGTTTAGGGCGTCACCCCAGCTGAGGTCTATCAGACTTCCTTCCTGGGTTGGATAAAGAGTTGGAGAACTCAAAATGCTTATCCTCGTTGCTGGGGACACAAATCTGAGAGTTAGGGAAACACTGGGTGTCAGAATCAAAATCCCAAAAGCCACCAGCAAATCATGGCAAATTAAAAGAAAAGCAAGATGCCATTTTTTCTTCACTTCTCAGGTTAGTAAAACCACAGAAGATAAAACCCGTTATTGGTGAGCAGTGGACAACCGGGCATTCTGTAGGTCTAGGCAGGAATGTAAGTTCATAGATTTTTCCAAGAACAATGTGACAGCATCACATTTGAAAGAAGGAAAGGCTTTGAGTCAGCATCTTGTAGGAATTTAAGTTGTTATGGGTGTACTCACACAAGTAAAGATAAATACACATGCATTTTTAAAGTTGAGGAAATCGTGAAAACTGGACATTACCAAAATGGCTTTTAATAGGGTCATAATAAAATAAATTATGATACCCTCATGTGGATTGCTCTTCCCCTGCTGTAAGACTGAGTTAGATGTCAGTGTGTGGCATGGAAAGGTGCCTGCAATGTATGATACTGAAATGCCAGGTGGACAGAGTAGAGGAAGAGGAAGGAGCCTCCATCCACACAAAGGTTCAGGCTGTGTTGATGGATGTGTGTCTGTCCAACTGTCACATGTCAGTCACTGTCCCACCCACTCTCTGTACCCCAGCCCTCTACTGTCCCCGGGGGGCTCTCCCACTTCTTTCTCCTCCATCTAAAAACAGACGCACATTGTTTACATCATAAAACAATAAATCTGCCTTGGAGAGCTTCATTATTAGATATCAGTATAAAGGAATTCCCATGTAGCCCTCGGAGCTGAATTGACAGGTCAGACCACAGAATACGGAGTCCAGATCGCAATGTTTGCAAATAATAGTGTTTGTGAGTATTTAGAATACAGCTTAGTCACAGTTCCTGTAGAAGAAAGGACAAATTGTTCAAAAAACACTTACCAATGAATGGTACTGGATACCTGGCTAAATATTTAGGGGGAAAAAATGACGCTTATCTTAAGACATAAACCAAAATGAATTCTCAGTGAATCAAAGAATTGGTTGTGGAAAATATATTTGGAGAAAATTCATGACTATTCATATAGTCTGGGGTAAGGAATACTTCTTTAAGTATCATTCCATTGTAAAAACCACCAACAGGAATGTCCAGGGTTGGTACTACATAAAAATCTCAAAACCTACATGTAAAAAATTCAAAAAACAGAACTAACCCTAGGAAAATGATCCAACTCAACATCACCAATCATGGGAGACGCTGGCATCACGTTCCCCCTGATTGATCACCTGCGTCAAACCATGAGAAATCACTAGACAAATACCAGTCTGCAGGATTGGTGTGGACCCCGCAAAGACGTCAGCGTCACGGAAGACAGAAAAGCCTGGGAACCGTAGAATGAAGGAGACTAAATGCACACAACAGTTAAATACAATGCATGACTGTCAGTTTGATTCTTGATTGCAAGGAGAGGGGAGCAGTCGTAAAGAAAAGCCATTACTGGGACAAGTGGGCAGAAAAAGGCAGAGAGAGACAGGAGAAGGCAAATGGCAATGTGAACAATTGTGCAGCTTCTCAGCTGGGGCAGCCTCACTCCCCTCTCCCTCTCCCGGGCTGGAGGACTCACCCACTCACTGATGGGAGGATTGAGTCTCTGCTCAGTCCTCCCTGGGACTGGTGGTAACTGCAGAGAGCTAGCTGCCTCACCCCTAAACCCCTCCTGGGGTGGGCCACAACCAACAGCTGGTCTGGTCAGTGTGGAGGTATCAAGTTCTGCCTCCTCCTCTCAAATCGGGAGGACTTGGGAGGGTCATCGGAGCTCCCCCTGCCCCGGGCTGGGCTTCTGCTGTGACCGTGGTACTCAGCCCCCTCTGTCCAGCCCTGCTTCCCCCGGCCCCCCTGCGCTCTGCCCCGGTCATCTTCGGTTTCCATCTTGAAAACCCAGTGTGAGCCCAGGGGAAGGGTGCACACATGGGGTATGAACCAGTCCACTTCTCTGTGAGTTTGAAACTTTCTCAAAATAAAAATTGGGGGGGAAAAATAAGTTAAAGACAAACAGGATAATACGTATCGGAAAAGGGGAGGATCTTTCATTTACAAAGCATTCTTACAAATCAGTAAGAAAAAGACAAACAGCCCAATTTTTAACACGCTCAAAGGAAATAGACAGGAGCGTGAGAAAGAAACATTCTGAGACCAACGAACTGGGGGAAACATGTTTAAGCTCAGTAGGAATCAAATACATGTCCTTCTAAAACAAGAAATATCACTTTCCCTTAACAAATTTGAGAGGATTTTGGGAAATGAACCCAGGGCTGGCATGGGTTTGGGGAGGAGCTCTACACCCAGGATCCTGGGGAATGCAGGTGGCGGTTATCAAAGCCACTGAAAGTGTTGTGTCCCTGTGCCTGCGCCCAAGTTCTCCAGACTTTGGCAGTCCCTTTCCCTTAGCATCCAAACAGAAAGGCTGGCTTTGCTGGCCCCCAGCAGTGGGGGGTGTCCTGGAGGAGCATCACAGAGCAGAACAGGATCGAGGTGGCCACAGAACACTCCCATCCCGGCGGGGTCCTCTGCCCCCCGGCTGGGGGGCCCACCAGTCTCCCCCAGAGCTCACAAGTTGCCCACAGACCACTCCTCCCGGATGTCTATTACTTTTTAATGCAAAAAGATTAAGCTTTTGGTCTTCCCACTCTTCTCCCCATCTCCTGAGATCCTCCTCCACTCAACAAAGGACACAGAGGCTCACCAAAGTGTTTTTTGACACATTAGTCCTTTTCTCCCAACCTCCTGGTGTATCTGGCTCAAACAGCTAGCTAGCATTTGAACGGTCAGCCATCCATCCCCCACCACACACCCCACCTTTCCATCAAATATCTGTAGCTTAAGGACTGGACAAGTAAGTTATTGTATAGCGGCACATGGTATCCTAGGTAAAGCTTTAGGGTGATGGTTTGGGAAGTAATTTAACAGAGAAAAATGCTTACAGAGTGATAAATGAAAAAGCAAGTTACAAAACAGTACATCTGAAAGATTTTGTATTGTTTAAAGATATAAAACAAAATATCAAGAGAGCAGGAACGACAAAATGTTCACAGTTTTTATGTCTGGTATAGAATGAGTGGTGAATTTTATGTCATTTTTGCACTATCCATATTTTCTGTATTTGTTCTGCAATGAGGATGAATTAGATCTATACAACAGTTCTAGAAGCAGGGGATCTTCTAGAATCACGCTTCTGGAGAAGGATGCCTCACTCACCACCCTCCTGTGTCATTTCCATCCTGAGGCCCACCCTGACTCTGGCCTCAGCTTCCTAGAAGAAAATTGTTCCTCACACCCCAGGACCCATCCTGAAATACTCTTTTCCTTTGTTCATTCTGTGAGTCTACTCACTTCTTCTTCAGGATAAATGTCAACTCAGATGCGGCACACAAGGCCCCCCAAGGGCAGATCCCATGTGGCGCCTGCAGCCTCCTGACCCCACCACCTCTCCACACCCACTCCTCCCCAGCCTCCAGGACGCTGCACTCTCTGGAGGCACGCTGGCTTTGCACTGCTGGCTAGGACACACCTTACATCTTCTCTCCCTCTTCCATCTCCTTAAGCACCCCTATGCCCTACTGAACAGTTTTTAGTTCCGGCCTTATGTAAGTGCTTTATAGCTGTACCAACAAGGAAGCCATTGCCAAAAACCCTACTTAGAGTGGTCTAAGCACTTGTGCAAGAAATCTTGAGATCTCTCAAGAAAGAATCTAAGGCTTGTGTAATAGTTCATGAGCCATCAGGTCCCCAGCCTCTTCCATCCCTAATGGTAGGCCCCAAATTCATGCTTATGCTTCACAGCCCCAAGATGGCTGCTGCCTCTCCAGCATCACATCTCCTTTCCAGGCAGCAGACAGGAAAGAGACAATGAACTTTCTCCTAGCAAGGTAAATCACCCTCGGAACTTCTGGATGTGTGGCCAGAAATTGTCACATGTGCCCTCCTAACTGCAAGGGAGGCTGGGAGTATGAGTGTTTCACCCTCCCAGCCTCCAAGGCAGTAAAAATTAAAGAGAAAGGGGGTTGTGAATGGCTTCAGGGTAGCTTATCCACAGTGCTTACCATACATTTCCTCTCATCCCGCTCATATTTAATCTCCAGCAGTGCTGTGAATTAAAGGTTGCCATTATGTGCATTTCACCAATAAGAAAACCCAAAGCTCAGAGAAAACATTCCTGTTTTTCATGACCCAGGTCTGGCCCCGCCTCCTCCAGGAAGAGTTCCTTATATGCCCCGACGCAGGCGGAGTTAGTTGGATGCCCTTCCTGGTGCATCTAGGAGGCTGCATCTGTGTTGACATCTCCAACTATTCCTGAGCGATGTGTGAGCCCCACCAAGGAAGCCTGTGTCTTCTGCATCTGCAGAGCGTGGCCTGGTCGCAGGCCCAGATCCGTAGCTGGGAGCATTTGCGGAGTAACCGGGGAGGCGGTGGCCCTGCTCCACTTGGGATGCCTAGACCCCTAGAGCGCTAGAGCATCAGTTTGGAGGACACAGACAAATCAGCAGATCCCTAGGAGACCCGCCCCACCAGAAACAAGGGCAATGTTAGTGCGTGCACGAAGCAGCCAGAGCTCAGATCAGACTCCCTGCGGGCTGTGGACTGCACTGCCCCTGGGGCCCAGTGACTTCCCTGGGGTGGAGGGTAACTGATGCCTGGAGCATTCCTCCAGGGCAGCATGAAGGGAAATTGTAAGATCCTCGGCAATGTGGTTTGCATTACTGCAGCTTCAGCCATGGAAGGGGCTCCCTGAGTCAGGCAGGAAGCAGAAAATATCAGATTTAGATCCCACATTCCGTGCATTGTATACAATTATCCACTGGAACCACACAGGGGCAAGCAGGACCCATAGAGATAGAAAGTGGGATTGCTCTCAGGGACCGGGTCGCTCTATCCTGGGGAGCCAGTCGTGTTCCTGGCAGGCACCAGGAGCCCCAAGGGCCCCAGCTCTGTGCACTCGGGAACCCCAGGGCCAGGGGTGAGTTCCACTTGCCTGCAAGACATGGGTGTCAGGCAAACTGCCCGCTGCGGCAACAAGGGGGAGTCCCCTTCTCCGCAACCCCGCACCTGTGCTCTGGATATAAGTGCTTCCCTAGATCCTCCAGGGGAGTCTCCGCAGGCTCAATGAAGGCTCAGCCCCAGGCGGCTTCAGCAGCTTCGGACCCAGGACCCCGACGTCAGGGGCTCCAGCCCCGCAGGGCTGAGCGGCCTCTTTACTCGATAGTTTGAACCTGCACAGGGCCGGGAACAGAGGCCCAGCTCAGTAGATCTTATTGAATGAACGAAGGAGTCAATGCATGAATATGTGAAAAGGGAGAAAGCAGGGAGCAGTCTTGTGATGGAGCCTGACTAGCGGCAGAAACCAAGCCGAATTCTTTTTAGTTGCTCAACATGACAACAGCACAAGCATATTAACTACACTTTACTATCTGCCGGCCCTGGCGCCCCCTACAGGTGGATGCGCAGCAGGAGAGTTTGCGGATAGAAGTCCTGGGCGGCGGCGGAGGGGGACAGAGGCTGGTTCTTTGAGAAAATGCAGCGGAGTAGAAGCCTCACCTCCTCTTCGCAAGGGGAAGGGAGGGGGGTGTCATTAGGAAGGAAGGGCACCTGGAGAGGGGTGTCTGCACATGGAGGAGGGAGAGTGTTAGCAGCTCTGTGAGAGGGAAACTTTGGGGTGAGGAAGACTGTTTCCTTGACCAAACTTTAGGCTCCTCTGATCCCTCTTCTCCAGTCAGCCTTGACCTTGACTCCACTCTCCCCCTGCAACGTGCATGGATGGCCCAATCTTAGCAAGAATCCTCTTAAGTCAGCTGAGAGATAATTGCCCCCCTCCCCCCACTCTACCCCAGGCCGGGGGTGGGAGGTGGGGGGTGGGGGGTGGAAACCGATCACCCTCCACATCCGATCAAGTTCTCCATCAGCACCTTTGATGTCTAAACCCTGGCCTGTCTTCAGCAAGAATCCTGCTAGGTCGGTTGAGCAAGAACCGCCTCCCCTTGCTGTCTCCTCCAGACCCCTGGCCATAGATCCCCGCGTGTCCTGGCTGGCCCGAGCTGGGCCTGACCCCTCCTCCCCTCTCCCCCCCTCCCCCCCCGCTGTGATAGTCCAGAGCCCATTGCTGTCGTCTCCGGAAGTCTTCTATAGGGCCGTAACGAGAGTCCGAACGGTATCTCTTTAGCAGGGGAGAAGAAAGAAGCTTTGAGAAGCTTTTGTTGAGAAGGCCCTGTTGGCCTCTTTCAGGGGAGCCACTGGAAGGCCTCTGGGGTCATCAGCTGCTGCCGGTCTAATTGACCTTGTTTGCTGGGTTATAGGTTCCCTCATTCGACCCTCCTCTGAGCATCTCTGGGTCCATGACCACTGGCTGCCTTGTTTCCCAACACTCTCTCCAAGGCAAGGGAGCCAAGTAATATACCGTCTGACCCGGGGCACTCTGGGCACTGTCCTAAGAGCGAACCGGGCGCTGTCGCTGCCCGGACAACTGGCGCAAACCAGGCCTAGCGGTTCCCAACAAGCCTCGTCCATTTATCCTTGCGTGCCTCCTGGCGGCGGGGTTGGCTCAGGACCCTGGTGGGGGGCAGGGGGGCGTGGCCTAGATGGCCCCGGGCCTCCGACAGCGCCCACGCAGCGCAGGGCAGTCGGTGCACGCACAGCGCCCCAAATTCCAGAAAGACGGCAAATTCACGCCGGCCGCTGGCCGAGCTCGGTGGCCACCAGGGGGCGAGCGGAGGCCGGGGCCGAAGCCGGGGCGGGCCGAGCGCGAGGGGCGGGGACGCGGCGTCGCCGGCGGCCGCGGGTCCCGTGACCATGCGCCCCGCCCTGAGCCGCCGCCGTCATGCAGTCCCCGGCGGTGCTTGTCACCTCCAGGTGAGCCAGACCCCCCCGTGCCCGGCGCCGCGTCTCGGGCCGCGTCGACTCCGGGGGCGCGCGAACGAGCCGGATGCGCCCCAGTCGGCGGAGCAGGCGGAGGCGCCCGGCCCCGTGGGCCCACGGGCCGGCCTCGCCAGCGCCCTGGCGGGTTGTCTGGGGTCGGCCCCCTCACCGCCCTGCCGGAGAGGTGGGCGCATTGAGTGTCCCCGTTTTACAGATGGGGAAAACTGAGGCCCTTAAAAGGGTAACGAACTCGCCCCGTCCTTTCAGTGCTCACTGTGTGCCAGGCCCCGTGCACGGCCCTGGGGATGGGGGCGAATCCGGAAAGGTCCGGCCCTGCAGGGGACACAGAATGAACACAGACCTGCGGAAGCCAGAAGCTAAGAGGGGAGAGGGCAGTAGGTTCAGGTTGCCATGGGAGCGCAGTGCAAGGGCGGAACCCAGGCTTCTAGGAGGGGGCGAAGGAGGCCGCGTCTCGCAGGAAGAGTAGGAGTTAACCCGGTGAAGGGAGAGAAGCGGTGGCAGCTGCTCAAGGAGGTAGCTGAGAAGTGCAGGTTACAGCAGAGGCCTGGGAGGCAGAAGGTGCTGTGGGGCTCAGCCTGACCCAGACCTGGAGGACCCGTGCAAGGTGGATCCTGGGAAGGAGGCACGTGCTTTGATTCTTTTGTAGAGTGACTCACTTAAGGTATTTCCATAGACACCACTCTCGGTCCCCCTACCCAGAATCTTGGTCTAAGATGCGGGTTTCTCGCATAAACGAATGTATTTATTTCCCAGGCCAGCTGTTCTTTTTCCAGCTGTAATCTGAATTCCCCTGTGACTTCAGGTCTAGAAAAATGTGATTCTGTAAGTGAACCCTGATGCCAGAACCTGCTTGGTGTCCCCTGCATGACGCAGTGAGGTCACAGGCTGTGTCTTCATTGGCACAAGACGTGTACCTGGTGTTCCCTAAGTCCCCTCTCCCCGAGCCTGTTTCATTCTCTGCAAAAAGGAGGTTTGAGGTTGGCAGGTATGACTCGTGCCGGCGGCAGCCCCATGCAGATGGGGTGCGACTTCGGTGCCCCGTGCTTGGGAAGGGGTGGGTGGCTTCCCTCCCTGCCCCAAGTCGGCAGGGCCTGCTCACAGTCACGGGCGCCCAGCAGGTGGCGCTCACTCCTTCCCGCTGGCAGGCACCGGCACACCCAAGCCGCTGCCCACAGGGGGGTCCAGACGCTTGAGACCAGCCTCCAGGCAGGCTCCTCCCAGTCGGGCCTCAGCTCAGCTTTCCAGCGGAGCCCCCCACCACTCATCGCCGCGTGCATTCACACCTGCGTTCGTCCAGCAACTCCTGGCCCAGTGCCTGCTCTGTGCCAAGGACTGGTTCAGATTCTGAGGTACAGCAGTGAACCGAATGAAGCCTGTCTCTTGAAGCTTTAGTGGGGACAGCTGGACAGTAGGTAAATAGATGATGTGTCAAGGACGATAAATGGTATGAAGGAAAATTAAACAAGAGGGAAAAAGAGACAGGAGTGAGTGCTGTTTTGTCCAGGAGTGTCGTTCTGATACAGTGGAAGTTGGGCAGATCCTGACGGGCTCCCTGAGGGAGAGAGCCATGGGGATATCTTGAACAAGACCGTACCGAGCAGAGAGGACAGCAGAGCCAATGTCCTGGGGCAGGGCACCAGCAAGGAGGCCAGTGTGGCTGGAGTGGAGTGGGCCTGGGGGAGCGTTGGGTGAGGCAGTGAAGAACTGTGGGTTTGGGAGGGGGGGCAACAGTGCGGGGTGGAGGGAGAGAGAGGGGAGGGGAAGACTTGCAGAAGCGTGCCTTGAGTAGGAGATGGTCTCAGGTAGGAGCCAACCAGCGTGTCCCCGCGGATGCAGGCCAGTTGTGAGGGGGAAGCTCAGGGATGTCTCTGATTGCTGCCCTTCTCGGTGAGATAAGAAGCAGGGCTGTCGGGGGAGAACAGCATTGGGGGTTTATCGGGCGTTTGTTGAGTGAGTCTGCTCAGTGGATGGTCCCATGTGTTGCTGCTCAGCGGATGGTCCCAGGGGCAGCAGAGTAACATTGGCATCACCAGGGAGCTGGCTGGAAATGCATACTCTCAGGCCGCGTCCCCGACCTGCTGAGTCCAGATCTGCACACTGACAGCTTCCTGTCGTGCACTTGAGGTTCGAGAAGCTTGGTCTATGGCACAGCTGGCGGAACTACGCCCATGAGCCAAATCACGCCCACCTCTTGCTTTTGTACATAAGGTTGATGTATCGTCTTAGCCGCTTTCATGCCACAGGGCTGAGTTGAGTAGTTGTGACAGAGGTCTTAGGTCCGCAAAGCCTGAAATGTTTATTGTCTGGCTTTTTATGGCAGAGGTTTGCCTGGGGCCCAGGGGCGTGGGAGAGTGAGTGAGTCAGCCTCAGGTGCATTGCTTACCTGGGGGAGTTATCAGCATGAAGCTGGTGGGTCCTCCTCCCGAGGGCTTCCGATGCAGTGGCCTAAATTTCCCAGGTGACACCGAGGCGGTGGGGACCGCACTTGGAGAAGCCCAGGTCTAGACCAAGGGAGGGGTGCCAGGCCCGGGCTGCGGCTTGCAGGTTGTGGCCGTGAATTCCAGGTGGGGCCAGGTGGCACGTCCGAGCATTTGTCCCCATCCCGGGCAGCAGCTGGGCACCGGTACAAGGGAGGCAGAGAACTGGAGAATTCAGGAGGGGGCGGGAGAGCTGGGGCCTGCAGCAGTGATTCCAGCTGTCGCACCCCAGGGCCTCCCAGCCAAGGAGGCGTGACAGGAACAGGAGAGACAGTGGAAGGCAGCGGGATCGTGGGCCGAAGGTCCCAGTGTGGTCAGATGTGGGGTACTGAGAGGGAGAGCGTGAGCCCCGCGATAGGATGTGGCTGCCCGCGGGACGTCAGGGGCTCCTGCACACCTGCTTTTCTCGGCCAAGAGACCCCCACCTCCCCGCCTGCACGTCCGCCCACCTGTGCTTCGTTTCCGTAATGATCCTAATTCCTGCCTCCCTCCAGCCCGGAAGAGGCAGCGCGGGCTCTGGGGCAGCAGCCTGGGTGTGAACGCTGGTCCAGCTCTGACCTGCAGAGACCCAAGCAGGTGACTCCCTGTGCCTTGTTCCCGCCCTTTAAAGGGGTCGCAGCAGTTGTGTCCCCTGTAGGGCTGCGACCAGGAGTGACCCAGGTGAGGTCCCGGGCTCACCTGTAGCGGGCTCTGCACTCTGCGCTCGTCCCAGGAACACGTGTGCACGCCGTGCGCTAAGCCGGGAGCAGCACCGTCTCGCTCCGAGAAAGGCCGAGAATGCTTGTTCGGTCCCTGGCCCGAGGAAAGGAGGGCCAATACGTGAGGTGTGTTTTGCCATCTCACCGAGGTACACTGGGCGTCTCCTGGGTTTGCCTAAGTCGTCGGTGCTCATGACAGCGAGCCCTGTGTCCCATGAAAATGCTCGTGTGTGCGTGGAGGTCTGCAGGCTCGGTGCCTGTGTGTGCACTTCACGTGCAGGCGGGCGGCACTTGTCCTCCTTGGTGGGAGACAGACGGCGTCACCGTGGTGACCATGTCGCGTGCCTGTGTGGAGGTGGGAGAAATCCATGCAGGAGTCCTGGGGGACAGAGCGTCTCTGAAGTCCTGCCCGGCCCATAGTAGGTCTGCACCTCGAGGATGAGGGGTCCCGTCCTGGTGTCTGCGTGAGGTGCGTTTGTACGCGTGGGTCCGCAGCCCCCCCACAGATGGTGAGCGTGCAGTTACCGTAACGTTTCGTGACTTGCTCGCCCCCCCATACAAATCTGTGTAGCGTTGACCGATTCTCCAACAGCTATGCTGTTTCGCCAGGCACCCTTTCAAAGCCTCACGCCGCAGCCGTCTCAGTGCCTCGCGGGGGCCCCCAGGCTCCTGAGGACCCTGCACCCAGGGCCCTCTCCATCCTCCCCGCCCTGGGCAGAGTCCGTTGTAGCCCTCCTGCCCTCCGGTTCACTGAAGAGACGCATCTCGACCCTGGTTCCCGGCGGCCTGTCATTCTTGCCCTGTGCACTGAGGGTCCCCAGATGCCAACCCCTCAAGTCCTGCAGGGGCTCATGCCCTGAATGTGTAGAGCACACCTCCCCGTTGGTGATTTTCCACGAGCCCCATCTCTCCTCCCACTTGTTTTCCTGCTGGGGATGGCCCTTCATCTGGCGCAGCCCGAAGGCAGGGCCCACGCATGGGGCTTGGGGAGCCAGGCCTTATGAGGGGCCGGTGTGTGGTGGGGTGGGGGGCCCAAAGCAGCGACCACGGAGGACAGCCCTCGGAGTGGCCTCCTGCCCAGGCCTGCAGGAGCACCCCAAGGTCCCGTCTGCATGTCATTCGAGCAGCCTGCTGACTTGAACCTGAGCTTCCTTTGCCTTCTCTCCCTTCGGCAGGCGAGTTCAGAATGTGCACACGGGCCTCGACCTGACCGTGCCGCAGCACCAGGAGGTGCGGGGCAAAATGCTGTCCGGCCACGTGGAGTACCAGATCCTGGTGGTCACCCGGCTGGCCGCGTTCAAGTCGGCCAAGCACAGGCCCGAGGATGTCGTCCAGTTCTTGGTGAGCAGAGGGATCTGCCAGGATGCTCCTGAGGGGGCCCCGGGGGCCAGGGGCCAGGTGACACACCTGCCACCATGGCGTGAGCAGCATCAGGGAGCGGGCGCCTCTCTAGCCACCACCCGCTCAGGACCGGAGGGTGCCAGAAGGTGCCAGGCAGGGAGGGGGCAAGGGTCTCCCAGGCAGAGGGCCCAGCCTAAGCGGAGGCTAGCCACGGGGCTTCGGGGCGTGGGGGGGGGGG